>OX030951.1:102633161-103233161 GCA_943735915.1 Pherbina coryleti
TATGTTAGAATATAAGCATTATGCACCTTAATATGTTTGGTCAAACATACATACCTACATATACATGTAAATCTGTTAGTTATTACTCATTGCTTTATTTTTTCTCTCTTTAACAATGTACACATGCAAACTGTTAGTAATGCAGTTGTATAAATTTTTGTATAACATGTTTTGCATATTTATTTAATAATGAAATAAAGTACAGCCAGTCTTTTAGAAAACACTCTGTTGAACAGGTTATGGGCCCAGCATAATTATTAAAAAATATTGCGACTAACATTTTGTTTTTTCTTTTGAGAAATACATATTTTTGCAATCTGGAAATTTTGTAAGGAATGGCAGCAAGTTCATCGTCTGGTTCCATGCGTCTAGAGTTGCTATCAAAGGACAACTATGATACGTGGAGTATGCAAGTTGAAGCACTTCTGACGAAAAATGATTTGTGGGAATATGTGAATGGACTAAGTGTGATTCCGGCCACAGGTGATGAGAAGATAGCGGCGTGGTTGAAGCAAGATAAGAAAGCTAAAGCAGATTTGATATTATCGATTCAACCGTCGGAACTTAAACAAGTGCGCTGCTGTGAGACTTCACGCGAAGTATGGCTTAAGTTGGAATCAATATACGCTTCGAAAGGTCCAGCACGGAAAGCCACACTTTTAAAGCAGTTGATGGTCCAGAAGCTTGAAGATGGCGGCGATATAAAGGAACATATGGCAAAATTTTTTGATGCAGTAGATAAGCTTGAAAATATGAAGGTTCAAATAAACGGAGACCTATTGACCATTATGCTGCTTTATAGTCTTCCCTCCTCCTATGAAAATTTTCGATGCGCTATTGAAAGCAGGGATGCATTACCTAGTGCTGAGGTGCTGAAGGTGAAAATTATAGAAGAGAGTGAAGCGCGGAGACAAACGTCTGGGAACGTCGTTACGGCCATGGCAGCTGACACTGCCAAATATTTACGCCAAAAACGTGTACAAAAGAATCAAGGTTATAATTCATCGAAAACACATAAAATAAAGTGTTTTAAGTGTGGTGTTCTTGGACACAAGGCAAATGTTTGCCCAAACAAACAGTCTAAACAGTCTAAAGGCAGTCATATAAACTTAGAACAAATAGCGAGTACTGTTGATGAGACATACACGGTGAGTTATGTGGACTCAAGTGTAAGTGTCGAATGTTATGCTGTAAAGGGGTCGACAGATAATAAAATGTGGCTGCTAGACAGTGGTAGTACGGCACATTTATGCGGCGATGAACAACGATTTTTATCTTTGTGTGATTCGTACAATTCAAAACTTAATTTGGCTAGTAGTGCATCGGCGGATGTGAAAGGCAAAGGTATTGTAAAATTGTCAGTGCCGAGTGACAGTGGCTCTCGAGTGTTGGAATTTCGTGATACATTGTATGTTCCAGATTTACGCACGAATTTAGTTTCTGTGTCAAAAATGACGAATAAGGGCCATGAGGTGACGTTTCGTCGAGATGATGCATATGTGCGAGATGAATTAGGTCACAAGTATGTGATTGCAGATCGCAGAGGTGATTTATACTATGTCCGAGAAAATGCTGAATGCGCGGTCGTGCAATCTCAATGCTCCGAACTGTTGAAGTGGCATATGAGGTTGGGTCATTTGAACGGCATGGACATGTTAAAATTAATCAAGAGTGGATCAATACCTGCTCTGAATATTTACAATGTTGAAGAGCTGTCGCACTGTGAAGTTTGTTTAAAAGGTAAAATGATCTCGTTGCCTTTTGCAAAAGGTCGTGAGCCTTGTGAAGAGATACTTAAGATTATACACTCTGACGTTGTTGGTCCATTTAGGACGGAGTCGTTGGGACGTGCTAAGTATTTCGTCACGTTCATTGATGATAGCACAAGATGGGGCGAAATCTACTTTTTAAGACAGAAGTGTGGGGTACTTGAAGCTTTTCAAATGTACCAAAAGATGGTCGAGCGACAAACTGATAAAAAAATAAAATGTTTACAATCAGATAATGGTCGTGAATACTGTAATGCTGAATTTGACAAGTATCTAGCTGATCAAGGGATTGAGCGGAGATTAACTATTCCTCACACTCCTCAACAGAACGGAATAGCAGAGAGAATGAATCGTACGCTGCTAGATATGACCAGGTGTCTGCTGTTACAATCAGGTTTGAGTGATACTTTTTGGTCGGAGGCTGTTGCTACTGCTTGCCACATTCGAAACCGATGTCCTACGAGTAGTTTGAATGGTGGCATCCCATTTGAAAGATGGACTGGAAGCAAAGTAAGATTTGAATCTTTGAGAATTTTTGGTGCAAAAGTGGTTGTGCTTGACAAGGACCCTAACAAAGGAAAACTTGCACAGAGGTCCATCGAAGGCATTTTTGTGGGATATCCGAGAGAGCGAAAAGGTTTTCGTGTGTGGATATCTAGTGCTCGAAAAATCATCGATGCTCGTGATGTGAAGTTTCTTCAAGAAAGTCAGAAAAACTCAAATGATATGCAGGATATTAATGAATTGCTTAAACTATCTACAGAGAGCGCTCCTGTGGAAGAAAAAAGTGCCCCAAGGAAGATTGTGGAATTTTCTCCTTCCAGGACGATAAGTGCTGATAATCAAGATTTAAATGAAATAGTAGTAAGCCCTACTGAGGATGAAGACTATTCGCGAGGGCGCGGTAGACCACGTTTGATACGAACTGGATTGAGAGGGCGACCAAGAAAACAGTATTGTTCCGTACCAACAGCAACAGATGGTGAGGGCGCTCCAACTGATGACTCTGAGCTTGAAGATGATGTTTTTGCTGGAGTTGCTGAAGTCAGTGTAAAAGAGGCCCTGAGTAGCGAAGCGAGTGAGGAGTGGAAAGATGCGATTGAGTCCGAGATGGTGAGCATGGTGAAGAATGGCACATGGGAAATTGTAAAAGATGGTGAGTGTAGCAATGTTGTTGGGTGTCGCTTTGTACTTACGAATAAGTATGGACCTGATGGTAAAATTGTGAGACGCAAAGCCAGATTAGTCGCAAAGGGGTTCAATCAGAGGTTTGGTGTCGATTATCATCGAACATTTGCTCCAGTTGCGCGCCTAGAAACGTTAAGACTGTTATTGGCTCTAGCAGTTGACAATAAATTAATAATTTGGCAGTTTGATGTAGTTACAGCTTATTTAAATGGTATACTAGACGAAAATGTATATATGAAGATACCTGATTTATTAGGAGAGATGCTGTATAGAATTCTTAGTAAACATAGCACCGATACGGAAGTAGGTATTAAGGCTAAGAAAATGTTGAATAATCTGCGCGATGGCGGTAATTTATGTAAATTAAAAAAGGCTTTATATGGACTAAAGCAAGCTGGTCGCCAGTGGTATTCAAAACTGTGTGAAAAATTAATGTTGTTGGGATTAAAAGCTACGAAAAATGAGCCATGTTTATTTTATAGAGATACGAATAGCGATGTGTTGCTAGTACTTATATATGTCGACGATATATTAGTTGCGTCAAGAGATGTGAAATACATAATAGACTTCAAAAGAAAGTTGCTAGAGGATTTCGAAGTTAAAGATCTTGGTCAAGCCAGATACTGTTTGGGCCTAACAATGGATCAAAGTAAAGGTGAGATTAAGCTTTCTCAACCAGGGTATATTTTGGATTTGCTAAAACGATATGGAATGGAGAATTGTAATCCAGTTTCAACACCTTCAGATGTAAATGTGCGTTTTGAGGACACGAGTCATGTTGAAGAGTCAGAGAAATATCCATATCGTGAGTTAATTGGTGCTCTTATGTATCTGTCAGTGTCGTCGCGCCCCGACATAGCAAACACCATATCAAGATTAGCCCAATTTACGAGTAAACCAAGGAAGTGTCATTGGCTTGCTGCAAAGAGAGTATTGCGGTATCTTGCTGGGACTACAAAAACAGCACTTTTGTACACCAAGACTGATGATCCATTATTTGGTTATGCCGATGCCGATTGGGGCGGTTGTACTATCGATCGCCGCTCATACACAGGGTACGTGTTTATGTTAAGTAGTGCTGCAATCACTTGGAAGTCACAAAAGCAGAGAACGGTGGCTTTATCATCAACAGAGGCTGAATATGTAAGTCTGGCGGAAGCTGCTAAGGAAGCGTCGTATTTAAGTAGCCTTTTACTTGAGCTAAAATTTCCAAATTGTAATAAAGCAACGCTTTATGTGGACAATCGGGGTGCTGAATGCTTAGCCAATGACCCCATGTTTCATGCAAGAACAAAGCACATTGACATAAAGTATCATTTTGTTCGTGAATTAATCAGTACTGGGTTGCTAATGTTAATTCACGTGCCTTCGAAAGAAATGGTTGCAGATATTTTGACAAAGCCGTTAACAAGAACTGGCCATGAAAATTGCTTAAGTGGACTGGGTTTCGTCATGTATATGTAGAAGCTGCATCTTGAGAGGGCGTGTTAGAATATAAGCATTATGCACCTTAATATGTTTGGTCAAACATACATACCTACATATACATGTAAATCTGTTAGTTATTACTCATTGCTTTATTTTTTCTCTCTTTAACAATGTACACATGCAAACTGTTAGTAATGCAGTTGTATAAATTTTTGTATAACATGTTTTGCATATTTATTTTATAATGAAATAAAGTACAGCCAGTCTTTTAGAAAACACTCTGTTGAACATATTAATTATTAATTATTAATTATTAATTATTAATTATTAATTATTAATTATTAATTATTAATTATTAATTATTAATTATTAATAATTAATTATTAATTATTAATTATTAATTATTAATTATTAATTATTAATTATTAATTATTAATTATTAATTATTAATTATTAATTATTAATTATTAATTATTAATTATTTATTATTAATTATTAATTATTAATTATTAATTATTAATTATTAATTATTAATTATTAATTATTAATTATTAATTATTAATTATTAATTATTAATTATTAATTATTAATTATTAATTATTAATTATTAATTATTAATTATTAATTATTAATTATTAATTATTAATTATTAATTATTAATTATTAATTATTAATTATTAATTATTAATTATTAATTATTAATTATTAATTATTAATTATTAATTATTAATTATTAATTATTAATTATTAATTATTAATTATTAATTATTAATTATTAATTATTAATTATTAATTATTAATTATTAATTATTAATTATTAATTATTAATTATTAATTATTAATTATTAATTATTAATTATTAATTATTAATTATTAATTATTAATTATTAATTATTAATTATTAATTATTAATTATTAATTATTAATTATTAATTATTAATTATTAATTATTAATTATTAATTATTAATTATTAATTATTAATTATTAATTATTAATTATTAATTATTAATTATTAATTATTAATTATTAATTATTAATTATTAATTATTAATTATTAATTATTAATTATTAATTATTAATTATTAATTATTAATTATTAATTATTAATTATTAATTATTTATTATTAATTATTCCATTCTGATCTAAATTAAAAAATCTATTAATTATTAATTATTAATTATTAATTATTAATTATTAATTATTAATTATTAATTATTAATTATTAATTATTAATTATTTATTATTAATTATTAATTATTAATTATTAATTATTAATTATTAATTATTAATTATTAGTTATTAATTATTAATTATTAATTATTAATTATTAATTATTAATTATTAATTATTAATTATTAATTATTAATTATTAATTATTAATTATTAATTATTAATTATTAATTATTAATTATTAATTATTAATTATTAATTATTAATTATTAATTATTAATTATTAATTATTAATTATTAATTATTAATTATTAATTATTAATTATTAATTATTAATTATCAATTATTAATTATTAATTATTAATTATTAATTATTAATTATTAATTATTAATTATTAATTATTAATTATTAATTATTAATTATTAATTATTAATTATTAATTATTAATTATTAATTATTAATTATTAATTATTAATTATTAATTATTAATTATTAATTATTAATTATTAATTATTAATTATTAATTATTAATTATTAATTATTAATTATTAATTATTAATTATTAATAATTAATTATTAATTATTAATTATTAATTATTAATTATTAATTATTAATTATTAATTATTAATTATTAATTATTAATTATTAATTATTAATTATTAATTATTAATTATTAATTATTAATTATTAATTATTAATTATTAATTATTAATTATTAATTATTAATTATTAATTATTAATTATTAATTATTAATTATTAATTATTAATTATTAATTATTAATTATTAATTATTAATTATTAATTATTAATTATTAATTATTAATTATTAATTATTAATTATTAATTATTAGTTATTAATTATTAATTATGAATTATTAATTATTAATTATTAATTATTAATTATTAATTATTAATTATTAATTATTAATTATTAATTATTAATTATTAATTATTAATTATTAATTATTAATTATTAATTATTAATTATTAATTATTAATTATTAATTATTAAATATTAATTATTAATTATTAATTATTAATTATTAATTATTAATTATTAATTATTAATTATTAATTATTAATTATCAATTATTAATTATTAATTATTAATTATTAATTATTAATTATTAATTATTAATTATTAATTATTAATTATTAATTATTAATTATTAATTATTAATTATTAATTATTAATTATTAATTATTAATTATTAATTATTAATTATTAATTATTAATTATTAATTATTAATTATTAATTATTAATTATTATTTATTAATTATTAATTATTAATTATTAATTATTAATTATTAATTATTAATTATTAATTATTAATTATTAATTATTAATTATTAATTATTAATTATTAATTATTAATTATTAATTATTAATTATTAATTATTAATTATTAATTATTAATTATTAATTATTAATTATTAATTATTAATTCTTAATTATTAACTATTATTTTTTAATTATTAATTATTAATTATTAATTATTATTTATTAATTATTAATTATTAATTATTAATTATTAATTATTAATTATTAATTATTAATTATTATTTATTAATTATTAATTATTAATTATTAATTATTAATTATTAATTATTTATTATTAATTATTAATTATTAATTATTAATTATTAATTATTAATTATTAATTATTAATTATTAATTATTAATTATTAATTATTAATTATTAATTATTAATTATTTGTTGAAGACAAATTAAAAAGCAATACTCATATGAAATGTAAAGTTGGCAACACTTATTTCTAATATTTTCTAATCCCTTTTGTTCTTTTCTTTTTATGTAAAGTTTGTCACTTCGAAATAAACGGTTAAAACAATCGGACGCGTTTTTATTTAAACGGAAGAATTAATAAATAAAACTCCAACAGGTTATGGGCCCAGGCCATTTTGCAGGCTAGGCTCCGTTTAATAAAATTCATTGTGCGCGAAAAATTTATAAAATAACGAAGAAGTTTAAAAGTAACAATGTCGAACAATTATAATATTGAGAAACTAAATGAAAATAATTTTGATGTGTGGTCAATCCAAATGCGCAGTGTGCTTGTGCATCAAGATCTGTGGTCAATTGTGTCGGGCGAATTAAAAGAAGAAGAGAGCACTTGGAAAAAATGCAACGAAAAAGCAGTTGCAACAATTATGCTGTCGCTAAAGGCTGCACAAATAAATCAAGTGAAAAAGTTTGAAAAAGCCACTGAGATATGGAATGCTTTGAAATTAATGCTTCGTCCAACAGGACCAATGCGAAAGGTGGCACTTTATAGGAAGCTGATGAACGTTCGCATGGAGGAGGATAGTAGCATGCAACAACATGTGGCGTATTTTTCGGAATTAGTTGATCAGCTTGCTGATATTGGTATTGGTGTGCCAGAGGAACAATTAGTTATTATGTTGTTGGCTAGTCTACCAAAATCCTACGAAAACCTTATTGTGACATTAGAGTCCAGAGATGACCTACCGACGCTGACGTCACTGAAAATAAAATTGTTTGAAGAAGATGAACGGCGTACGCAGAATTCCGAATGTAGCTCGCAAGCATTCATTGCTAAAAGCAGCACAAAAAGGGATTTCCCAACAAATTCAAGCAACGAACGCCAACGAAACTCGGACTGGAGCGGACGGCAACGGGGTTCAACGTCAAACAAAGACAACGAACGAGCAGACAAAGCAAGGCGACAAAATCTCAAGTGCTACAAGTGTGGAAGAAAAGGCCATTTCGCCGCTGAGTGTAGAGAAAATAAAAAGGAAGAGCAGCAAAAAACAAATGCAAAAAGTTTTTATGTATTGGCTGCTGCAACAGCAGAAACAAACAAGCGATCAGTTGATAACAATGAAATATGGTGTCTTGACTCTGGTGCGACTGCGCACATGTGTTCCAATAGAGAATTATTTTCAACTTTTGAGTCATATAAAGAAAAAATTGAACTGGCAGGAAAAAATTGTGTTGAAGCAAAAGGACGTGGAGAAGTGAAAATAAAAACAAGCGAGTTTAACATTTGCTTACAAAATGTTTTGTTTGTGCCAGAGTTGCAATGCAACTTCATTTCAGTAGGTAGAGCAGTAAAAAAAGGCTTCAGTGTAATTTACAACAATAACTGTGCTAAAATAAAAGACAAAGATAATGAAATTATTTTTAAGGCATATGAGAACAATAATTTATTTCTGTGTGAAATTACAAACACGAAAAATACACTTTGTTTTTCAAATACATCTATGCAAGAGGCAATAAAGTGGCATAAGCGGTACGGACATTTAAATTATGCCAGCCTACAAGAACTTGTAAATAAAAAATTAGTGAATGGTTTGAAGATAAACATAGTGCCAAACAAAATTGATTGTACAGTGTGTATGAAGTGCAAATGTGTAGTTAAGCCGTTTAATCATTCAGAGAATAGAGCTAAAGAAATTTTAGAGTTGGTACATACAGACTTGTGCGGTCCTATGCAAAGTACGTCAATCGGCGGATCAAAATATTTTCTCACGTTCGTTGATGACAAATCGCGTTTTGTGTTTGTGTACTTCATAAAAAGCAAAAATGAAGTTTTAGAAAATTTCAAAAAATTTAAAAATATGATTGAACGTCAAACCGGTAAACAAATAAAGACACTTCGTAGTGACAATGGTACTGAATTTGTCAATAAAGTTTTTGAAGATTATTTAAACGAGTCAGGTATTAAAAGGCAGCTGACCGTGCCTTACACGCCGCAGCAAAACGGCATTGCAGAGCGTTTTAACAGAACGTTGGTGGAAGCGGCAAGGAGTATGTTATTGGATGCTGACCTCAATGAAGCGTTCTGGGCAGAAGCAATCAACACAGCTGTGTATCTGAGAAACAGGTCACCAACGAAGGCATTAGTTAATAAAACGCCCTATGAGGCTTTCTATGCACGTAAACCTGTAGTAGGACACTTTCGAATTTTTGGCTCGTTAGCCATAGCTCTCGATAAACGTCATCATAGAAAATTTGCTCCTAAAGGAAGAGACTGTATTATGATGGGATACTCAGATACATCAAAGGCTTACAGAGTGTATGACAAAGATACAAAAGAAGTCATTATTAGTCGAGATGTCTACTTCGTGGAAGCATGTGCAGAAAAAGACATAGTTTCAATTAATACAAAAAATAATCTAATGGAACTTGAAGCAGCAGAAAGCGATAATCCAAAAGATGACGACGGCAGCATTTCTAAATATGATACTGCAGAAGAAGAAGCTGATGATGACAACAGCGACAACGACGATGGTGGCAACGTCAATGACGATGAGGAGCGCACGTACAGAGGACCAGGCAGGCCACGATTAGTACGAACAGGTAGCCGTGGCAGGCCGCAAAAACAGTATAACTCACTTCACTTGATGGATATAACAGAAGAAAACGTTCCTGAGTCTGTTGAAGAAGCGATGAATGGTAAAAATGCAGACAAATGGTGGGTCGCTATGCAGGAGGAGTATGCCGCACTGGTAAAAAATAATACATGGCAAGCTGTGAAATTACCAATAGGGCAAAAAACCATCGGTTGTAAATGGGTTTTTGCAGTGAAACGCGACGCACTTGAAAAAATCGAGCGATATAAAGCACGCTTAGTCGCTAAGGGCTGTAGCCAAAAATACGGCATTAATTACACTGAAATTTTTTCACCAGTGGTTAGGTATGAAACAATAAGGATGGTTTTAGCCATAGCAGCCGAGTACGAGCTCCATGTTCATCAAATTGATGTTTCATCGGCATATTTAAATGGTAAACTCGAAGAAACCGTTTTTATGGAGCAGCCGAAATTATTTGAGAAAGAAGACGGAAAAGTGCTCAAGCTCAACAAATCATTGTACGGTCTGAAGCAGTCGGGTCGAGTGTGGCATTCCAGGCTTGATGAAGAACTAAAAAAAATTGGATTTGTACCATGCACAAGTGAGCCTTGCTTGTATACAAACAATTTAAATAACAATCTAAACATCATCGCTGTGTATGTAGATGATATGCTGATTGCGAGTACAAACCTGGGTGAGTTGAGCACAATTAAAGAAAAAATTGCGAATGTATTTAAGATTATAGACAAGGGTCCTGTAAATCACTTTCTTGGCATGGAAGTAGAGCGTGAAAGTTTAACTGGTGCATTGGCTATCGGTCAAAAGCATCTTGTATTACAACTCTTAAAAAGGCATGACATGGATGTGTGTCGTCCAGTGTCTACACCACTTGAGTCCAAATTTCAAGTACATTGCATTGATGAAAATTGTACCAAAGTTGATCAAACTGATTATCAATCCTTAATTGGTTCGCTGATGTATATTGCAATTAATACACGACCAGACATATTGCATTCAGTATACAAGTTGGCTCAAAGAAATTCTGATCCTCATTCTGAGCATCTTGCAGCAGCAAAGCACATCTTGCGTTATTTGAGCAAAACCATCGATATAAAACTACACTATAAGAAGAATAATAAGGCAATCGAAGGATACGCAGACGCAGATTGGGGAGGCAATTCCGTTGATCGCAAATCTTACACAGGCTATGCTTTTATGCTGGCTGGTAGCGCTTTTAGTTGGGAGAGCAGGAAGCAGACCACTGTGGCTTTAAGTAGCACTGAAGCTGAATACATGGCACTCTCGGCAGCAGCAAAAGAAGCTATATATCTAAGAAAACTATGGGCAGAGTTGATAGGTTTTGATAAAGAAGGCACGATCATGATAAACGGTGATAATATGAGTGCAATTAATTTGGTAAAAAATCCCGTTTATCATGCGCGAAGCAAACACATAGATATTAAATATCATTTCATCCGTGAAGCCTACAATAATAAAGAAATTGATTTGAAATATTGTCCAACTAATAATATGATAGCAGACGTATTAACCAAAAACCTGCAAAAAGTGAATCATAGTAAGTTTACTATGGCTCTTGGATTAAAGTAATAATATATAATTTGAATCTATTAAATTTGAGTTAATACTTATTTAAAGAAAATATTTTTTTATGTTAAATATCAAAATTGAATTAATGAAATCTATATGTAATGTATTTGATATAAGTATTGAGGAGGAGTGTTGAAGACAAATTAAAAAGCAATACTCATATGAAATGTAAAGTTGGCAACACTTATTTCTAATATTTTCTAATCCCTTTTGTTCTTTTCTTTTTATGTAAAGTTTGTCACTTCGAAATAAACGGTTAAAACAATCAGACGCGTTTTTATTTAAACGGAAGAATTAATAAATAAAACTCCAACATTATTAATTATTAATTATTAATTAATAATTATTAATTATTAATTATTAATTATTAATTATTAATTATTAATTATTAATTATTAATTATTGATTATTAATTATTAATTATTAATTATTAATTATTAATTATTAATTATTAATTATTAATTATTAATTATTAATTATTAATTATTAATTATTAATTATTAATTATTAATTATTAATTATTAATTATTAATTATTAATTATTAATTATGAATTATTAATTATTAATTATTAATTATTAATTATTAATTATTAATTATTAATTATTAATTATTAATTATTAATTATTAATTATTAATTATTAATTATTAATTATTAATTATTAATTATTAATTAATAATTATTAATTATTAATTATTAATTATTAATTATTAATTATTAATTATTAATTATTAATTATTAATTATTAATTATTAATTATTAATTATTAATTATTAATTATTAATTATTAATTATTAATTATTAATTATTAATTATTAATTATTAATTATTAATTATTAATTATTAATTATTAATTATTAATTATTAATTATTAATTATTAATTATTAATTATTAATTATTAATTATTAATTATTAATTATTAATTATTAATTATTAATTATTAATTATTAATTATTAATTATTAATTACTAATTATTAATTATTAATTATTAATTATTAATTATTAATTATTAATTATTAATTATTAATTATTAATTATTAATTATTAATTATTAATTATTAATTATTAATTATTAATTATTAATTATTAATTATTAATTATTAATTATTAATTATTAATTATTAATTATTAATTATTAATTATTAATTATTAATTATTAATTATTAATTATTAATTATTAATTATTAATTATTAATTATTAATTATTAATTATTAATTATTAATTATTAATTATTAATTATTAATTATTAATTATTAATTATTAATTATTAATTATTAATTATTAATTATTAATTATTAATTATTAATTATTAATTATTAATTATTAATTATTAATTATTAATTATTAATTATTAATTATTAATTATTAATTATTAATTATTAATTATTAATTATTAATTATTAATTATTAATTATTAATTATTAATTATTAATTATTAATTATTAATTATTAATTATTAATTATTAATTATTAATTATTAATTATTAATTATTAATTATTAATTATTAATTATTAATTATTAATTATTAATTATTAATTATTAATTATTAATTATTGATTATTAATTGTTAATTATTAATTATTAATTATTAATTATTAATTATTAATTATTAATTATTAATTATTAATTATTAATTATTAATTATTAATTATTAATAATTAATTATTAATTATTAATTATTAATTATTAATTATTAATTATTAATTATTAATTATTAATTATTAATTATTAATTATTAATTATTAATTATTAATTATTAATTATTAATTATTAATTATTAATTATTAATTATTAATTATTAATTATTAATTATTAATTATTAATAATTAATTATTAATTATTAATTATTAATTATTAATTATTAATTATTAATTATTAATTATTAATTATTAATTATTAATTATTAATTATTAATTATTAATTATTAATTATTAATTATTAATTATTAATTATTAATTATTAATTATTAATTATTAATTATTAATTATTAATTATTAATTATTAATTATTAATTATTAATTATTAATTATTAATTATTAATTATTAATTATTAATTATTAATTATTAATTATTAATTATTAATTATTAATTATTAATTATTAATTATTAATTATTAATTATTAATTATTAATTATTAATTATTAATTATTAATTATTAATTATTAATTATTAATTATTAATTATTTATTATTAATTATTAATTATTAATTATTAATTATTTATTATTAATTGTTAATTATTAATTATTAATTATTAATTATTAATTATTAATTATTAATTATTAATTATTAATTATTAATTATTAATTATTAATTATTAATTATTAATTATTAATTATTAATTATTAATTATTAATTATTAATTATTAATTATTAATTATTAATTATTAATTATTAATTATTAATTATTAATTATTAATTATTAATTATTAATTATTAATTATTAATTATTAATTATTAATTATTAATTATTAATTATTAATTATTAATTATTAATTATTAATTATTAATTATTAATTATTAATTATTAATTATTAATTATTAATTATTAATTATTAATTATTAATTATTAATTATTAATTATTAATTATTAATTATTAATTATTAATTATTAATTATTAATTATTAATTATTAATTATTAATTATTAATTATTAATTATTAATTATTAATTATTAATTATTAATTATTAATTATTAATTATTAATTATTAATTATTAATTATTAATTATTAATTATTAATTATTAATTATTAATTATTAATTATTAATTATTAATTATTAATTATTAATTATTAATTATTAATTATTAATTATTAATTATTAATTATTAATTATTAATTATTAATTATTAATTATTAATTATTAATTATTAATTATTAATTATTAATTATTAATTATTAATTATTAATTATTAATTATTAATTATTAATTATTAATTATTAATTATTAATTATTAATTATTAATTATTAATTATTAATTATTAATTATTAATTATTAATTATTAATTATTAATTATTAATTATTAATTATTAATTATTAATTATTAATTATTAATTATTAATTATTAATTATTAATTAACTAATTAAACTAACAAAAAATTCTGCAAGGAGGGAGATGGGAGGCTATAGCTTTTTCAGCCCGTATGTAGATCCGCCACTAATTATCACTAGTAATTTTGACAAAAAAGGCAGAATAAAATTTATTTTAGTTGATTTAACGTGTTTTTTGTTAAAAGCTCCCCGCAGCATTAGTTCCCCATAGCTGTACTATCCAAGTTAATTCGACGTCTAAAAAATAATGTTGAAGAATGGAATGGATGGTTGTCGAGGAATGGATTTTCATTAGAAAAAATATTGTTTTCCCATGGGAAGCATAGTTACAAGCGATTCTTCAACTAAAACAGAAAACCACTGGTGCACTATCTAAAAATTAAAAAAAAACTTTTTTAACTTTGGTTTTCATATTTTGATGTAACCATCCCATTTTCCAACGAGCTCGGTTGATTTTGGAAAAAATTGTTTTTTTTAATCACCCTACTATAGAGCAGTGTAGGCAGTGTTGCCATATTTTTCAAAAAAAAACTTTAATTTCCAGAAAAAAAACTTTTTTTTAAAATGTGTGCTTTTAAATTTTTTGCAATTCGCTTTGTTCTCTCGTTGTCTCATTATTTTGGCCACTTTATTTTTCAAGAAAATACGGAAGACTTGATCGTCAACTCTGAATATATATAAACTGAAGCGTCAAGTTTAAAAAGGAATGCCAAAAATTGACCGCCAAGACTCGACGAAGGGAAACCGAGACAAAAGAACAGAAACAATGACAGCAACAATAATAGCAACAGCGCTGCCATAAAAATAAAATTTGAAAAGTAGTGAAAATTAGTAGTAGCAGCTTCAAATGATGCTTATGTTTTTGTAGTAACATACAATTTAGTTTATCCATTTGATTCATAGATTCACTAAAATAGAAAGCATCGTTATAAGGGGGAAAATATACCCAGAACTTCTTACATTTTCTTAAAGCTTTAGGTCTCAAGAATATGTGGTGAAAATTCTCAAAAAATAACAAAGTTATAGCCTAGTGAGTGAACCGCTTTCTAGAGCGCGCAGAGCTGGCCCTTATTTTCAAACGCGTTTTTCTCGAAACCATGTTTTCAAAGTCGGTGACCAAAATTTCACGAAGCTCAGTGAACCGATCGTTTTGATTTTTTTGCAGGCTTGTTTTATTCATAATAATCTCGTACTTGTCATAGGATTTTTTTTTCGTACCTTCATTAATTTTTTATAGGCAAAATAATAACGAATGGTCGAAAATCGTTAATTTACGTTCGGAAGTCCGCCGTTTTGTGAAAAAAAGGAATATTTTCAAAATCGGCTATGATAAGAACGAGTTTTAAGTATCTAGTTTAATAATATATTTAATTTTTTTAGTTTCAGTTGAATTTAGGAGGAGCAATCTTGGTCACCGCATTTTCAGAGCGCTCTACAAAAAATGCTGTATCTACCTTAATATTAATTTAATATAATATAAACTAAACATTCTCTTGAATGTGTATATTTTAAGGTAAAAAAACCCTCATTTAAAAATATCCTTTAGGTTTCCTTAAAAAAATGCACAAACATGACCTTTTTTCTTCGGCCGCTGGGTATATTTCCCCCTTTAATCGTAAAAACTTGAAAAACTGGGTAAAATAAAATAAGACTTTATTTTTTAGGGAAAAACTTGAAAACTTTCTACCCTGTCAACAAACTGGCAAAACAAGTTTTATCTGCCCACATGGCAACACTGAGTGTAGGGCGCATAGTGGCTCGCGTGCTAGAGACTCGTGTCTCGCTCGTGTCTTATAAATATAAACACCGACAAGATATTATTTCAATCTCTTGGCGCAAAGACTTCATGCTTTATGTCCGCACTGCAGTATAGCGGAATTACAATGCGGCAGTGGCCGCGCAGTGGCAGAGGCAGTGATCAGCTGTTATTTTAGGAATAGTGCTGTTGAATGGTAGCACTTACATTACAGCAGCGGCAGTAAGCAGTACTACCGAGGTAAGCCCTATTTCTAAATTCACTACCACAATGCTACACTGAAAAAAAAATGTTTTAAAATTGACGACAGTTGTTATTAATTTGACGAATTTTGAGTTTAAAAAATAGCTTGCAACAAATTTCGTCAAAGTAAGAGCAAATGTGTTTAAAACTTTTGAAAAACATATGAAAAAAAAGGCAAATTACGACCACATTTTTTGAACACATTGTGTTTAATTTTAAGCTAATATTTTTTTTTCTGTGTACCAAGCAAACGAACGATAAAATTCAGGGAGGCAACATTCAAATAATAAAAAAACAAAGGAAAATTAAAAAGACAAAGGAAAATTAAAAATACACTGCTGCTGCCGCTGATACTGCCACTGCTGCGTTGTATTTTGCAGGCAGTAAAACACGAAACTGATCACTGTCACTGCCACTGAAACTGCTACTGACGCTGCCACTGCTGCATTGTAATTTCACTATTATGCTTTGAACTTGATTGTTATGCACCGAAAAGAAATAGAAAGGGATAACGATTATTTAAATTCAGAACATTCTCTTTGTGCAATGGAAGAAATTCAATAAGAATTTACTGATTATAGTAAACACGGAGTTTTACACTTAGGGTATACACTTCACTTCGTAATTCGAAATCGAAAATTTAAGAAAATTTCAGTGCAATTTTTGTTGTTCTGGTTTTCCGAAGTTTGCTTAAATTTATCTATTCATCAAATCTATTGAGTTGATGAAAAATAATCGTCGGAAATTTTCGAAAAAAGATGTGTTAAGTATCCATAATGTAGCACTGTTTAATGAGTGTGAGCCATTGTGAATATGCAAAATTCAATAAGAAGAAGAGCATTTTGTCAAATCTTTTTTTGGCATTGCTTTTGAACCACAAGTTTTTTACAGAATAATCGCATAATTATTTTTTTTATTACATTTATATAAAAAAGCGATGGCGGTTTTCAGTTTGACTAATGGATGTAATTAAAACAAAAATTTAAAAACGGACGCTCACTTCAACTCGTCAGAAATTTCCGCAGTGAAGTGAACATCCTAATTATATTTTTGGGTCGAAGACTTTTTTATTTATGTTTTTTTTTTTTGTTAGATTTGAACTTCGAATTAAATGTTTTGACGTAGAATAACGTCATTCTCGGAGGTTAGTAGGGAGGTTGATAATGATCAAGGGGCGGTTGATAGCGGTGATAGGTGTGCCTAAAGTTCTGATCGTACAATGTTAATGTAAGCACTTGTTGGTCTGCTTGATCCTCACTGGGAGAAAAATTCTTATTTGAACTCTCTAACTTATATAAATTTTACACAATTATATGAAATATAAAGCCAACATTTGAGGTTTCTGTTTGCTTTGTGCATGGTTCTTGTTTAAGGTTGCTACCTTTTTATCGACTGCATTGGTTCTTGTATATAATAAGATATAAGTATGTTCTGAGTGTTGCTGATTAAAGCAAGAGGGCACTGCCAGTTAAAAAATATACATATAAAATCAGCATTTGATGTTTCTGTTTTTGTTTTTTGTTTAAAGCTTAGTATGCTGTAGAAACGAAAATTTCGCGGCATATAATTCCACACAGTGTAGAGTCAAAATTTTTGTGTGGAGAAAAAAGCAACTACAGTACAACTTTCCTCAATGCAACTAGATAGATTTTTCCTAAATAAAAAATGTAGTTTGCAAGCAAAGAAGAACTGAAAGGAAAAAAGGTAAAAGTTTATGCAAGTTTAAGAAAATGTTAGTTGCGATAATTGTGCCATTTTTTTCTTGAAATCTGCGTTTAATGACTAAACAATGTACGTTTTAGAGTGTTGCAATAATCGTACTGTACTCTTATTGAAATGTCAAAATTACGCAGCCAATTAAATATCCGACATATAATCGACAGCAAAATTTTGACATTTCCATTCTCCACATGGGTTGTTGAACTTGCTAGCATTGAACAAATTTTTCTACTCTACAGTGTACTAGGTAGCGAAAAAAATTCCGCTATTGCTTTATTTATCCATTCCTGCTTAATATTTTTTAAAAAAGATGTCATTAAAAGTTAATTGAATAATTCTACGTCTTGTGTTACGACATAGTCGAACTGCTGTATCTTTTTTTATTAAAAAAAAAATCCTTTTCTCATAATTTTAGTTGATTCATTTTAATTTAAATTTTAAAACCAAAACAAAAACATGAAAAAAAAAATGAAATCTAAACTAAAAATAAATTATTTAACAAGCGAATCGTGTTGTCATATTTATTGATAACTGCACAAAAAAATTTTTTCAGTGCTGCCCAATAAGCCAAACGGATTCGTTTCGAATTCGAGGCGAAACCCAGATCTCGTGTATTTAGTTCGAAATTATTCGTAGATTTATATACTTTTATATTAAAAAATTTTGAATTATTACTTTATTGCAGCTTATAAAATTCTTTTTGTACACTAAAATTTTTATAAAAGAAGCCGTTTGGTGAAGGGAAAATTCCCCACCACAGTTCACTGCCGTGACGGAAAGTGCTGGACAAATAAGTTTCTCGAATTGCAAAGAAATTTGTAGATATATCCTATCTCGTTGACATCTTGTGCATCCATTTTTTTTTTAAATTAATTTTCTGTTTGTTTCTGCAAAGGAACTTCTTGTGTCTAGCAGTTTCAGTCTCGACCGGGGCTTCTCTTAACCTATTAATTCTCTTTATTTATACTTTGCCTGGCGTCCTGATGAAGAGGAATCACTTAAAATTATCATACGTTTCATTTTATTAAAAATAAACTTAAAAAATGTCAAAATGCGAACGTTTATTGAAAGTTTATAAAATTTGTTTTTGTTTTGTTTTTGACATCTAAATCTATAGTTGCTACGGTTTCTTTTCTATAAAGAATTCTATTTTATTCCTTTGGTACATTAAAATCGTTTAAATAAAAAATTTAAAATATTGTTTTTATTAATATTCTCCACAAAATATACAAATTTCATTAAATTAAATATTCGATTTTTTAATATACTCGGATTCATCTCGAATTCGAATAGACAGCGAGAACTCGGATCCGAGATCTCGGCTCCGTTTCGAATCCGAAACGAATCCAAGTCCGCTCTGTGGTTTATTGGGTGGTTGCGAGTCTTCACTACTACAAACAAAAAATTAAAAATTATAATAGTATTAATGTGCCCATCACTGCAATAGAGTTAAATATACAACAACAAAAACAACGACAACAACAATAGCAACATTTAAGGCTAAGTCGCAAAGACGCTTTAGGTCGGTCGCGCTTTGACCGTACTTTGATCGTACTTTGGTCAACTTTACGGGATGAACTGTGAAAACGCCCGACTTGATCGTACTTTGGTCAACTTTACGGGATGAACTGTGAAAACGCCCGACCTTATAATTTTGAAATCATAATGTCGCGTTAGCATGTCGTGCGTTTGTCACTAAGATGATGCCACTGTGCGCAGTCAAACCAAAAAAATCCCACAAAGTCTGTAATCCCCAAATCACAATGCATGTGGTAGAAGTACATGATGGCTGTATTTCTTTATTCATTTTAGCTATCAATAGTTAAATAGCCGTCGCTATTAATAAATAAATTATATGCTATTATATGCTTTATTATTTATATAATAAAGAAAATAATTACAATTTATTATGTTAAATAACAAAAATAACTGTTTCTGCATATCTAACCAGCGTAGAAGTTAAATTATTTATATAATAAATAAACATATGTGTTATATGTTGTATTACATTGCTGAAGTTTAACAAAAGAAATAACAAACGAAAAAAACTAAAGCAACTGATATCTATTTATATACATACAAATTTACATACATACATCTAAACAACAGCAGCATCAACAAAACACGTACAAATTCACATACATATAAACAACAACAACAGCATCAACAACAACACAATCAGGTACTGAAAAATATTCGCTTCAAACAGAGCAACAACCGTAAAAGGGCTTACACATCGGCGAATCTGTTCGTCGAACAATATGGTGGCGCGAACGTGTGTGAAAAAGCTAGCGTTCAAATTGAACGAACCTGTTCGTCACACAAGCCATTGATTTTTGTTGTTGTTTGTCATCATTCTCGGCAGCATCCCTTGTTCGACAAGAAAATCAAAAATTTTTGTAAACACGGCCAACCGTGTGACAAACTGTCGAACATCGCTTCTTAACTAGCGAACTTGTGTGAACATGGCCGCCGTGTGACGAACAGATTCGCTGATGTGTAAGCCCTTTAACATAAGCAGCCACTGATGTTATGAATGATTTATCTTGTAAAAAAGTCAAAATTATATTACATTCAATACAAAATATTTTCATGAAACAACAAATCCCATGCAAACATGTCTTTACTACTGCAACTCAACAATGCTCATATATTTAGCTAACTCAATGAAAATACAACCCTGCGCTATCGGCAAATGTCAAACGCGCGACCAAGTTGAACAGTTCTCAAATTTTTTCAGCAGCTCGCGCTTTGATCGTACTTTACCCCTTCTTACGAGATTCGACGATATTTACGATACAAAGTACGATCAAAGCTTGAGGTCGAATTATAGATTGCTTCATAACAACTTGTTGTTTCTACTTTAGCTGTCAAAGCGCGACCGACCTAACGCGCCTTTGCGATTTGGGTACTAGAGTTTAGAGTTAGCTTCGTGTCAGCTACACTCTAAGCCAGTGTTGTTCACGTAGCCCCACACGAGTTGACACTCGTCGGTTTTATTCGAAAATTGAAACACGTACACGATATCATGCACGAAGTTTTCTCAATCAGTTGGAGCTGAAACTTCAAGCTTGAAGATTTATGTCGCTTGGTAGTGTGTTTTGCACTGCACAAAAAACTTGAGGCATATGAAAATGAGTTCTTGTGCAGTTATGAGTGCAGAATTATAATAATAATTTTTTTTTCGGCGGTCAAGGGGTAAAAAATGCCTGCCGCATCTCACAATTGTCGTCACAAAAGTGGTATGTGAGCTCTCATCCACTAAAACCATCCCCTTCGAGCGTGGACTGTTTCCACACTGGTATCGCTTTCGCATTACTTCAGGGTGGAGTCCACTTTTTGAGGGTAAATTACGCACTCATCAAAATATCCCGCGTCCGGGTCTCGACTTTTTCATACTAGTAGCTCTTCCGCTTCCAGATCCCGCTTCTTTTTGCGCAGCACATCTTCAACAAAGCGTGTTACACATTTCCAATTTTCATCGCTGCCGACCATAATGTCGAGCACGCGATCAGTGTTGAAAGCGTCGGCCGTTACTATAAGGGCGTTGCGCTCCGATTGCCACCGTACATATTGAAGGAAATTTTGCTCCGCGTCATCTTGCTGTCCATCGCTATAGATGCAGTCGGGTCTTTCTACTTTTCCCATTCTGTGAAGGTACTTTCGAAAGTACCCATGGCCTAACAGAAACTGCGTGACGTAAAAGTTAACCTCACCAAATTGATTTGTATTCTTATCTCCTGCTTTGAGGAACTTTCGGTGTTATTCTCCTTCTTAAGCGCCAAGCTCTTTTGCGTTCTTGCGCTAAAAGGTCGATTGGAATTGTTCCACTGATCACTAACACCGCTGCTTCCAAAACCATGCGGTACGCTGAGGCCACCCGTGGGGCTGCCATTCTCTATACCGCACATAGTGGCTTCCTGCGGTGTTTCATTTTGAGAGCATCAGCCTACAGCTCGCTTCCATATAATAGAATGGAGTGTGTTGGCGACATTAACAATTTCCGCTTGCTGTGTCTAAAAATAAAAAAAAAGCAGTTAATGCTGGGGGTTATTAACTAAAATTGTAGATCTACAGAACCAATTACGAGGAGGGTTATAACGCACACTATAACCCCAGCTATCAGAGTCCCTGCAAAAATCATCATTCACACACATATTTCAGAAATGACTAAAAGTATGCTAATGACCAAATCTTCAACTATTTTGAATGCAGGGTGATCAACCACTATATTTCTTTCAATACAGGGTGGATCAAATAACCACCCCCGTATTGAACACCCTCCCCTTATCCTTACAAGTTTATCCAAAAGTTTCACAAAATCCTCAAGAACCCAAATTTCTTACTCCTGCACCTAAAAGTATGCCTAACCTACGCTCTGAGCTCCGTCACCACGACCGTCACCAAAAACCACCATCACACCCTTACATCCACAAACACTTTCAGTAGACCCCTAAAAGTATGCCTTAGCAATTTTACAACCTGCGGTTGGTAACAACACCAACAGCACTGATAAGAAAAGTAATCCCTTAATAATCCCTTAATCCCTGTGCCAAAAGCGGTAAATACCATCTCCTCCAATATAGTAGATTTTTACATGTTGTGATTGATGTTGTCTTCTAATTCCTCCGTTGTACTATCTGTTGTAAAATGTTCTAAGGCATGTTGCTACTTGGCGCGCTTGGTATTCGAGTATTATTAAAAAAAAATTTTTTAAATTTTTTTTGATAGTATTAATTCATTAAAAAAAAAAAATGTTCTATAAAAATGAATGAAAAACTATCTCTTACCGTTTTTCTGTAAAAAAATTTTAAACTTTCACTAATATACCGAGCGCGCCAAGTAGCAACATGCCTTAATCATCAGTATAGATGTTGTACCTTGATTTGAATCTACAGTTCCTAGTGTTGTGTATGTATAGTAAGTATAATAGTTGTCCTAGAAATGATCTCTGGGGAACACCAATTAATCAATAAATGTGCACTAGCATCTAACTGCACTTATAACAGAAATTTGCCTGTAGTTCTTAAAAGTATCTATTCTTCCTTTTTTGTGTATAAGCGTTATTAAAACAAATCATTTGTTTATCATATTTGCAAAATATGTTGCTGTTGGCAAGATCACTACATTTAGCTGTATTGCTATTATGGCTAGTAACAATATGCCGTATATCTTGTTGTGTTATTGGTTTAAGGAAAATTAATTTTTGATTGTCCTATATATTTGGAGGTGTTGGTGCGTATGCTATATTTTTATAACCTCACGTTTAAAAAACGTAAAACGGGTATATTAATTTTGTCACTCCGTTTGTAACGCACATAAGGAGGAGTGACAGGTATAGAAAAGTAAATACATTCTTGATCATGCTTCATCACCCGAGTAGATTTAGCCATGTCCGTCTGTCTGTCTTGGATCACGATTACAGCCGTAATGTTCAAGCTATCACAAAATTCGATATTTAAGCTTTTATCTGAAAAATAAAGGTCAAGTCATGATACAATAAGAAGGTAGGGTAAGGAGCTTTGACAAGACCGTCTGCTAATGTCAAAACCATAAAATACAGTGCTACCATATCTAAAGAACAAATCCCATGACAAATCCATGTTTCATGGTTTCAGTAGGTAAGCGTTTCATATGAAATGCGTTGCTGAAAATTATGATAAATTGAGCACTGCATCAACTTTCAAAAAAAAATGTTTGATTTATGTTCAACAGTTCTACTGTCAGACAAAATAAAAAAATTTTTTATTAGATATCGTATGCACATTCGCATAAAATTTTTAAATAAGAAATTAAGAATACAAAAAGCTAAGCAAAAAATTATGGGCAATAGTAAATTAGTGAAAATAAAGCTTTAAAATTACTAAAAAATTTATTGTTTCAATTATAGATGATTTCATGTAATATTTTTCTTATTTACCCCACACATAATTCCTTTTCTAAGTGCTTGTTCCACATTTAAGAAAAATACAGAAAAGTGGCAACGCTAAAAGGCTTTTTGACATAAGCAGACGGTCTTGTCAAAGCTCCTTACCCTACCTTCTTATTGTATCATGGGTCAAGTTATAAAATGAGCCAAATCTTATGAAAACCACGCCTACCTTCCATAGAAAGTGACTTTTTTAAAAAATGTAAAAATTACTTTAAATTGACTTGGACTTGCATATGAACTTCGATATATATTCATATACATGCATTCTGTGTATGAAATTCAACCAAATCGAGTGAAAACTACACCCACCCATAAAAAGTGACTTTATCAAAAAACAAAAACGAATATTTTCTGTTAAAACCATGACAAAAATGTTTTTACAAATAAACATTTTACTGACTGCTTAAAACTTTGAATACACTTTGATTCGGCCGTGGGAGTATTTTAACTTCGATTTTGACAGTCGACGATCATTTCTTACTAATTTATTATAATTTTTTTTAAATTCTGCCTATTTGTTGTGATCATCCGTAACGTGTGCATATTTTACATAGTCTTTGTTTCAGTTTTTTTTTTAAGTTCGTTCAGCTGAGGCACAGTTGTTGTTACGTGTTCTAATTTTGATGGTTATGATGCATCCGGTTTTCGCTGTTAGTATAATTTGTAAAAGTTTTCGGTGTGCTTAGAGTATTGTTTGTAAAATGCGGATTTAATGACTTGTGGGTCTGTTTGTTCTTTACTGAAAAAAAATTTATATTAGAACTTTCTAGCTTAGCTTATAAAAATTTTTACACAATAATATGAAACATAGTCCCAAAATTTGATGTTTCTCTTTACTATTCGCATAGTTTTTTGTATGGACTTAGTTAGCTCATATCTAACGCAACAGGGCACTGCAAGAGTTGAAATAAATAGAATCGAGCGTGTTGGTTTTTGTATGTACTACCTTCAATAACTGAAATCGACAAGTCAATTAACTTAAACTTTTAAACTTAACGAAATTGCTATCTTTGTTCACAAAGTTCAGTCACCAAAATATGAAAACTTTCAATTTGGTCACGAAAAGTCTGCTCGAAAATGTTCAAAATTATATGTAAACAGTGCATTACCAACAAACTTCAAATAATTAAATTTAATAAGTCAATTTAGATCATTTCAAACACAGCTTTCGTCACACTAAGAAGTATTTAACTTTTGTGTTATTAACTTATGTATTATTTTTATTTAATTCTCTGTCTTCTGTTACTATATAGTCGAAACTGCTGGTTTGTTTCTTAAACCATGGAATGCTGGTAAGTGGATTATAATTATGTTACAAACCCTAAAACAATTTTTGGGTACATTGTTCGTGCAAGGTCACTGTGTCTGAGATTGTCAGAATTCATTCAAAAGTAAATAAATGATTATTTAAATAAAAAATTCTTGTTCGTCAGAAAAAATTTTAAAAAAATATGATCTCATAAACTAAAAGGTAAAAATTTTTGTTTGTAATTTTGTTGCCCATGAGAACATTAAAATATATTTGCATCAATTTTTTATAGCTTTTTAGCTTACTAGAATAACACTGTGGAACAAATTCAGGTTAGCAAAAGTTAGGTCGATTCTGAGAGTGAGGGGTCAAAATAGAGGCTAAATTAGAAGACTTGTATCGCGGCGTTTGTTTATGTTAGTTAGAATTTTTTTTTAATCGACCTTCGAACTTTGCAGTCAAATGCCGATTTTCAGAATATTGTTTATATGGTTTTTTGGCTATAACTCGTCGACTAATTGATACTTTTTCAATCTGTTAAAGCCAAATTATTGCTTGAGACCTGTGCAAAAATTAAAATTTTTTAAAAAATTTATTTAGAAAATTTTTGTGGTTTTATGAAGCAAAATGTTGGAAAAATTATTTTTTTTTCATGCTTTTTGAAAACATTTTCCACAAAACTAAGTCTTTTTTGCTTTCTGTTTGATCTATAATATGCTTCTCAGTTTCTTCAATAAATTTCATTTGAAAAGAAAATGGTCTTAGTCGATAATTTGCGTTAAAAATCCCAAAACGGTTAAATAAATAGCGATTTAGGTAGAAGTAACTAAAAATGGAAGTTCCAAGAATTAGGAATTAGTAAAACAACTTCTTTGTTTTCAACCACCGCACAGGTAGCGGTTTTTTTTTTCGTACAAGCGAACTAATTTCAAAAATAAAGATTCAGTTAAGACTCGAAACTCAGCCGAAGCTGATGTCTTTTTCGCTCGGTCGTGATAAAATTCGCTATTAATTTTGCACAGTGTAATGGTAATAATGAAAAGGGTCGGAAAGTGTGTATCCACACTGGGCGTCAAACACCTATTTACGCCTTGATCAATATCAAGTTTAAGCTGCTCCATATATAATTAAAATATATTTATTACTAAATCTTTTAAGCTATAAATACCACCCTTGTAGATGATGTTTCTTCATACAGAATAGAATGTGATTAAAATTAAGGCAGGCCAAAGGAAATTATGTATATAAGCATGGAGATTTTTTTCGTTTCATGTAATTCGACCAATAGGCGTCGAGCAACCCCTTAAATATTGTGCAATTATATACGCATGTCCTATTTTTTCATTATATAAGATGAGTTTTTAAGAACTCTGGGGTTAAAGGCAACAAACTTTGTGAATCTGATATTTATTTCTTTGCATTGCTTTGTTTACTATAATACGTAAGTTTTTAAGTCAAAAAGAAACAAACAAAACAAAAAAAAACAAAGTAAACCTATCCAGAATTCAAATCACAATCAATTGATATCGATATATAGTGAATAGTAATCTGCTTAACCCATTTACGACCGCTCCTAAGCCGCTTGAAGAAAATCAATGTAACTTCATACCGATGCTATATACATACATAAAAAAGTTTATTTTTATTTTTTTTTTTCCTTTCATCAGGTTTGGTCTGTAGAGGGTGGTCGATTTTTCGACCACTGGTCGGAAACGATATACAAAATATACAAAAAACGATACACTATATTTTGATAGTTGGTTATTGATTATTGTTATTAAATATTGGTTATAATTTTTATTTTTAATATTACAAAAATTTATAATTTGTGGACTGTATTAAAACATTTTGTGTAACAGCAAAATCACATTTGAGCATTTGAAAAAAGAATGTTTATGACATACGCGGCTATATCGAGGTTTTTCAGCTTTTACGATGCCATGATTAGTTTTGTCCGTGCGAATCTCACAATTTCAGTATTCAAATTGGGTGTCATTGTTATCCTGTTCATCACTGGTTTCACTTGCCGCAATAAGCACTCGGTAACATGAACACGGAAATCGAGTTGCGGTATCGTACTGCGTTTTTTTGGACCGATATTTTTCTTTTGCCGATCAGTTCCTATCTCTTAATTTTCAAGAGTGTCCGCATGCTAACGAAGCACCGAGTGGAATTTCCATGCATTGACCATAGCAGCGTCAACAGGATTTGTTAGGAGGGGCCAATACCCTTTTTGCCACGTACTCGGATTTGGTAGTTGCTTATGGTATTGTCAAATAAATCGACGGCTCCCATTCGCTTGTTATTCGCTTGAATAATTTGTGGCATTTGGATAGTACTAATTTTTTCTTCTTTCCGATCCCATTGCTCAACACAATGTATAGCTTCAATCCCTTCATGGTTAGATACAATTGTGACGACTTACAGTGGGAGGACTTTATACAAGTATTGGCCATAAATAATAAAAACAAACCTAGAGCTTTGAAATTTGGTATGAGTGCTTTGTACAGTTAAAAATTAAATATGTATAAGTTTGGATCAAATCCGCCGGCAGACACACCCACTTTCTTTTTTGAACAAAAGTAAAAGTAATCTTGAAGTTAGTCTTTACAAAATATTCTCGTATAATGTATTGGAAAAAAGTTTTATTTCCGAATTTGAGCAAAATTTGCCGACAGACACCCCTACCTTTTGTCCTAATCTTCTTTCTTTCCATATAACACTTATTAAACTCTTCGTATACAAGTTTTAATTCTATGGGTTTTAACATTTTTCTTAAGAACATAAGCATAAGCCGTACGGTGTCGGCATAAAATTGAAAAAGCTAGTTTATAATTTTAAAAATATTTTTTATTGCTCATAAAGCTCATTTTGTATAAGTTCTCGAGCTTCTACTGATAACTCTTTGTATTTTTTTGTCTTTCTTCAGTCGCACATGGCTGGCAAGAGGATCGGAAGATATTAAAAGATGTTGAAAAATATCTTCATTATTGGCAGTGCTGGAACACGTTCTGCTATTGTGTAGACGTGCGTTTTTAAATATTTTGTTGGATGCCTCATGTGCTTCCTCAGACAACCGTCCAATTAAAACGCCTAACTCGTTTATTATTTCGCTCCCACTTTATGTTTTGAGCACTTGTTTTTAAGTAACGGTACGCGTTAATCATTAGGGGTTAAAAAAGTTTAGGGCACTTAGTATGTGTATTTAACAAATCTCATTAATTTCGGTTTATTGTTGTTTAATTGCTTTGACAAATTGGCGTGACTTTGTAACAATTACCAAATGCAAAAAAAGTAGCATATTTGCTCAATAGAAAATGTTAATGCCAAAAGGACACCTGTCAAATTACGCACAGTCTAAGTCAACGTATAACGCTATCTACCGGGTTGTGACATTGACTCCAACACAGCGCCATGCATTACTTATCTCGTTTCTTCTCCACAAAAAATTCACGCAAAACGTCTTTTATCACAATTAATTTAACAATCATCAGTAATCTTCTATGCCTCACAACGAATTTTCCACCTTTACATTGTTCAAAATCATCAGATCATGCGATAAAATGCAAAATTTCGTTGAAAAAAAATTCACATTTTTTTGCGTTTTTTCCATTCGAAAAGACATTCCGAAACAATTGCACACAAAATTCTATACAAATAAATAAATTTTCGACTTTTCCAATTTTCCGACTTTTCCCGACCGAAAACCCCGATTTCCCGAGGGTTTTCCAAAAATTTTCTTTCGTAAATCATTTTCCTGGTAATTATGAACAACTGCAAAAAATTGAGCCAAATCTATGCTATTTATTTCTTTTAATGTAATTTTCATTTTGAAGATACGCTGAATATAATAAAATAAAATATTTTTTAATTGACATTCAACGAGAAAAAATCACATTAAACACATTTGGGGCAAGTTCGGGCAGCAAGAACCATATTTTTCTATAAATATATATATTTCTGGATACTATTTTGGAAAAACTGGAAATATGTTCTTACATGTTTTTTTTTACTGCTGAAGTTTTCAAACTTTTTAGCTTTATTGCACTAAAAATGCTTATTTTTAAAAAATCACAAAAAATAAAGTTATTTTAATAACAACAAAAAACCTACACTTAATAAAACAATATATATAATTTTTTTATTATTTCTTCATTTCAATTCCATTCTTATAAAAACAAAAAAAAACTGGAACACTTACAACTGCAGGTGATATTCTCAAATTTTTGTCATTAAAGAAAGTTGAAATGTCGAGCCATTTTCTGACCAAACCGTAAAAGATTTCTGAGTGATTTTTTGGGTGTTTCTTATCTTAAGCACAAACTGTCGATTAGTAAAAAAATTTTTTACAATTTCAAAACTTATACTTTTTTCTATTTATGGCCACGAATCTCCCACTGTGCGACGGTGTTATCATTTCAACGAGACATCAACAAATTATTGTTCTCGTCTTGTACAAAATCCAATGAACCACGCTCCTACTTTTTCATTTCTCCAATATCCATTAATGGAGCGCTATTAGTTCGGTTGTTTGTAATAGTGCCGGTGCAGAAATAATTTATCTGAGATAATCGAGACATCAATCGATGAGTCGTAAAGAAGTTATCGAATGCAACACAATGTTGATAAAGTTGCTCCAGTTTATTCAACAGCTTTAGAACGACTGTTTCTCCCAATCCATGATCGACGTAAGCTGGATCCGTAACTGCATTGGCACCACCATACGGAATGAAAGAATATAAGTAGCCTTCGGTCGAACACAAAGCCCAGTACTTAAAACTTTACTTTAGAGAATTTGTCACTTGTATTTAATTTACGATTACCGCAGACATGGAAATATCGTTTCAAGATCATAAATCGATTGCGTGGCATTGTCTTACGAACCAATGGGCATTCCAATGTCCCGTTTATTGTCCAATAATTACACTGAACAACAAAATCAATTTTTTTCCAAAATACCAAGGTTACGACAATGGATTCTAGTAGAGGGGACAAAAAAACAATACACCTCTATCGGCGTTTTGAAAGTTTACGTCTGAATCTTCTTTTAGGGGGGATTTAATTTTCCCCTTTTTTGAACATTGAATCGGCATAGAAAATCATGTTATCCTTACATTTTGGTTATAGGATGTGTTCTGAGGATTTATAAAAATACTACGAGGAATATTTCTGTGCAAAATTTTAACCCCCTAACTTCTCAATTTATGGGTCTTTTTGACCTTTTTGTGATAAAAGGCAAAAAAGATCAATAAAACAGGGATTTAATAGGTTAAAATGTTCCACAAAAAAATTAATTGTAAAATTCGACTATGAGTTTCTGAATACATTAAAGCTAAAAGCTCAATTTAAATGCCAGAATAAGTCAAAACTTAAAATGTGTTAAAGGGTTAATTTCGAACTTAGTCAGAATTGATGATAAAATGTCGCACCAAACTTGGTTTTAGGGGGTTACTTTATATGAAAAAATTGTTTTACTTATTTGGAACATTATACTTAGCAATAGCAACGAACCGTATAGGATGCACTTTGGCTGATAAGTTGCTACTGCTAAGTATGATGTTCCAAATGAGTAAAACAATTTTTTCATATAAAGTAACCCCCTAAAACCAAGTTTTGTGCGACATTTTATCATCAATTCTGAATAAGTACTAAATAAACCCTTCAACACATTTTAAGATTTGACTTATTTCTGGCATTTAAGTTGAATTTTTAGCTTTGGTGTATTGAAAGACTTGTAGTAAAATCTCACGATAAAATTTTTTGTAGAACATTTTAACCCATTATATGCTTGTTTTATGGGTCTTTTTTGCCATTTACCACAAAAAGGTAAAAAAAGACCCATAAATTGAGAAGTTAGGGGGTTTAAATGTTCCACAAAAATATTTCTCGTAGTATTTTACATAATTCTTAGAACACATTTTATACCCAAAATGTAAGGATAACATGATTTCCTATGCCGATTCACTATAAGAATGTTCAAAAAGGGGGAAAATTAAATCCCCCCTAAGATAAGATTCAGACGTAAACTTTCAAAACGCCGATACAAGTGTATGGTTTTTTGTCCCCTCTGCCAGAATCCATTGTCAGAACCTTGTTATTTTTTTTTTGTGTTGAACAGTGTTATTAATATTCGGCAGTGTATTATAGCCGGTAACAAATAGTATGCCAATAAATTTTCTTATATTCTTGTAATCTGTTGAAAACGAGGCGTCATTTTTGTCTATGGCAGCGTAGTTGATAGTGCACTTCACAAACCAGTCAATCGATCGTCGATTGAAAAAAAAACCTAAAAATTGATACGAAATGTGTGAGCATGAGATGAGAATGAAAAAATAAACGTATATCCACAATTTCCTACCGTATTTTTCGAACAGCTCCATAATTTTTTCTTTTTCAACGTCAGCGGTTTGCCGCGAAAACGAAACCTTGTTTGACATTGACCATGTGGAGAGCAGCATCGCAGAGCAAATAGAGAGTGATAGGATAAGTTCTCTGATATATAAACATAATTTGAGTTAGTTAGTTCTGATTGCGACAGCGGACAAGTGGAACCGCAAATAAAGAAAGAAGCTGAAAAATATTCTTGACTTTATCCTCAATTAATTTATTGACGATTACATATTGAAGTGGTAAGTATGGGTTATTACATTGGCGACGAGGATGGGATCATGCTTGCTGAAAAATGCAGGCATGATCCATGTAAAAATTAAAAACATTTTGTACTGCGAAATTTTTTTTTCACTGCCTTAAAATGGCGAAGTTTTTTTTTTTCTTTCCTAGATTTTGCAGAGTGTTGCGGGTGTGAGAGTGAGACAACTGATCGATCGCCAACAGGAAGAGGAAAACTGAAAAAAAAAACGAAACAAAGAAAAGGGAAACGTCAAATTGTTAGGTATAGGGAAATAAGAATGACCGAATGAATTGGTAGTTGAACAAATTATTGCAAATATGTGCATTTTTATTAAATAAGCACATTAATTGTGGCGATAGAAAGCGCATTAAATTGCGGCGATAGAAAGCCCATTAAATTGCGGCAATAGGAGGCACATTCAATTGTGACAGTGACTACCGATTTTATTGGGAAATACGCAAAAATCACATTTAATTGCGTTCAGGTAAAAAAAATGAGCGAGCACAAATTGTTGTTAAGAAAATTTTCATAACAGACAAAATTAAATTCCAAATCGTGACTAAGATATTATTCTGGAAAGCACAAGAATGAGTGAGATAAGACCTTTTCTTTGTGAAAATATCGAAAAATCTTTATTAAGTACCGAATGGGAAAAATGACTTCGATCCCTCTCTCTCTACCTTCTGGCAGAAGATATAGTAGAAATGGTTGCTTCATTTGGGTGAGCCACAACTACAGGAAGTAATATTTAATATTTCTAGGAGCTTTAGTGGAGTATGACGTGGATCATAAGAACGATGTATTTAAAATTTTAATCGACAAATTGAATGAGTATTTTTCTCCCAAGTGCAATTCGACTTTTGAGAGGCATTTGTTCTGGAATTTATCTCCGCTAGAAGGTGAAGCCTTCAAAATGTTCTTAATGCGACTTCGACTCCAGGGTTCCAAGTGCGATTTTGGCGCAACGCTAACAGAAATCAGAGAAATTTCTTTAAAAGACAAGATTATAGATTCATGGGCGCCCATGGAGCTGAAGAAAAAGCTATTGGAAAAAGAGCAGAGTTTGGACGATGTTATTAGTGCCTGTCAGATTCATGAACAGATTACCAAACAGTCACAGATGATATCGAAGCCAGATGCTGAAACAATTAGTGAAATTGCTACAATCTCACAGTGGAATATACGTAACGAAGATGATTGCGGAAGGAACAAATGCGGGCACATAGGGCATTTTGCTCGAAAATGTAAGACGAAAATTCAGAAGCGTAAATTAGACGGTTACGAGTACGGCAACCCGAAACAGCGGAGATTCCGGTAATCAAGAGTCAGATGCATCGAAGAAGAGAATCATGATTTAGGGAATGAGCAAAAGAGCTTTGACTGTTTCAGAATAAACAACACGTGAACAATGGATGAAAAGATTCAATGTCGCGTAGGAGGTTGAGACATCTTGATGATAATCGATTCTGGATCGCGTTTCAATCTTCTTAGCCAAAAGGACTGGGAAATGCTCCAGAATAGCAAGGCTGTGTTGTTGAATATTCGCGCAAAGTCAACCAACCAGTTTAAAGCATATGCTGCAGACACGTTGCTTAATGTATTCAGGGGCGAAACTAGCGGGGGGAAAAGGAGAGTAGACCACCCTCCCTACTTTTGTAGATTCGGCCTAATTCTTATTTTTTACTAAAATTTGTTTAAAATATTGATTTTTATTTACAATAATTATGAACCATAGCTGTTAAATTGCGATTACGATTAGTAATCAATTAGATTATTTTTTAAAAAGAATCGTAATGATTATATAATCCTTAAGCAAGAATTTTTTGATTAGTAATTGATTACAATTACAAATAATCAAAAAATAATAACGATTACTTGAGATTACGCAAAATAATCAAAAATAATCAAAAGTAATCAAAAAAATAATTCGATTACTTTTAAAGATTATCTTTGATTATTTTTTGATTATTTTAAGAATTTCAGTCTAAAGCACGGAATATTTTGTGAAAGTGATGATGAAATTAACACAACTGGTTCTTCACAGGACGCCGTTAATCCCGATTAGTGATACCAACAGACCAACTCTTCTGCTACTTGCATGACAATTCAACTGCTGAAATGATTTAGCAAAAGTCCTTAGCGCCAGTTGAGAGTCTTTTTTTTTTATAACGGCATAGTGAACACTAGTGGAGTCCGTGGCGTAGTTGGTTAAAGTGCGTGGCCGCTATGTCAACGAACTTTGGAGACCCAGGTTCGAACCCCAGCAGCGACAGAAAATTATTTCAATTAAAATAATTTTTCTGTACGACCGCCACCTCTCTGCAGACAATGGCAAACCTCAGAGAGTAATCAAAATGCCATGTAAAGCTTCTTGAGAACGAGACCATTCCGTTCATCGCCGTTCGGAGTCGGCGTCAAGCATGTAGGTCCGGTTCTCGGTCAATTGTGTACAAACTTAATAACACGCTCAACACAATTGATCATAAGAAGCTAGGTCAAAGTCCTTTCAAGGGCTGAAATGGCCAGTTATTTATTTTTTTTTTGTAGTGAACACTCCAAGACGGCAATCATTGTCTGATTTTTCTTTTGAAAAATTAGTTCTTAGGAATGCAAATAGTAATTTAGAGTAAAAAGGTTTTATTTTTGTTTCGTTTATGTTGTACTATTATACATTTTTGTTCTCGTTCATCTTTTTTGTCAATCTTTTTTTTATAATGAAATACATAACTTTGTTTTTTTTAATAAAATTTAAAAAAATTTTTTTTACCTAAGACTGAAATTCTTAAAATAATCAAAAAAGAATCAAAAATAATCTCGAAAAGTAATCGGATTATTGTTTTGATTACTTTTGATTCTTTTTGATTATTTTGCGTAATCTCAAATTTGTAATCGTAATCATATGATTGACAAACAGAAAAGAATCGTACTTAATCAAGTATTTTACCTTTTTGAAAAAAGAATCGAATAAGTAATGATTACGACGAGTAATCATTACTTAACAGCTATGTTATGAACGCATCAACGTCAGTCGTACTTTTTATTGCCATTTTCATAACAAAAACCAACTTTAATCGGCTATTTCATTTTAAGTCATACCCACAACTATCTTCAGTCGGCCAACTCACTTTCAGTCGTACCTTAAAAGAACTTCAGTCGGCCAACTCACTTTCAGTCGTACCTTAAAAGAACTTCAGTCGGCCAACTCACTTTCAGTCGTAACTTAAACGAACTTCAGTCGGCCAACTCACTTTAAGTCGCATCAGCGTTGAATTGATGTAAACGAATCCAGTGTTCCCTTGGGACAAAATGCAGAAAAGTAGTATAAATTTTGATAAAAAAATAAGGAAAGAGCAATGTATAGTAATGTAAAAGGGAGCAGCGGACAAAATGTCAAAAATGGACCATTTTTAGTCCAATTGGGCAACCGTGTCCTTGACCAAAAATAAAAACCCAACGATCAAAGGTGTACTTAGTCGCCACATAAGAATGATAGAAAAATAGATTATGCATTGCGCAGCTCCGTTATGTTGTTTACTTTTCATTTTGACATTTCTAGCTACAAACAAAGTATTAGTTCTGTTTCCGTACGCACACTGTGTAACTTGTATAAATAAATTCACAAATTGTGTGCCTAAAAAGAAATTTACGTACAACAAATAAATGATAATAAATAAAAATTAAGTAATTGTTCAGTTTTGCATTAAAAATGGCTTTTAATAATTTGAGTAAAAGTGTTTTAATTTTTGTGCTGCCGTCTGCAGTCAAAATCAGCTGTTTTGTGCTTGAAACTTACTAGAAGCTGTTTCCGTACTTTTGCAACTATTCTCACATTTCGTTTTTACTCTCTTGCACACATCTTACACAAATCTTACACAGTGTAGACTAGGGAAACAGACCTATTTTTTATGATCATGACGTCACGCTAGACCAAATTTGTTTATTGAATCTTTTGTCACTGTTTCATATTTCTTCACATTCTGAACAAGACTTGACAGAAAGCCATATCGTAAGCTCATATCGTAAGTCTATCGTGACATAGATGCGCAAATCGTTGAACATTATTTTTACGATCTGCGCAATCTATTTTTCTATCATTCTTGGTCGCCACACACATTGCCCTTTTTTTAAAACCTAATTAATACATTTTTGCAGCACTTTCAGAGATTGAAATTTTTTCCAAAAATACGCAAAATATTTTAATAAAAAATTTAAATGATGATCGAAATCGGTTAACATATTTAAAACAATTTTCTTAGCTCAAGAACTAAAAGACGCACTAACACAAATTCTTAAAATGACTTCTTCAATTGTCACCAAATTCGACAAGTTAGAAGGGCAAATGGAAGAATTGTCTGGAACTATTTCTAATAAGAGTATTTTTGACACCAAACTAGATCATGATCCGGGGTTACGAAGTAAAGTTATTTCTGAAGCACAAAGACATATTTGATATCACTTGGCCCACATCAACCCAAACTAGAATGTTTTCCTACAACTCATGATTACCGCTTTAACGCGGCATGGTACAACCAGTATCCACATTTAGAATACAGTTCTCCTAAAAATTCAGTCTATTGCTTTGTCTGCTGTCTGTTCGTTGACATTGCTGGTCGAGAAAAGAGCAAAGGATACTGGACCGAAATCAAAGTGAATGATTGGAAAAATATGACGGGTTCAAGTGGAAAACTCCACAAACATTTCAGTTCTGAAGCTCATAAAGCAGCAAATGCTTATAATTCTTGCTTCTTAAATAAAAAAAGCCACGTTGATTCCTTATTAGACAAAACTGTGCGTCTACGCAAAATCGAAGAGGAGAAGAATCGACCCTTTCAAAATGAAGTAGTTTGTATACTATTAGATATTACGAAAACTCTCGGTAGGCAAGGATTGGCATTCAGGGGCAAAGATGATGATAAAAATGGAAATTTTAGACAATTTGTGTATCTCGTTTCTCGTCACTGTCTTTTGCTGAAGAAGTGGTTGGATGAATCCAGATACAGACCATATCACGTGACATATTTGAGTCCCAAATCTCAAAATGAATTTATACAGATTCCCGCCTCATTAGTAAAGGGAATTGTAAGAGAAAGAGTGAATCTTGCTGGGATGTTTTCTATAATGGCAGATACTACACCAGACTTATCACATAAGGATATGTTGTCTGTTGTTGTAAGGTATGTTAACAATAAAGGAGCTTCAGAAGAAAGAGTGTTAGAAGAAGCTCAGGCTCTTGACAAGACAGGCGCAGGAATAGCAAAGGATATATTAGGAGCGATACATAAAAATGAGCTTTACACTCAAAATATTGTTTTCCAGTCATTTGACTTTGCTAGTAGTATTTCAGGTGTTCTAAACGCAGCCCAACAAAAATTCTCTGAGCTTCTTGGTCGAAAGATACCAAATATTCCATGCCAAGCACATCGTATGCATACTTTTGTAGAACACGGCTGTGAGTTTAGTTATATTATTGTTGATATGTTTTCAATAGTTCAAGAAATTTATGTCTTTATTTCATCCAGTACAAAAAGATATTCACCTTTAATAAGCAAACTTTCGAATTTTGAAAATGCGTTAAAGCTGCGTAGCTTGTCAAAAACAAGATGGACAGCTCGTGCTGAAGCCTTGCAATCTATAAGGGCATCGTTTATGTCATTTTGTTATGTTTTGAACAAACTTTCCCAAAGCTCTGAAAAATTTGACAAATGGACTCGAAGTGCTGCATTTTCGCTATCAAACCGACTCATTTCTGTGGACTTTATTATAAGTCTAGTTTTTATGAAAAATGTGTTAGTAAAAATGAAACTCCTGACTGAATCTCTTGAAGCCGTTGAACTGAATATTTTAGATACCATGAAATTTATTTCCAGTACCCTTAAATCAGTGTCGGGCAAAACAATACATAAACATGCAAGCTTGTGTCTGTGTCCATGAGAGAGCGACAGCGCTGGTTTTATTTACACTGTAAACAAAATGCATTTTTTTTATGTTTTATTTATATAATTGTAATTATTATGATTTATAATTATAATTATTATTATAATTTTTTATTATTTTAATTATTATTATTATCATTATTATAATTATTATTATCATTATTATTATCATTATCATTATTATTGTTATCATTATCATTATTATTATTATTATCATTATTATTATTATTATTATTATTTATCATTATTATTATTATTTATTATTTTATTATCATCATCATCATCATCATCATCATCATCATCATCATCATCATCATCATCATCATCATCATCATCATCATCATCATCATCATCATCATCATCATCATCATCATCATCATCATCATCATCATCATCATCATCATCATCATCATCATCATCATCATCATCATCATCATTATTATTATTATTATTATTATTATTATAATTATTATTATCATTATCATTATTATTATTATTATTATTATTATTATTATTATTTTTATAGTAACTTTTCAAATTCTATTATATCGTCTATATTTATGTTGCCTTCATAACTTTTTATGCGCAGTAAATCTGAGATATGTTCATCTGATAAACGGTTTCTAAATTTATGTTGGATAATTTTGAGGGTTGAAAATCCAACCTCGCAATCGTATGAGGAACTGAACATAGAATATATTTTGAAGATTTCATGTTTAATATTTGGATATGTTTCCTCTCTTACCTGTTTCCAAAAATGTTGACCCATTTCCAAGGGAAGGCTTATATCATTGCGCAGCATTGTTAGCTCTGCGTGTATTTCTGTTGGTTGGTCGTTAATTTTGCAAATTAAAGGATTATTATGCAATTCAATTGCGGTTTTAATTATCTGAAAATCTTGAAATCTTTTGTTATAATTTATTAATAACTCTTCAACAATCCTTGTATAGTCTATTAATTTATTAAAATTTAAATTATCTGACCATATTATCCTGGTTTTATCCAAATTGGACAGATCATTATTTTTTAATTGAATTATTAAAATATTTAGTTTGCGCTCAAAGTGTTCTACAATAGGCACTAGCTCAAAAATATGTCTGTTTTTACCCTGCAGTGACAGATTTAATTGATTTAATAAAAGAGTAAGGTCGCATAAAAAGGCTAAGTCTAATAAAAAATCTTTATTCTTAAGATTTGAAATTAAATCATCCGATTTTGAAAAGAAATTTTGTTCCAAAAACAGTAAAACTTCATTCCTCAAATCAAAAAGGCGTTGCAAGCTCCTACCACGGCTAAGCCAACGAACCTCTGTGAACAAAATTAAATCACCAAACTCGGCATCAAGTTCATCGAGAAAATCTTTAAATTTTCTGTGCCGTAGTGCATTATGCCCCCCTCGAATTGCATTAATAATTTTGATGGCTATTTCCATTACATAGGAAAGGTTTAACTCTTTCGAAAAAAGCGACTGCTGATGGATAATGCAATGCAAAGCTGGAATTTTTATATTATTTTTCATTAACCAACCTATCAGCCCTTGATTTTTTCCAGTCATCACTCTGGCTCCATCAGTACAAATCGCAGTCAACTTTTTTTTGTTAAAAAGTGAAAAAACATTTTGTTGTAGTATTTTAAAGAGGTTTTCGCCTGTAACATGCCCATGCATTGAAACAACGGAGAGTATTTCCTCTGTTGTTTGTAAGTTTTCATCAACTGACTTAACACATATGATTAATACGCTTAAGTTATTTATGTCCGTGCTCTCGTCAAGACATATAGAAAAAAATTTGCAGTTTAATAACCTTTGCTTAGTGGTAAAATATAAATATTTACAAATAACTTCCGTTCGGCGAGTTATTGTTCGTCTGGATAAACGTATTTGTTCTACAATTTGTTGCATTTCATTTCCTTGCTCCCCAAAAAAACTGAAAACAACCTGACTTAATTCTTTAAAAAACATACCATCTTCATACGGTCGGCATTTTTTTGCCAAGGCCAATGACACAGCATAGGATGCCTTTTTAAATTGTAATGAAGAAATATTATGATGAATATAAGAATTATTTATATTTTGATTAAAATCATCAGCAATAAACCTTAAAAAATATTTAGCTTTTAATTCGAAAAGCTTTAGTTTTCGTTCTTCTCCTAAAATTAAATTGAATTGTGCGTGACAAACCGAGTAATGCCTTTGCACATACATCAATACGGAACGAGAAACAGTGCGTTCGCATATAAGACATTGCGCTACAGCGTTTGTATTTTCTATAAAAAAGAAATCTAGCATCCATTTATCATTAAACATTTTTCTCTCTGTAGTTGCGAAGCGAGCAGAAGCGAGTTCTTGCCTTCTTGAATGCTTAACGTCAACTGACATGATTCGAATAGCAAAATTAAGCTCACAGCTTCTCATAAGCACGAACCAAAGTCATAACTCGGCTACTGTTCGTACGCCACACGAAATTTTTATTGTGTACATGTGAAAACATTGACGTCGGCAGCAAATCTAGCTCAATCACATGTGAATAGGTTTTTCAATTTTGCCCGACACTGCCTTAAATCATTAGATAATAAATTCGGACTCTGAAGGTATGGATAACCTAATTAGTAGTGCTGTTGCATTGTTAGAATCTTTTAATGTTGATGCTGATAAGGAATCTCAATCATCTCAATTCGCCATCGCCGGCGTCTTGCTCCGAAACAGGGGCGTCCACAGGGGGGGGGGAACAGGGGGGAACAGGGGGGGGCAAGTGCTCAACTGAAAAATTTTATTTATTTTTATTTCCTATGGGTATATGTTACATTTTTGTTTATATGTTACAAAGTTTTAAACTCTTAAGTTCTGATTTCTTAGGTGTTACGAAACTTATTTTTATCTGAGTTTTGTCACTTTTTGTTAAGATTTCATTAACTACTTATGTGCATTGTTCCTATAGCAAATTTGAGTAGCACTACCACACGCTCCGTTACGTTTGCATAACCAGCCCTGAGCAGCGATCAACAACCGATTTTGTTCTCTAATTATCGTCTGTTGTGCAACTATTGTTTTTATTAATTGTGCTGTATATGTGGAGTCGAAATATTATTTGAGAAATCAACACGAAGTTCTTTGATGTGTGAATGGCAAAGCGTATCAATACTTTGTTCCTCCCAAAAGTTGCGAGGCGGCCCGCAACCTTTGTTAAAAACAATATTGATAATTTTAAACAAAGTGTCAACGCACTTTGCCAAAGGGAGCTATAGACGGGTCGGTTTAAAAAAAGCCACTAAGTCCTGTCTGAGTCCGTTGTCTAGTCGTCTGAGTCTAACGATGTCTGAGTCGTTATCTAATAACACTCAAAGTGAGAGCAAAAATGACTTACTCTCACCGAGTATTAGTTTACTTGAAATGAGAATTAAATCATTATCATCCCAAGTCTAGCTACTGTCAATTATTTTTACTAATAAAAATCTGATCTGTTCTTATATATAATTGTAATAATATACTGAAATGAAAAATTTTTTGAATAAATATTAATATAAACTAGCTCATCTTAAAAATAGAATGGTGGGTTTAATGAAAAAAATGTTCGATATTAGGATAGGATTTTCCCATTGCTAAGTGGGAGCTTAACAATAGGAACTAAGGAAGCCGAAAAAATATAAAAAGATATTAAACCCGATGAAAAAAGTGGAAAACGACCTATTTCCTAATGCCTGGTTAAAGCCGTGTAGGCGCGTGGGTTTCCTTTAAGAATTATTTTTGCTTACCACCAACTAAGCTCATCAGAAGGATTTAAAAATAAACATTATTCTACCGACCCTCTATGGACTGAATGTTACACATTCGAAAAAAAATGAAGGCTAATCAAAAGAAATTTTTAAAATTATATAAAACATTCATGTCTAATTAAGGTACTATTATCGTCTAGAATGCTAAAAATTAACATATATTCAACAATTTTTTTTTTCACTTTCTTTATTATATATGGTTATCAAACTTTTTTACAGTATTAAACAGTTCTTGAAGATTACGAAAAATTTTTTTATTTTTATTTTCTATTAATTGTACATTTAATATAGGGCGCTCAAATTTTCTTCTCAAAAAAACACTGCTGCATGGCGGACAGTTCATATCTGGAACGGTAGGTCTCAAACATAATTTCAAAAAGGAAGTGCTCTTACGTGATAGTTTACCAAAAAAATTGAAAAAGCATTAAAAATAAAAAAATGGCGGACATTTGAAAATTTCTTCAAAAATCGCCTTTTTTCGAACTTTTTTCAGACTCAAAAATTTTATATATTTTTTTTTTGTGGTTAAATTGTGGTAAACTATCACACAGGATATAAAAACAAACAAAATGCTGCAAAGTTTATTAAAAACGGCCTAGTAGATCCGGAGATTAACTGTCCGCCAGTTAAAAAACCTAAACTCGAGAAAAATGCGTTTAAAGTTTTGTTTTTACACCTGCGAGCCGAGAGCGTGCTTCAATTGAGTCGTTATATCTCGGCACTGGCTTCGAATTTCGATTTAATATTTTAGACAGTTTTTATTGAAGGTATAAAGAATCTAAAAATGTAAAAAAACAAAAAATCCTTTTTTGAAAATTCTAGACGGTAGTACCACCTTAAAAAACATTAAGCATTTTGCTCTGTTCATAACTGCACGAGCATTCAAGAAAAACAAATATAAAAAAATTTTTAAAACACAAACACAAGAAAATCATGCACTCTTTTATGTATATTATATACACACACACACACACACACACACACACACACACATTCATACAAACAAAAGAAAAAGTCAAAAAAGCTATTTTAAATGATAATAAAATAAAATAAATGCCTTGAAAATGTCTTTTTCAGTCTGCACGGATCTGTAACTATATTTAAAAACGAACGACAATTATTTTAAGTATTTTTAAATACATTTAATAAATGTAAGTATGATTTTGTAAAGCAAAAGTTCGTTATTCTGGAAGTTAAATTGAAAAATATAAATTATCATATAATAACAGTGTTTACAAAGTTTGCACAGAAACTCTCAGGCAATAAAATTTCATAGGTAACATTCCAGGCTCATTTTCATAAACGTGCACACCAATGCATACCTTTGCCGCCCCCCCTCGACAAATTCCTGCGGACGCCCATGCTCCGAAACGTTTGCATAATAACAATGCCAATGCGACTTATTTTTCGATGAACTGTTTTTATAGAAAGGAATTTAAACTTGTTTTGTATAAGATGACTTCACTGATGTGAGATAATTTAAGCAGTTGCTTAGAAACAATAAAGCCTCTGTATAAACCCTTTAATCCAATTCTATCTTCTACTTACTCGACCCAAATGTTTTCAAAATGGCGCCAAAACAGGTATGACGTTTAATTGGCTGATTAAAAGTAATTTGATAGTTTCAAGTATTATCGTTTAGATGAACTAAAAAAAACTTTCAGTTATCTGTTATAAAAGCTGGGCAGATAAAAGGCCAAACCAAAAAAACAAGAAAATTTAAAACATACTTAATTATATCAATATATTTTAATGTACACAAATTGTTTTTCATTATTAAAAAAAGTTTTTACAAAAAATAATTACAAAGAGTTTATCTTAGCCGTTCAAATGAAAAAGACCCCTTAAGATTTATTTATAATCATTGAACGTAACTTTAATTAATTTAGCTATGTTGTATTCAAAAAACAAATCGGGACTTCAGGCTATCCTGTCGGCCGAAATACCTTGCTACCCCCCAATCAAAATGGCTTAGGTACGCTCTTGAATGTATTGAACGTGTTTGAGGGCCCGATATCGGTAATAGATAGATATGAGATAATTTCTACGTTTTATGTAATTGAAAACGGCAATCAGTCGCTCTTGGGTCGTGATACAGCAATCAAGCTCAACGTACTTAAGATAGGGCTAGATGCAGTTAGTGATGAAATTCAAAAACCCTTTCCTAAACTCGCAAACGTCAATATAGAACTAACGCTAGATCCCACTGTAAAGCCAATACAGCAGCCGTTGCGGCGAATACCAGTCTCTCTGAAGGAAAAAGTAGAAGACAAAATAAATGAAGCGCTCTCGCAGGATATCATTGAGCCGGTAGAGGGTCCAAGGTCATGGATCTCACCCATTGTCGTCGTGTTTAAAGAGAATGGAGAAATGAGACTTTGCGTCGATATGCGACGGGCAAATAAGGCCGTACTCCGAGAAAACTACCCATTGCTGACTATGGATGCGTTCATGACTAAACTGAGGGGAGCCAAATTACTCAAACTTGTCCTGAAGCATGGTTCGTCCACGCCAAAATACAATTCCAAACAAAATCAATAACAACAGACAAAACGTAATACGAATACTTAGTTACAGCTCTTCTACAGGATGTTATTGTGACAGTCCTTGATTTCATACAAAAACTTTCACGGACCAATTTGTACGAAAATTTTAAAAAAATTTTGAACGAACGTCATCCTCTAAGTGAGAATAAAAGAATTGACTAAATTCTTTCTGACTGCGAAATTGGAGACCGAAAACCATCCCAGTTTTATAGATCGCTCTTACTTCTAGTCGGTTCTTTAGTGGAACCAGATTTCCTCTTAAAGTTTTGGCTTAGGAAACTACCCAAAACTTTAAACATAGCGTTGAGCGTCAGGCCATGTAACGCCCGAGGAACTTTTTTTTTTTTTAAACTGCTAGCATTAGCCGACAATCTCTGGGAAGTCATGACCGAAAATGGAGTCAGTGTCTTCGGAAAACCTTCCAACACGATTGAACTAATAAATATGGTTCAAGCTTTAACAATTTCCACTTCAAAAATTTTAGAATCTTTAAACAAATTGACGTTAGAAGTGAACACGCTTAAGTCAGAAAACCGATTTCGTTCGAACTCACAAATAAGACGCAGGTCAAACTCAAGACATGCCTCAAAACAATACTTCTCGGGTATGTAAATACCATTATAGTTTCGGTAATCAAGCACGAAAATGTGAAAAACCATGTGTTCGTTCGAAACAAACATCCTACACAACATAACACTATGTCACACAATACAACAAACTAAAAGACTCTATTATCGCGCCAACTGATGATAGACCCGTCACATTAACACGTCGTCTTTTCGTATTTGAACCGTCAAATAAATTAAATTTTCTTATTGACAGCGGAGCGGAAGTATCGGTAGTTCCTCCCTCAAAATTCAAAATTAATAGACAGAAATCTGATTTGACACTTCAAGCTACTAATGGCACAGCAATATCTACATTCGGAAAAAAATTACTAACTTTAGACTTAAATTTACGACGCGAATTACCATTTACGCGAATTTATTATAGCAGACATTTCTTAACCAAATATTGGTGCAGATTTTTAAAAGAAATATGGACTTCTTGTTGATCGCAAATATAAACGTCTCATCGACCCATTAACGAATTTATCAAGTAACACAATAACGGCATACACTGAAACAACATTGCCAAAATTATTTTCACTAGACAACAAGTATACACAATTACTCAAACAATTTCCTTCACTACTAACAAAACCCGACTATACTACACCGGTAAAACATCAAACAGTTCATCACATAGTGACAGAAGGACCGTTACCATTCCCGAAGCGACGACGTCTAGACTTGTCCAGAGCGAAAATAGCTAAACAAGAATTCGATTTATTAGTTAAATCTGGCATTTGTAGACCATCGAAATCGATGAAATCTTCTCGATAAACGCAAACCAAACGACTGGAGACCATGCAGTGACTACAGACGAATTAATGCAATTACAATACCTCACCGCTACCTATTACCACATATACTCGATTTTTCAAACAATTTACACAACACAACACAAACATTTATTCGAAACTGGACTTGGTCAGAGCATATCACCAAATACCTATGGCTCCCGAAGACATACACAAGACAGCTATAACGACACCATTTGGAATGTTCGAATTTCTCCGAATGCCTTTCGGTTTGAGAAACTCAGTACAAAAATTCCAACGGTTCATACATGAAGTCCTTTACGGACTAGATTTCATTTTCGTCTACTTAGATGACATTTTGATAGCTAGCGAGACAGAAGCAGAACACATGAAACATTTGACACAAGTTTTCGAACGACTCGACAAATATGGCTTGAACATCAAACCAAGCAAATGCGTTTTCGGAGTTGAAATCATCAATTTTCTGAGCCACAATATTACAAGACATGGCATACGGCCATTGGAGGAACGAATACAATGTATAAGAGACTATCCACAACCAAATACTGTCAAACAACTGCAAAAATTTATCAGCATGACTAACTATTTATTATCACAGGTGAATTTCTAAATTAGCGCACATGCTAGGCCCAATGTACGAAATGGTTACAATAGCTTCAAAAACAAAAAACAAACTTTATACATGGACAAACACAACCTCTGATGCATTCACAGCAATTAAAGATAGTTTTTTCCTACGCAAATACTACTTAACTATGTAATAGTAAAGCAGAACTATCGATTGCTGTAGATGCATCAAATACAGCAGTAGGTGGAGTATTACAACAGAAATACAACAATAAATTAGAACCACTAGCATTATTTTCCAAAAACTCACTTCCACAGAATCTAAATATAGCACATTCGATAGGGAACTTTTAGCTATATTCTTAACAATCAAACATTTTAGACACTACCTTGAAGGTAATATTTTCATAGTATACACAGATCATAAACCACTAACAAATGCACTCAATTCTAAAAAAGAGAGAAGCCCAAGACAAACACGACACCTAGAATACATAGCACAATTCACTAACACGATACTACACGTCAAAGATACAAATAACTCAGTAGCAGATGCACTATCAAGATGCGAGGTAGAGGAACTCAAAACACCCGATCTTAATCTCAAACTATTACATTGCGAACAAAACACAGATACAGAACTCAAAGACATAGTAAATCAAACATTATACAAATTCGAACAAATCAAAATTCCATTCATGAACATTGAAATTTGTTGCGACCACTCCACAAATAACACACGCCCATATATTCCACAATCTTTACGTAAGAAAATTTTTGACCAAATACACAATATTTCATATCCAGGGACAAGAGATACCCGACGACTTATAACAGAACGGTATTTTTGGCCAAACATGAATTTACAAATTAATATCTGGACTCAAGAATGAATTAGTTGTCAGAAAGCTAAAGAACACCGACATACAGAGTTAACACACAAGATACATATTCCACACGACCGTTTCGAACACATCCACGTTGACATGGTTGGTCCCTTACCAATATTGAACGGATATAAATATCTTCTAATCGCGATTGACCGAAATACACGTTGGCCTGAAGCCTATCCACTCAAGAACATAGAGACCGCAACAATCGATACATTCTATAGAGAATTCGTTTCACGATTTGGCGTACCAATAGAAATCATTTCTGACCGAGGACCACAGTTCACGTCTGACACATTTAAACAATTTGTTAAAGACATTGGTTCTTATCACATTTTTACTTCGTCGTACCATCCACAATCAAACGGGATGATTGAAAGATTTCACAGACAATTAAAAGCGTCAATAATGGCCAGTAATAACCAAACTAATTGGTACACAAAGATTCTTTTTGGTATTAGATCCACAGTCAAAGAAGACATCAAAGCGTCCCCGGCTGAAATGGTTTTCGGTCAAAACTTAAAGCTACCTAGACAATCAGTAGTTCAGAATTACCAATCTTTTAATGCATCAAAAACATTAGCGAAACTGAAACAAAACGTTCAAAATAACGATTCAAACATTTCACATCATAATACAAATGCATAATACAAAGCCTTGAAGAGTTGGAAATACGTATTTGTACTAAATGATACAATACGACGTCCACTACAGAATCTATACGAGGGACCGTTCAAAGTACTCGACAGAACACAAAAAAAATTTACAATTCTTAAAAATAATAACACAGTTACAGTTCACATCGACATAAGAGTCAAACTAACATTATTGGAAGGAGGCACTACAGAGATGCTATCCTTCTCACACATACCGACAAAAAAAGGTACATTTTAATCTCTTGGCCAACTCAATTAAATTCTATGGGGGGGAATAATGTGGTGCTCTCACAAGACACACAATCACACACATATAAAAATACACTTACACTTTATATACTTGTTTTTAAATATTAATTATAAAATAAGTTATCAAAAAATTGTGCATCAAAAAACTTTCAAAAATACTTTATTAGTCACAAAAATTTGTTCAGAATAAAAACATTGTTGTTAAATAAAAATTTTAAAAAATAAATTTTCAAAAATATAAAATATTTTGTGTCCACCACAGGCTCATATTAGGCTCATATAATGTGTAATCAAATACTGAGGAACATACGCTGTGCCACACCGTATGTGCCTCATGGCAGTTATCGTGTTAACAACAACAAATGTGTTTGGGTCTCTTAAAGTCTAAAATTCTTGGGTCATGTGTTGTCTGATCAGGGAATATCTCCCGATCCAGGGGGGTTACTCTGTAGTTCAACTCGGAAGACGATTCTACTCGAACGCTAAATACGAGTAGAAAGATAATCGGTACTCACTACTTCAGTCGAATCAGCTTTCGCACATATTTTAAGAAAGTAGGCAGCTATGCTGCCATATGTGAGAAAAGTATACACAAATACAGAAAAAGACAATTTCAATTTATTTAAACTTATAAAAAGAACAGACGATCCTCACAAGGCAACGCGTGAGGGTCAAGGGGGCGATCTTCACATGGCAACGTGTCTGACTGCCTCAACCTGGTGAGGCCAGCATTATCCATGTCGAACTCGCCTCAAGTCGACTCAAACCTCTGCGTGGTGTCCTCTAGAAACGGCAAACTGGCAACCGTTAGTTTGACGGCTAATCTGAGCGGCGGGCTCCCCCTGCCTTTAAAGGGTTGTGCGTTGGGTTTGAAGCCCACCACGTAAAAACAAAATTTCAATGAAACGCATAAGAAATAAGACAAAAATGATCCCCAAATCTGATGACGACTACCGCAAACGAAAAACTGACAATGATTTACGGATATGCACCTGGAACGTCCGAACCCTTAATTGGGATGGTGCCTCTATTCAACTGATAGATATCCAAGAAACGCGATGGAAGGGACAGGGTTGCTTACGGCAAGCATCCTATGATATCTACTACAGCGGCCATGCGGAAAAGCACGAATTTGGATGCGGATTCGTGGTTGGCAAGCGATTACGACATCATGTTCTGCGATTCACACCTGTGAACGAACGACTTGCCATACTCCGTGTCAAGGCAAGATTTTTCAACATAAGCCTGATTTGTGCGCACGCTCCGACAGAAGACAAAGACGATGAGACCAGAGACAGCTTCTACGAGCGCCTTGAAGAGGCCTATGAGCGCAGCCCCCGCCACGACACAAAAATCGTGCTTGGTGACTTCAACGCCAAGGTGGGAAAAGAAAATATCTTTGGTCCAACAGTCGGAAAGTTCAGCCTCCACGACAATACCTCCGATAACGGAATGAGGCTGATTGACTTTGCCGCAGCGCGAAACATGGTCGTTAGTAGCACTAGATTCAAGCATCTCGATATTCATAAAGCAACTTGGCTGTCTCCTGATCAAAAGACGCGTAACCAAATTGATCACGTTTTGATTGACGGAAGGCACTCTTCCAGTGTTTTAGATGTACGCACGATCCGTGGTGCCAATATAGACTCGGATCATTGTCTTGTCGCAGCCAAGATCCGTACACGCCTGTGCGCAACGATGAATGCGCGCAATCCAGCACAGAGAAAGCTAGACGTCGAAAAGCTGCAATCAAAACAAACAGCCGAAGACTTCGCTACTCGACTCTCACTCCTGCTTCACGAAAGCACTCCTCCGATCGGAGATATATGCGCGCAGTGGAATCACATTACCCACTCTATGCGTACGGCTGCCGAAGAGGTTATTGGCTATCACCGCCCTCGCCGAAACCAGTGGCACGACCAGGAGTGTCGCGACGCCACTGCAGAAAAAGACGCCGCCTACGAAGCCACCCTGCAGTCGGTTGTAACGCGTGCTGCTAAGGAGCGATACAAAGAGAAGAGGAGGGAAGAGAGACGCATTTTCAGGCGAAAGAAAAGAGAAGCAGAAATGCGTGAGTGCGAGAAAATTGAGATGCATGGTGACAGGAATGAGGTCCGAAAATTTTTTCGAAAAAATAAGACGCCTGGCCGATGGTTTCAAGACCGGGGCCTCTTCCTGCAAGGATGAAAATGGGAATCTAGTGATAGATATCCAGAGTACACTGATGATGTGGAGGGAACACTTCTCTAGGCTTCTGAATGGTGACGACGACAACAATCCCGCCAATAGAGATTATATCCCGGAAACCCCAATTGTGGACGACAGCGTTGAAGTTCCGCTGCCCGACCATAGTGAAGTCTTGAAAGCTATAGCTCGGCTTAAAAACAACAAAGCCGCAGGAGCCGATGGCTTACCGGCTGAGCTCTTCAAGAATGGAGGCGAAGCTCTATTTAAATGCATTGATGAGCTTCTATGCAGAATATGGTCGGAAGAATGCATTCCAAACGATTGGAACCTCAGTGTGCTCTGCCCAATCCACAAGAAAGGCGATCCCACAATTTGCGCCAACTACCGTGGGATAAGCCTTCTGAATATCGCATATAAGGCCCTGTCGAGCGTACTATGTGAAAGACTAAAGCCCATCGTAAACCAGCTGATTGGACCTTATCAGTGTGCCTTCAGACCTGGTAAATCCACCATAGACCAGATATTTACGCTACGACAAATCTTGGAGAAGACCCTAGAAAAACAGATCGACACACACCATCTTTTTGTCGATTATAAAGCCGCCTTCGACAGTCCTATAAGGAATTATCTATACTCCGCCATGTCTGAATTTGGTATTCCTGCAAAGCTCATCCGTCTTTGCAGAATGACACTGAGCAACACCAGCAGCACAGTTAAGATCGGGAAGGATCTCACTCCTCCATTCGATACCAAACGAGGTTTCAGACAAGGTGATTCCTTATCGTGCGACTTTTTCAACCTGATGATGGAGAAGATCATCCGAGCTGCTGATTTGAGACGCAGCGGCACGATATTCTACAAAAGTATTATGGTGCTGGCGTATGCTGATGATATCGATATCATTGGCCATAATACGCGCGAAGTCAGTGCAGCATTCTCCAGATTAGCGAAAGAGTCGAGTCGAATGGGTCTTGTAGTGAACGCAGATAAGACGAAATACCTAGTGTCAACAAATAAACAGTCCCAGCGTCTTGGAAACCACGTCACTGTTGACAACATCTCCTTCGAGGTTGTTAAGGACTTCGTCTACCTGGGATCCAGCATTAACTCTTTCAACGATGTCAGTATTGAGATAAAACGAAGGATAACTCTTGCCATCAGGTGTTACTTTGAGCTGAGTGGGCAATTGAAAAGCAGAGCTCTCTCTCCACGAACAAAACTCACGCTCTATAAGTCACTAATCATGCCCGTCCTATTATATGCAGCACAAACCTGGACGTTGAGCAGTTCTGATGAAAAGACTCTGGGAGCCTTCGAGAGAAAGATCATTTGTAAAATCTTCGGTACAATCTGCGTCAATGGCGAGTACCGAATTCGATGGAACCACGAGATGTATGAGCTGTACGCTGCCATCGACATAGTTAAGCGCATTAAAATCGATCGGCTCCGATGGCTAGATCATGTTGAGCGAATGGAAATCGACGCTCCAGCGAAAAAAATATTCGATTCGGTGCCCGGTGGTGGTCAACGCAGAAGAGGACGCCCACACTTCGTTGGAAAGATCAGGTATTGGATAACCTGACCACGCTTGGTGTTTCCAACTGGCACCAGCAAGCGCAGAACAGAAATGGCTGGCGCAATTTCTTATACGAGGCCAAAACCGACTTACGGTTGTAAGCGCCAGATAAGTAAGTTAGTAAGTATAAAAAGAACAGTGTAATAATGGATTCCATCATATTGTGGTATGTTGAAAATGAAGAAGGGGAAAGAGTTCAATTAAGAACTATTAGGGATAAGTCCGATGTTCTTTCTCTAAACGATAAAAGGTAAGGGAGTGCTTAACATAAGTTTTTTGTATCAATATTTTTCGGTTATCTTAAGTAGCTTTGTGCAAAATTTCCGGCTTAGTAAGGATGCGTTTTTATATGTGATAAACAGCATAGCATCCGAACTATCCACGCCAAAAAAGTCGACAGCAATTCAACCGATAATAAAGTTGTCCGCAGCTCTTAAGCTGCTTAGTCAAGGAGAGTATCAACATCAAATCGGTCAAGATCACCACAAAGGGATGTCTCAACAGTCCATGTCACGCTGTTTGGTAGAAGTGTGTAAAGCTATACAAAAAACATTATGTCCGAAGCACATCAAATTTCGAATGTCTACAACGGAAGAGAAGCAAGCGAAAAGGCACTTCTTTCAAAAATGTGGAATTCCAGGCGTGATTTATGCAGTAAATGGAACTCACATCCAGATTATTAGACCAGCCACAAACGAACACCTTTATTTCAATAGGAAGCTCAATTACAGCATGAATGCCATGATTGTAATACTTGCTTGACAAAAATTGTGTTAATCACTCATTACCTTTTTTTTTAAGATGTGCGATCAGAACATGGTGATAGAGCGGTCGACTGCCGATACGGTGGGTCATGCCACGACTCATACATCTGGAATTTATCTAATGAGAGACCTCACTTAAAAACTCGTTTCGAAAATGGAAAGCAAGACACATGGATTCTTGGTAAGCATCCGTTTTAAGCCTTGATTATATATTTAAATGTATTTTATTTAATTTCTTTAAGGCGACTCCGGATAACCTTTAGAGCCTGGATACTGACTCCTTACCGGAACGCTGCTGAAAATTCTGCAGAATAGTAGTTTAACAATAGACATGCGAAAGGAAGGGCGGTAATTGAACGAGATTTTGGAGTTTTAAAAGGACGGTTTCGGTGTCTGTTGGCAGCCAGACAACTTCACTATTCGCCGGAGAAAGTTGCTTGCATAAAAAACGTTTGCTGCACCTTGCACAACATATGCTTGCTCTATAATGTGAAGGTACCTCCCTTAGAAGCCACTGAAAGTAATGATGGTCTGCATTTTCCCACAAGTAAAATAAGCAACAATATCACAAACACTGCCAGAAACTTACGCGATGAAATAAGAAATAGTTTAATAACTAACAGATAAATCTATTTCATTATAACTTTTTTAAATTTGTATTTAATACACACTTAATATACATGTAAAGAAATAATCCAAAAACAAAAATAAGGCATTTCATGTGGTAAATAAATAAAAATTAATATTAACTAAACTACATAGTCTCATTTGTTGTTATCACTGTTCACTTTTTAATACTTTAAAGCAATTTGAAAATCACAGATCATCGCAGGGTTTGTAATTTGTATTCTGAAATTCTCTTTTTTAGTTCAAGTTTTCCCATACTTAATTTTGGATTGCAACTTGGTTTTTGCAATCAACCCGAATCTGTTAATGTTAAACGCCATTCGTATAAAAATTTAAGATTAAGCTCCTCTACTAATCTTTTCCGAAGGTGGTCAGAGGTTTGCTATGCAGCTACACCTCTTACTGGACCTTTAGACAAATACGTATACTGCTCCATGGAGTCAACCATCACTTCGAATTGACGCAGCTTTGTATTTGGTCAGCGCCCTAAAAGAAATTTTACAATACAAAAAAAAATAAATTTTTAATTAATTAAAAAGATGTTTCAATTGCTTTTTGTTTCTTGTAAAAAAATAAAAAAAAAAAAAAATAAATAACTGGCCATTTCAGCCCTTGAAAGGACTTTGACCTAGCTTCTTATGATCAATTGTGTTATGCGTGTTATTAAGTTTGTACACAATTGACCGAGAAAGGGACCTACATGTTTAACGCCGACTCCGAACGGCGATGAACGTAATGTTCTTATTCTCAAGAAGCTTTACATGGCATTTGATTACTCTCTGAAGTTTGCCATTGTCTGCAGAGAGGTGGCGGCCGTACAGAAAAATTATTTTAATTCAAATAATTTTCTGTCGCTGCTGGGGTTCGAACCTGTGTCTCCAAAGTTCGTTGACATAGCGGCCACGCACTTTAACCAACTACGCCACGGTCGCCACAAATGTAAGTTTTGTTTCTTGTAAACTTATATTTATACGGACCTTCCGAATGCGTTCTTGCTGTCGAATAGATTTTCTTTTATTTTAATTAATTTGACAGTTGTCATTGAACAACAGAGTACAAATATTTCCGAATGGCAGAAGAGGGAAAAAAGAAATCCGAGTGTCAAGTATGTAACATTCGAGACTCGAACTACAGAGTGTCAAACGTTCGAGCTCGAACAAATCTGCGTTCGAGTAGAACTACAGAGTAGCCCCCCCAGATAAAATAAAAACAATAAAATAGTTCAGGGCACCACAAACAAAGGAAGAAACGAGAAGTTTTTTGGGACTCGTTACTTGTGTAGGCAAATTCATCCCTGATTTGGCAGACAATTCGGAACTATTGAGGAGTCTCGTGAAAGCCAATTGTAACTTTACTTGGGGTCAGGATCAGGGGCGGTTCCAGGAATATATTTCGGGGGGGTTTCAAAAATATTTATGTACGTTATATATATAAAGGGTAGTTAAATTTTAAAGGCCGATGTTGATTTTGAATAAAACACAAATTATTAAGGAAATTATTGTCATTCCTTTTTATTATGATAATATTGGTATAGTTCAATTATGCATGAAACAAAATATCGGCTAATTGGCCGCGGCGACCTCGGCGGCACACCTCCATCCGATGGTCCAAATTTTCGATGACGCCGAGGCAAAAGTGAGGTTCTATGCCGTTAATGTGCCAAATTATCTTATCCTTTAGCTTTTGAATTGTTGCTGGCTTATCGACGTACACCTTTTCTTTCAAATAACCCCAAAGAAAGAAGTCCAACGGTGTCAAATCACATGATCGCCACCACGTGAGATAACACGGCCATTGAATTTGTCACGCAAAAGAGCCATTGTTTCGTTAGCTGTGTGGCAAGTGGCACCGTCCTGTTGAAACCACATATCGTCCACATCCATATCTTCCATTTCGGGCCATAAAAAGTTCGTTATCATCTTATGATAGCGAACACCATTCACAGTTACTGTCTGACCGGCCTCATTTTGGAAAAAATACGGCCCAATGATGCCGCCAGCCCATAACCCGCACCAAACAGTCACTCTTTGTGGGTGCATTGGTTTTTCGACAATCACTCTTGGATTATAATTCGCCCAAATGCGGCAATTCTGCTTATTGACGAATCCACTGAGGTGAAAATGTGCCTCATCACTGAAGATGATTTTCTTCGAAAATTTATCATCCACTGTTGCCACTTCTTGCCACCATTCTGACCGTGTAAATGCAAGTCTTTATGCATAATGTTCATCAACGACGAGCGTGAGAGGTGCAATTGTTGGGCACGACGACGAGTTGAGGTGGACGGCTCTTCCGCCACACTATCGCGAACAGCAGCAATATTTTCTGCAGTACGAGCTGTACGAGCATGCACTGGTGTTTTCACATCTCCTACAGACCTGGTGTGTTCAAATTTTTGCACGATTTTTCCGATTGTACGCACATTTGGACGATTAAATTGACCGAAAAAATCACGAAGTGCTCGATATGCATTTTGATTTGAAAGCCCATGTTCATAATAAGCCTGAATAACTTTAACGGTTCAAATTGAGTTAGTCTGAAATTGAGAAATTGAGAAATGTCAAATGAAATGCAGAAAAAAACTTGACATTTAGGTGTGGTTCATTTTCAACATCGGCCCTTAAAATTTAACCACCCTTTATTATTAACCCCCCAAACCCCCTGGATCCGCGCCTGGTCAGGATCACCAAACATCTTTCGAAAAATTGAAGGAAATGCTAACAGATATACAAAATCTCGCATACTTTGATCCAAATAGTAAGACGCGCGTAATCGCAGATGCAAGTCCGGTAGCTTTGGGTGCGGTGTTGCTGCAATTTAATTGCAACGGAGATCCTCGAATAATATCTTTTACGAGCAAGAGTCTCTCAGATATGGAGAAGAGGTATTCTCAAACTGAGTAAGAGAGCCAGGCGCTTGTATTTACTGTAGAAATATATTACTATTATCTAGTTGGACTGGAGTTTGAGTTGATTACAGACCACAAGCCACTTGAGGCCATTTTCAAGGCAACATCAAAGCCCTCAGCTCGTATCGAGAGATAGCTTTTTAGACTTCAATCATATAGATCTAAAGTATTTTAGATTTAAAGTAATATATCGAGCAGGAAAAGAAAACATCGCTGACTCAATTTCGCGACTTTGTAAAATCGAAGTTCAAAATTCATACGATGAAAGCGGTGGGAGAAACATTCTTCACATAATCTCAAACTCAATTTCATCATCTATTAGCATCTGTGATATTGCAAGAAAAGCTCGCAAGACGCCGAAATTTTAGAAGCGATTAAGAACATAAAAAGTGATTTATGGGTACCAGATACATCAAATAAATACTTTCCACTTCGGTACGAGTTGTCAACAGTCGGGGATATTATGTTGCGAGGAAGTCGCATTGTTGTACCGATGATTCTCCGAGCTAAAATTTCAAAACTCGCGGACGAGGCCCACCCAGGGGAATTAGCTATGAAGCGCCGAGAGAAGTAGAGTTGTTTGTATAGAATTATTGGGATTGTTTACTGGTGTCTCAACCAAACAACCCCACACCAATGAAGAGACATGTTTTACCTAATGGCCCTTGGCAGTGTGTCGCGATGGACTTACTTGGCCCACTCCCAAGCAACGAGTTCATTTTTGTTTTAATTGATTACTATTCTCGCTATTTAGAGCTACCATTTTTAAGAAAGATAACCTCCGAAATGATAATCTACACTTTACGTGAAATTTTCTGCCGTCTGGGTATTCCTAAGTCACTCAGGGCGAATAATGGTAGACAGTATGTTAGTGCTGAGTTCAAGCGCTTCTGCAAAGAAAATAATATCACTCTAATAACTACACCACCATACTGGCCGCAACCTAACAGTGAAGTCGAAAAAATGAACCGCTCATTGGTGAAACGGCTTAAGATTGCTCATATCAGTAATAAAGACTACAGGAAGGAGATACAGGATTTTATCATGGTACTACCGGGACACCACATGATACTACCGGGTCTCCTTCGACGGAATTGATGTTTAATCGAGCTATTCGTGACAAAATATCTGGAATTCTGGACATATCCGATGACATGCTGGACTCTACAGCAAGGTATTTAGACATCATAAATAAACAAAAAGGGGAAGAGAAGGGAGATAGGAAGAGAAGGGCTAAAGAGTCGGACATTGTGATTGGAGACAAAATAATTATGCAAAATGTTATTTTTCTACATAAGCTTACGACTAAGTTGAATCCTGTGGAATATGAAGTTGTTGGAAGGAGTGGCAATGAGATAACGATTGCGAGTGACGGGAAAACGTACAGAAAAAATATTAATAAATAAAATAAATAAATAACTGGCCATTTCAGCCCTTGAAAGGACTTTGACCTAGCTTCTTATGATCAATTGTGTTGTGCGTGTTATTAAGTTTGTACACAATTGACCGAAAACCGGACCTACATGCTTAACGCCGACTCCGAACGGCGATGAACGGAATGTTCTTGTTCTCAAGAAGCTTTACATGGCATTTTGATTACTCTCTGAGCTTTGCCATTGTCTGCAGAGAGGTGGCGGCCGTACAGAAAAATTATTTTAATTGAAATAATTTTCTGTCACTGCTGGGGTTCGAACCTGGGTCTCCAAAGTTCGTTGACATAGCGGCCACGCACTTTAACCAACTACGCCACGGACGCCACAGAAAAATATTAAACATGTTAAAAAGGTACCATCTGGTGAAATGAATGACTCTGATAAAACGGCAGCAGATTCTTCATCAGTGAACCCGCAGACGTCTTCATTCCCGGTGAGCGATACTTCTCCTGAGATAGCGGAGGATGAAGGGCCAGCCGTTCGTTCAAACGGTTCGTTCGCGTATGAGGCTTGAGAAAAAGGAAGGGATGTGGAGAGCAGCATTGCAGAGCAAAGAGAGAGTGATAGAATAAGTTCTCTGATATATATACATAATTTGAGTTAGTTAGTTCTGATTGCGACAGCGGACAAGTGGGACCGCAAATAAAGAAAGAAGCTGAAAAATATTCTTGACTTTATCCTCAATTAATTAAGAATGGGAAATTTTCAAAGGGAAAATATTCTTAGTACTTTTCGTTGCTCGCTTAGTCAGTTTATTACAGTGTTAATCGTCAGCATGGTCAACATCAACGTTGACAGCATGGACAATTTCAACATCGTCAGCACGCTGAGGTTTGTTTCTTTTGGAATCATGAAATTCACAAAAAAAATTGATAGGGCCAGCAACTTTTCACCAGGTATTAAAGCATTTGGATTGTTTTTAATTAGCTCCTCTTTGTCCATATTTTCTACATCACTCAATTCATCGATTGTGTCCGGTGGCAACAACACAAAATCAATATTATCTGCATTACAAAAAAGTGTTGCCGTTTCATCTTCATCACAACTTCCGTAACCAATTCTTCTATTTCCACTTTTGTTAAAAACTTTTTTCGATACATTTTGTATCTTTTAAATAGGCAACAATGGATCAATAGCATGAAAACTAACAGGGCGTCTCCACAGGCAATAATTTATTGCTTTCCATCTGTCAATTGGCAATTATTGCCAATCGAGACCACTCAGTTGCCATGGTTGGCAATTCATGGCTAGCAATATTGCTTTCCATGTATTGCCGAAATAGATTTGACATTAGAACTGTCACTTCTGCAGTGTGAGAGGAAATTTTCATAATTCTGCAAGTGTGGGATTGAAAACATCAATAAAATGGAGTGATGCCGAAACTTTCCGTAGCAAAAAATAATTTGAGTTAACAAAGATGTAAACGAACAAATTCAATAGAGTGCTAGTTTTATCTATTTTGCGATAGCGTACAAAAAATTCCAAAGTCACTGGTTGATTTTTCAACCACTTATTCATGGGTTAAACTAATTTCAGCTAGAGGATTTAGAAAATAATTTTAACCTGTTGTGTTAGAAGTAACCTGTGAATTTTGATTAAAATCGGAGGCATTAATATATCAAAAAGTTAACTCAAAAAGTAAAAGGGTTGACAAAATAGTTACTTAACACTAACTAATGGCGACCAAATTTCCATTCAAATGGAACTTCAGTATTGATAAATTTCTCCAAAAGTTTAAGGGATGTCACACTCTATTTTCGACATTGGATTAATAATCATAAGAGAGCGGCCTTCTTTTATTGCCATATTCATTTCAAGGTTAAAAATATCAATATCTAGAGAAGGCAATATATTTGTTCTGAAGTCAACAATAGATTTTTAACAAATTAGAATACTAGATGTCACGGATTTTGAATCTCATTTAAAAAAAAAAACAAATAATTACGTCGAATTTCAATTTTTAGAAAATTAGAAATGAATACAGCCGTATTCATAAAAATATTTTATAATAGCTTAAGAACGCTCAACAGAAAAAAAAGTTTTTTAACCTTCTCGCTAACACTTTCACAGTGACAGTCAAACCGTTCGAAAATATTTTTAATAAGCTCCGCAAAATTTACTTTTTCCCCTGTTCTTTCTCAACAACCTAATTTCACAACCGAAAATATAAGTGTGCCGCAAACGTGAAAAAAACAAAAACCACTATAAAGCGCTAACACTGTAGATTACCCACTGAAGCAAGTGAACTCTATGAACTGCAAAAACAATAAAATAGTGCTTCCCAATTAAATATCGATAAAATAAAAAATAATAAAACCACCCAATTTCGCAACCGCAAATATGAGCATGCCGCGAACAAGAAAAAACAATTAAAACTATCTGTATCTAAGACAAAAAAATATAACAATGTGATATATTTTATATATGTGTAAATAAATGATAATAAATTCTGTGATAAGCAAACCTGCGTCTTTGAAGGCGAAACAATCCCTATTATCATCTGCAAGTAGGGCTGCCAGGTCCCGATCTCCACGCGGGTTGTCCCGATTTTCAGCCTAAAAATGTGCCTCCAGCGAAGAATTGATTTCTTGAAAAACAATTTTATTTTGTAATATTTTTACTATTTTTTAAAAATATTCCTACGTTATTAGTTCTACATCATTAAATTTATACAGATTTTTTTGTACGCCCCTAATTAATTGAACCAAATCGCATACTTTTCAAGCAACCGAACAGTGCGTGAATAAAAAAAAAGGGAACGAATAAAACAATTACATCATTCTTTGTGGATATTGTTAATTTTGCTTTGCTCATTTTCATCCACGATGTTCGTTAAGTGCAACATGTCGCAACCTTTTCTAGCAACCAAACATAGCATGAACTTAAGAAAGCAAAACGATCAAAACAATAAGTGCATTTCGTGAAGGTAGAAGCACAGGTTAAACTAAGAAGAGGAAACGTTGACAATATTATGCCTACTACATAGAATTGGTAATTGAAGCTGTGAAGACCCAAAACCAGCAGTTAGTTTTGCGTGCCACACATTTTCCATTATCAAAGCAGTAACTGAATTATTTTGGATTTAATTATTTATTATTGCCACTCTAAATGCGAATTAGCCCATATAAAATTCTGTCAAGTAAATCCACATAAATGCTACTTCAAATGAGCATTTAGCAGTTTGCGACCCTGTTTCAAAGTTCGAGTACATTTTACTAGTTTATTTTGACAGGACTCGTTATTAAATTCAAGCAGCTGTTCGCCATTCGAGTGATAAATTTGAACAATTTTTATGTATTAAGTTTTCTTCATTTGAATAATAAAATACACAAAAAAAGATCAGAAGATTTTATTGACTAGAACCGATTGCAAGGGACTGGCCTGGAAGCAACAAATTATCGAAGATGTGCTGAATAATCTGCTGAAAGATCTGCGAGAAGAATGGAAAGCAAACTCAAGATTTTTCTTTGGTAAAAATCATGTCATGCAAATATGTTTGGGACGCAACAAAGCTGAAGAAGCTGAAATAGATTTGCATAAGCTTTCGAACAGACTTGCGGGACAGATTTTTCTGCCACTGAAAGGCCAAAGCAAGAGCTATTTGACTGGGCCAAAGATTTCTGGGCGGTAGAATCTGCGCGCAGTGTTTTTGTAGCCACAGAAACAGTGGTATTGAAAGAAGGTCCACTCGAAGATTTTGCACACTCACTGGAGCCACATTTGCTTTCACTAGGTATGCCTACTAAATTGCAAAGGGAATTATAACGTTCTATAGTGACTACACCGTGTGCGAAGAAAGAAAATTATTGAAACCAGCGCAGGCTCGCATCGTTTAGGTTAATTATAAGTTTTATTTAATTTGTCAATGATACATTTGTTTCATTATTAAAATTAATAACGTTGTTTACTAATTTATTAAAAAAATAATAAATGTTCAAAATTTTCCCAAAAGTGTCTGGTTCATTCCTGCAATCATATTTTTATTAAAATGGAGCATTTTCACGACACAAAAATAATTTTAATAAATCTGTCAATTTAAATGCGAATTAAGGGCTTCTACGTAGTTTCAACACTTGACATTTGTAAGAATTTTCGAACTTCTAAATGCACATTTAAAATTCAGTCTGAACATAGTATTAAATAACTTAAATTAGATATTGAATGTAACCAAGCACCCTGCGCCAACATAAACGCATAGTATAAGATACATATATTTTGTAGGTGTGAGCAGCGGTAAATTCGGCAAAAATACAGTAAGGGCTAAGTCGCAAAGGCGCGTTTGGTCGGTCGCGCGTTGATCGTACTTTGATCGTTCTTTGGTCAACTTTACGCGATGAACTGTCAAAACGGCCGACCTTATAATTTTGAAGTCATAATGTCGCGTTAGCAGGTCATGCGTTTGCCACTTAGATGATGCCACTGTACACAGTCAAACCAAAAACATCCCACAAAGTCTGAAATCCCAAAATCACAATGTATTTGGTGAAAGTACATGGTAGCTGTATTTGTTTATTCATATTAGCTATTTATATTTTAATAGCCGTCGCTATTAATAAATTACACAAGAAATTGTATTACTTTGCTGATGATTAAAAACAATACAATAACAAACAATAACAAACGAAAAAAACTAAAGCAACTGATATCTAGTTATAAACGTACAAATTTACATACATATAAACAACAGCAGCATCAACAACACACGTACAAATTAACATGCATATAAACAACAACAGCATCAACAACAACACAAGCAGGTACTGAAAAATATTCGCTTCAAACAAAGCAACAACTGTAATATAAGCAGCTACTGATGTTATGAATGATTTATCTTGTAAAAAAGTCAAAATTATACTACATTCAATATAAAATATTTTGATGAAAAAACAAATCCCATGCAAACATGTCTACTAGTGCAACTCAACAATGCTCATATATGTAGCTAACTCAATGAAATTACAACCCTGCGCTATCGGCAAATGTCAAACGCGCGACCGAGTTGAACACTTCTCAACTTTTTTCAGCAGCTCGCGCTTTGATCGTACTTTACCCCTTCTTATGAGATTCTACGACATTTACGATACAAAGCACGATCAAAGCTTGAGGTCGAATTATGAATTTCTTCATAACAACTCGTTGTTTCTACTTTAGCTGTCAAAGCGCGACAGACCCAACGCGCTTTTGCGGTTTGGGTATAACGCTTATCATACGATTGCAAAATGACATTGAGCATCAGTCAGAGATAGAGAGAAACACGCGTTGAAAACCAGTATTTCCCCTACCAGCGATCCAACTCTCGGGAAAAGCGGGAAAAGCAGAAACAATTACAACGAAAAAAAGAGAGAGACACAACAAAGTTCTAGAGGTACACGCAAATACAACTCGAGGTACCAGCAAGTAAAGCTTAATGGCTAAAACGCAATACTGCGTTAGGTCGGTCGGCCTTTGACAGCTCGACTAGAAACAATGAGTTCTTATGAAGCAACACTAAATTCAACCTCATACTTTTCGTCGCCCTAATCCCGTAAAAAAATATTGTAGGGGTAAAGTACGATCAACGCAATGAGTCGAGACATGTTCTAATAGCTCGTGCGCTTGACATTCCATATTAACGCTGGGTTGCATTTTCGTTGAGAAATGCTAAAGTGTGGGTATTCTTGGATTCCGATGGAAAACTAAGATTTTCATAGGATTATCGTGGGAATTTATATTTTGATGCGAGTTTTTTTTAAATTGATAAAATTTTTTAAATTAACATGCTGCTTAAGTAGTATAATAATGATTTTGATGAATTTAGCATGATATTAATATTTTTCAATTGTATATCCTATTAAAATTTATACATTTTTTAGTATATTATAAATAATATTATGAGGGTATTCATGCAAAATTGCTAACTTATATATTAGGCAATTATATATTTTAATGAGGTTGGTTGAGGACGAATACCTTAATATCATTGTTTAAATACTATAACACACAAAGGAATGTTGTATTTTTACTTTGAAAAAATAATAGTACATGCAAATTTATTGCTGCTAGCAAGATTTGCAATTGCCCACAAAATATCAAATGATAAATATAAAAGCATAATAAGAATGAAATGTTAAATATCAGACATGTGCATGAATGTGTTTGAAAAAAATTTTCAACTGCGAACACTTGTGCACTTAATTTTGTTAGTTTTTAAAAAAAAATTAATAAAACAGAATAAATTTTTAAAACAATCATATAAAAACATTACATAAACCAAATGCATTGTTAAATACAGAATGTTGTCATAAGTTTAATGGTTTTTCATTGAAAATTTAAATGATAAAAATACATTGGATATTAGACAAGTTAATCGCTCATATAGTTGGGTATTTGAATCTAGGAAAGATTTTTGGGAAAAACTCAAAAAAAAAATTTTTTTTAAAAAATGGTAAGAAAATGTATGCAAAAGCGTTTGCTCATTATAAAAAGTGTTAATATATAGTATTTTTTTATTTATAAAAATTGGGTTTAACTGTGGCATGGGGCAAACAAGTAAAAGCACACATTTTTTATCGAAACCCTACTAATTATGAGCTTTTATGATAATTTATCTATATATTCGAAAAGATCGTGAAAAACCAAAAATTTTGATACCCATATTGTGTACGTTATCTGTAAAAACAAACAAAATGCTAAGTTATTAGTACATTTTAAGAAAAAAAAAACCCATTACAAAAGCTTAAAAATTTAAAAAAATAAAACAGGGTAACTTTTGAAATTGTTCGCGCTCAAACACAAATTAATATGAAATAATTTCGTTTACGTGCTACCCATGATATCGACTACAAACTGTAAAAAATTACAACAAAATAATTGCAACAACAATTAGGTCAAAGAATTGGATACCGTTATTTGCGTCTTTTTAGTACCTTTCGTTTGATACCAAATTTGTATGTGTTTTTATGGTAAATAGAGTAATGGTAAAAAAACCAAATTTTTGCTGATTTTGAAACGCCATTTTGAAACCATAAACATTCAATTGAGCACATATAAAAAAATACGTCAACCTTAGAATTTCATCCTCTAACACATATCCGAAAATCATTCAAATCGGCGTCTGACACTTGGGAACCTTTCCTTGTTAGCTTTATAAAGTAGGCTTTATGGTTTTTAATGATTTTATGACAATATCTTTTAATTTTTCATTGATTAAAATTATAATTGCATGATTTTGAGAAAAAGGGACGTTTTGTGGGATTTTTAGTATAGCTGCTTTTATTGGCATCACCAAAATGACAGACGCACGATCTGTCAACGCAACATTGAGTTTTGCAAAGTTTGAGGTCGTCCGTTTTGACAGCTTATATCGTAAAGTTTTTACAACGGAGACCAAAGTGCGGTCAAAGGCCGACCGACCTAACGCAGTATTGCGTTTTAGCTATAAGGCTGAATTACAATACTGCGTTAGGTCGGTCGGCCTTTGACAGCTAGACTAGAAGCAATGGGTTCTTAATAAGCAACACAAAATATGACTTCATGCATTGCGTCGACCTCATCCCGTAAAAATGAATTTGAGGGGGTGACTTACGATCAACGCTATGAGTAGAGACATTTTCTACTAGCTTGTGCTTTTGACATTCCATATTAACGCAGGGTTGCATTTTCGTTGAGAAATGCTAATATGTGGGTATTCTTGGATTCCGATGGAAAACTAAGATTTTCATAGGATTATGTTGGGAATTTATAATTGATGTGAGTTTCTTTAAGTTTTATGCTGTTAATAATGATTTTAATAAATTTAATATTATAAAAATGTAATTTAAATATATATCCCATAAAAATTAATGAATATTTTACATATAATCTATATTAAGATAAGTTGTTTTCTGTTTGTTTGGCCGTAGTACAAATTTAAACGGCTCAACGGAGGTCACTTAAATTTGGCACATACATATATTACTTTCGTCAAAAATAACGTTTCTTCATAAGTTATTTTGACAAACGCAAACGCATATGCAAATAAAATTGAAAGGAAAATGTTTTCTTATATTGAAAAAAATTCTTATAAGAAATTCTAAGCATAAAGAACTGCTTATAAGCTAAATCAAATGCATAAAAAAGCTATCGATACCTTAAAAAAATAAAGAAAGTAATAAAAAATTATGGAGAATATTGCATACTAGTGAAAAAGTTTGAACTTACGCCAATTGTCCTATGAAAATTTTTCGTTTCCGATATAGAAATCTAATGTGAGAAATTTTTAATAAGTAGTATCGCCTGTGGTCCATATGAATGGTATGAATGGTAAACTTTAGCTTATGGTTAAATTCTATAGTCGTCTGGGTTGGTAACAAAAATTTTCCAGAAGAATTCGGCTTCACAACTCATTTTATTCAGATTAAATTTAAAATTTTAATCCCATTTCAATAAAATTCGATACAAAATTATTGTTTTGCTTTCTTTATTTATATTTATATTATATTATATTTTAATATTGCTTTCTATATTATTTTTTCTTATATGTACACTGAGAAGAAAAACACACTTTTAAATAAAACAAAAAAAAAATTTAATATATTAATTTAAAACGTTTGTGTTTCTACAAAACAAAATTTAAAACGAGCGTATTTAATTTTCAACTAAGAACTCATTTTTTATATAATTTTCTCTTATTATTTATTAAAAAACGTCGCTATCTGAAATTAAATTAAAAAAATTATGTGCAGTAGAATCATTGATCTGGCAATTGAGACTAAATCTGAGAAAAAAACCCGATTTTACATTTGATTGTTTGAAAATATTTTTTAATCGGACCTTTAATATTGAACATTGGCACGATTACGATTTCCGGGGTGCCGCGATTTGAAAGTGTTTTTTGTTCAGAACAGCAATAAATATGATTTGCCGAACAAAAAATCGATAACTCAACCAGTTATCGAGTTATCGATTTTTAAAATTTTTTTTCTTACTGAAAGGTCTCTTCAAAAAAATATCTATATCTTCGCCATTATCCAATCGATCGAAAAGATTGACACGTCATTTGATAATTTAAATATCTTTCAGAAAAATTAGAAATAAATTATATTTAAACATTATGTTGAATTTTATAAGCAATTTTATATTATGTTTACTTTTTACTACCAACAAAACCACTATTTTCTCAAAAATTTGCATTATTAAGGTGCTAAAAATAAATTTTTTTTTAAAAGCCTAAATCCTTACCTCTCATTTGGTATACAAAAGTTTATAGTTTTTTTTTAATTTACGATGTGCGAAATGTTAATGCTTGAAATAACAACATTTCGTACAAGGGAAAATAATTTTATCATAAAAAAGTTCTATAAAAAATCATATAAATCTTACATATTATGTACCAAAAGAAAGATAATTTTTTAAACTTTAATAATTTATTCTCTATAATTCATAGTAATAACGTATATTTTAAAGAAAATAACAGTTTTATGTAAGAAAGTATTTTAAATAAATAAATAAATAAGTGGTCATTTCAGCCCTTGAAAGGACTTTGACCTATCTTCTTATGATCAATTGTGTTGTGCGTGTTATTAAGTTTGTACACAATTGATCGAGAAATGGACCTACAGGCTTAACGCCTCAGAGAGCAATTAAAATGCCATGTAAAGCTTCTTGAGAATAAGAACATTTCGTTCATCGCCGTTCGGAGTCGGCGTTTAGCCTGAAGGTCCATTTCTCGGTCAATTGTGTACAAACTTAATAACACGCACAACACAATTGATCCAAAGAAGCTAGGACAAAGTCCTTTCAAGGGCTGAAACGGCCACTTATTTATTTTTATTTTTTTAAATCTTAAATTTTATACACCAAATGAAAGATAAATTTCCAAGCGTTAATAATATATTGTTTTTAATCCATAATAATAACGGTAATTTTAAAGAAAATAACGGTTTTATGTAAAAAAAAAGAATTTACTTTTACATACAAACATCTATAAAATCTGAAATACTTAACGGATTTAATTAATTTACCTACAATTTGGCACCTAATCATTAATATTGGTTATATATTTAGAATAATACAGCCAATTTTCTTCATAGACCTTATAACAAAAAAATTCTTATCTTACTTTTAATGAGTGGTCTTTGAATCCATCGTCAAATCGCGGCGCCCCGGAAATCGTAATCTCCCCTGAAAATTAGATGAAATAAAATTTAATTCATTATTTTAATATAAAAAATATTTCAATATTTTAAGCCGCAATAAAACGAACTCTCATCGTTATAAACGTTGCGAACACATACACATGCTGTGCATGTTATATGATGCATTCACATCATTCACTAATGTACTCTGAATGAATAAAGAAATTGGTTTGTTTCATGTGGCAACATAGATATACAACATAGATATACAACATAAATATACAACATAGTTGCATTATATGGGGAAAAGATATGTTTCGTGGGATTTCTTGTATAGCAGCTTTTATTGGCAACTCCAAATTGATAGCAGCACGATCTGTCAGCGCAAAATTATGTTTTGCAATGTTTCAGGTCGTCCGTTTTGACAACTTTTATCGTAAAGTTCTTACAACGTAGGCCAACGTACGATCAGCGGACGACCGACCTAACGCAGTATTGTAATTCAGCTGTTAACGAACGATGCAGGCAAAGGGTACCAGTAAGCATAGCTTAACGTTCTATTCTCTTTCGATATCGTTCGAAATGCGAAAGAATACATCACTATGCGAAAGAATAATTGGAAAAAGTCAACGGTGTCCGTGCACTGCGATTGCAAAATTTACGTTTTCTTTACTTTTGGTGCGCGCAACTTATATTATTTCTTCCGAAATGAATTAAAAAAAACAAATTCTTTTTATTTTAGTTTTATTTTTTAAACGTCTGTTTTATTGATCATATGAAATGGAACTGAACTTTCTTAAAACTAACAGAATGTTCGATACTTAAAATATATGAATAAAGTTAACTTATACATATTTGCTTACATAAACTTACTTCTACACATTAATTCTCTTCTTTCTCTTTTCTTCGTTGCATTCTTGTATTGCAGCGAAGATTTCAAAACATTTATGAAACTACACTTAAGTGGATTTTTGGGTCTGTTGGGGCAATTGAAATTGTAATGTGATATTCTGTTTGTCGTTGCCGATATTCGGTCAAACTGGCAAATGGGTTTTTCAATAAAAATAAATGATATGGGTTGTGCAGTGTAGTGCAGCAATGTGCAATGTGCAATGTGACACTTTTGTTTTCGAGTTTGACAAAAGTGTTTAGCAACTTATGAATGAAATATGGGTTTGTAAGAGTTTAGCAATTAATGAATGAAATGTAGGTTATTAAAATGAAGTGTTAAGAAATATGCTTAATTGCTGCGTTGGTAAATATATGTAGAATTGGAAAATGTTTATATTGCCCAATTGATTGGCATTTTGTAAGAAGTGTGAGAGTTTGTAAGTGACGCCGCTGATGTCGACATGACCCGCTTAGTAAAAAACTCAAAAGTTTCCAAGAGATTTTTCTTGAAAAATTAATCCATATATATAAAAAGAAGTGTACGTTTGGTTGAAATCGCATCACTTCAGAACGGCTGGACCGATTTGGATAATTTTTTCTTTAAAATGTTCGTTTTAGTTCAAGTTAGGGTTTTAAGGAAAGAAAAATTGACCACGCCCACTTTTGCACCCACTTTTTTTGCTTTATCAAAAATCGGAAAACGGCTGAACCGATTTGGATAATTTTTTTTTCAAATGTTCGTAGTAATCCAATTTAAGTTTTTTCGGAAAGAAAAATTGACCACGCCCACTTTTGCGCCCACTTTTTTCGATTTATCTAAAATCGGAAAACGGCTGGACCGATTTGGATAATTTTTTTTCAAATGTTCGTAGTAATCCAATTTAAGTGTTTTCTGAAAGAAAAATTGACCACGCCCACTTTTGCGCCCACTGTTTTGATATATATATCTAAAATCGCAGAACGCCTGCGCTGATTTTTTTTTTAAATGTTTGTAATCTATATATATAAAAATAAGTTGCATTGTGTATGAAATTGATGTTCTCTGTAATACGTGAACCGATTTTGTTTCTGGAAATTTCCCATGGTCCTTATATGTGTATTGGTTCATGAATTATAGGCATTTTAGTGAACTAATCAACAATACAGCTGTGAAAAAATACAGGTGCGCACATATGATGTATATGAGGAAATATTTGCAAGGGTAATTAGAAATAAATGAAATATTGGAATAATTTGGCAAGTCTCACTTTAGTTTGCATTTGCCCGAAAAATATAGGCATAGTAAAAATTTTCCATACCCCCTTTACCGCCTACAAATCAATAAAAATGCTATATTTAAGACTTTTTTGGTCGCATTAGACTAAAATTTGGTAAATAAGTTCGTATGGTTACTGTCGGCAACTATACTAAAACTGGGCGTGTTCTGACTATATATACGCCCACTTTTTAGAAATTATTATTATTCCTGAGTTGTACATGTTTTGATAGTAGAACTTGATGTGTAGACGTTATGGGCCCAAGAGGTATTTATTATATATTTGAGCGAACATTAGACAAGGGGGAATTTGGCCCCACAGTCCAAATTTATGATATCGAATTGCTTTGGAACTAAATGTCGTATGTAACTATGCAATAGACTCCTAAACTACTTATCCGATTAGCATGAACATTTGTGTATAGAAGTTTTTTGGTACGGTGCGTGTTTGTGGGCTATCAATTTTTATCCACCTTGAACACCAGAGGGCGCTGTAGTACAAATTTTTTACAAACCTGCCTAAAACTCACAAATCGCTCATGCGATTAAAATAAAAAATTGGTACACACACACCAAAAAATTTCTATAGAATTTGGTTTTCATGTAGGTTGAGTGTTTTGCTGTAATCTTTTTTTGACCTATCTTGAACACCAGAGATCGCTGTAGTACAAATTTTTTACAAAACCACCTAAAACTCCCAAACCGCTCATGCGATTAAAATAAAAAATTGGTACATACACACCAAAAAATTTCTACAGAATTTTACACCGATCGGTGTTCCAGGGAGTCCTACACCGTTCGGTGTTAAAAAACATCTTGTCAAAGTGTTATAATCTTATATCCGAAAGGATACACCAATCGGTGTAAAAAAGTAAATATCAGATAGGATGTTTATTTTGTACCCCTGTTAGGTGTTTATTTAGAAAGAGCAAAATCATGATTTTTTTTTAACACCGAACGGTGTAATTTCCGGTTAATAAAAGCTTTTTACAATAAAAAAGACAAAAGGTTGTAATTCAATCAGTTTATTATTTAATTTTTCTCTGAGAACAATATTTTCGAGTATATATACTTTACAGATTTTTTAATTTGTACATTTGTATCACATACATAGGTATTCAATTAATTATTTTTTTAATTATTTGGTACAAAAAGAGACATTTAAAATTTTGTTTGGACATGCTTTCGAATTCCGCTCAAATTTTCACAAAAACTGCAACGGGGTTTTCACAAAAACTGCACAAATTACTAAATAAATACATAATGCACTTATCTAACGCACTGAAGTTAAACTTTTAGTTTAATTTTTTTTTTATTAAAATTTTCACTTTGTCATAGAAACTTCAAGTTTTAATTTATTTGTCAATGATAATGTGATTTCAATGTTGCTCTTCTCCTTCGCTTTTCCTATTTCACACTAATCGGATAAGTTCAGCATTTCACACCAGATAAGCGGTGTAAATTAACACCGTTCGGTGTAGAAAATGTAAATATCCGCTCACCGGTGTGAATTTATCTTGGAAATTTTTTAGTGTGTAGTATTTCTTGGGTACGATGAGTTTTTTGACAATATCTTCTTTGAACCACCTTGGACACCAGATGGTGCTGTAGTACAAATTTTTTACAAAATCGCATATTTGTAGATGCGATACGCAAATATTTACAAAATATAAAATATTTCTTAAATTTAGTAAAATTAAAAAATTTCCGTTATTTTGACATCAAAAACATGAAGATATCTTGAAAACTATGAAAAATTTTACTACAACGATATATTTTATGCAACATCGTGCTCAAAAATGAGAAAAACACAATCAGAAATTAAATTTTGTGACTTTCGATTCAAATATCTCCGCTGCTTTTTTATACACTTTTTAAAATTTTTTTTTTTGTTTAAGCTTCATCAAAGTACTATAAAAACCTTATTGCAAAAATACCGTTAGTTGAGTATATATATTTTAAATATTGTTTTCAAAGAAGGTCTGAAATTTTGAAGTTTTCCTCAAAAAAAAGGCTCAAAATTTGTTTCTGTTGTAAAAATAATTTAAATTCAAATTCGCAAATGTTCAACTCTATTTAAAAGCTATAACATTTTTAAGCAAAAGTTATTTCAATTTTACGCAAAAACTAAAAACCATTTTTGTGATTCAAAAAGCAAGGCCTACGTCTTGATTTTTTCAAACAAAATTTTTTTCCAATATTGTGTTTTTATATTTTTGAAAAAATAAACAAGCTAAAAAATTGATTTTTTAGGAAAAATTTTCTTAGTATCTCTTACCAATCAAAAGTTATAGCCAATAATCTTTATCCCAAATATATATACCAAAAGCTAAACGCTGTCTGTCTGATGGCAGGAAACTTCAAAATTACTGAGCCGATAGAGCTGAAATTTTGGCAGCACATTTTTTTCAAGTACGAGATGGTTTAAATTTCTGTCACACCCCCTTTTACCGCCCACAAATCAATAAAAATGCTATATTTCCTACGGTTTTCGTCGATTTGGCTACATTTTGATAATTTAGTTTGTATGCTCACTGTCTGCAACTGTACTAAAACTGGGTAATGACCATCTACTAGAAAACTGGGATGGGCATTATATAAGTGGGTGTGGCTCCGCCCATACAATAAAAATTTGTATTATCGAATAGCTTTGGAAGTAAAAGTAGCAGTACTTACATACAAACTCAAAATGGAGTTACCATTTGGCGATCTCCTGCTACTGGGAAACTGTAACGGGCCGTGGAAAACGTCAGTGGTTTCAAACTATGAGTCTAAGAAAAGTTTTAAATACACCTATTATGGTCCCATATAGTTGCAGGGTGCAGCAACGCGCGCCGGGAAAAGGCTAGTTAAGTATAATAAGTAATGGGATCCTCTACCTCAGGTATTTTTCGAACGTCAAATGAAATATTTTAGTACAAAAAGTGTCTGTTCGTATTTTTAATGTTTTTTTCCGTGCAGACTTATAAAATGTGTGTTTTTAGGTATGTATGTAAGCATATAGTTGGGAATACCACTCAATTCAGTGGAAGTTTTTTTTTTTTCGAAACAATAAATATAAGTGATATGTTAACAAAAAAAAGTTTGCAGATTTTCTGCGGTTCTTGAGAAAAATATTATTTTTTGTATGCCCATGCAATTGAAATACATACATATCGGTGAATCTGACATCACTATTTTTGAAAATTTTTAAACTCTCTGCGTTGATAGTTCTCCTGAAATGTATTATATCTGCATACTTTGTTTTTTAATTTACAAAATATATAAAAAAATAAAATAAAGTAAAAAATTTCAAAATATGAATGAGTCTTTCTTGCAGTATACTCTTTTTTGGCTCTTTTTATTAACTTTTTTTAATTTTTTTAGTCTGAAGTTTTGTGTCACATTTTTCATGGTGATCGCAGTAAATTGTTTACCTTTTGAACATAGTGCCGTTATAATACATTAATTCTTAAGGCTTATACAAAATTTTAGCTTGGGATTCCAACAATTGCTATTTTTGACGAATTTTTAAAAAAATGTCTGCAAAAGATTTCTTACTTTTTTACCGAAAATTTCATTAATTTACATATCAAACTCTTCTGTACATGACTTTCTCACTGAACTACTCCTAAACGGCTGAACCGATTTTGATGAAATTTGGTGTGTGTGTGTGGCTGGGTCTGTAGATGGTTTAGATTTACAGTTTAACCCGGCAGGTGGAGCTGTTGTTGCCGTGGCAGTGTTTAAAGAGGTATTCGAGAGTATAACTCAGAAACGAATTGAGAAATTGACATGATTCTTTGAAATAAAGTTGTGCTGGAGCTATACCAAGCAGTAGTTGACCGTTAGATGGTATACCTGGATGATATACCTGGTTTTACTCGGGCGAAAAAATTTAAAATGTTGATATTTATTTGATTAAATTTTTGTTTAATTTTTAGTCATTTTGTATTTTTGTAATTTTTTACATAAATATTAATGGTATAGTGAATTTGAAAATTTTGCTCAAAAATAGTCGAATTGATATTGAATCATATGCAAGTAAAAGAACGGAAACTTAAAATGTGTACATCAAGTTAGTGTTACTATTGTTGTTGTTGTTGTTGTTGTTGTTCTTCTTTTTGTTGTTGTTGTCGTTGCTGTTTTTGTTATTTGTTTTGTTTTCTTTTATTTGTAAAAATTAATAAAGGTTAGCAACTAGTGGCGAAGATACTATTTGTTTATTGGAGGCGTAAAGGTAATCTACGTTGCTGTGTTCTTGTTGCTTTTGTTGGTGCTTTTTTTCCTTTTGTTTTTATTTCAATAAAATATTAAACGTCAGCAGTTTGTGATATTTTATACATGGACCGGAAATAGTCTCTCATGCATTGTTGTCAATAGGTCAATTGTCCGAAGAGGCTCAGGAGCCTGAGAAAAATTTTCAAACTTTGCCTAAAGCAGCTTTGGAGCTCCTCAAATCCACAAAAGAAGATAATAACGAATTTTTTTTTATTTATTTATTATTATTTATTATTATTGTTTTTATACAGAGCTCTAAATCAAAATAACAATTTATAAAAATATTCTATAAATTCTAACCCATATTCTAACTTAGAATGAAATATCCCAAAGTATAAACACTTAAGTAATTCAGTTGAACAATAAGATTTCAAGTAATAACAGAGACTATAGATTGTATAGACTTTGCATCTGAAAGCCACTTTCAATATTGAACAAATCGTAGGATGTAATTATCGGCAAAGACTATATATTGTATAGACTTTGCATCTGAAAGCCACTTTCAATATTGAACAAATCGTAGGATGTAATTATCGGCACGGCGAAAAACATTGGCACGGGCAGCGAAAAAGCAGCGCTGACGGCAAATTTGTGTTGCTAGCATTTGTTGATAGACTCTAAAACGTCAAAATCTTATCAACAAAGTTGTCGGTAAGCTATGTTGATTTTATTATTTTCATTGGAATTCTATGCGGACGGACTAGCTTGTTTGTTTACATTTTTTTTGCATGGTTTTTGTTATTGGTCTTTCTTCTTCCTTTGTCTGCAGGTTTTTGTTTCGCTAGGATTTTAGCTTAATATTTGGCGATCGTCAGAAAATTTATATTTTTGCGATTTTGTCTATCTCGATGAAGCTATAGTAAAATCGCTGTAACTTTTTTAATTCAATTTGAATTGAAATGCACCCAAAGACTAAATTTTAGAAAATTTGAGCACCTTTAAAATGACATCAAAAATTTTGTATTGTATTTTTTGCTATATTTATTATTTTTTTTCAACTTAACTTAATATTATATCTATCTATCTATAACAAGAATAAAATATTTTTAATTACACCATAACTTAATTTTTAAATTATGGCTTTAAGATCCATTAAGTTTTATATAAATTTTCGGACTTAATTTTATTAAAAATATTTTGTAATTAAATAAAAAACTTATTTTTAATATTTCAAATACAAAATTACTTGTAAAAAAATTAAAGTTAAACTTAGAAAGATTTAAAATTTAACAAAATAAAATAAAATTAAAAATAAATATAATTTAAAATAAGAGTGAAATTAAAAAACTAAAACCAAATTTATAAAACAAACAACATTAAAAATAAATTTTAAATAAAACGCAAAAACTAAAAATTTGGTTAAAAATATAACAGTTTAAAGAAAACACAAATAATAATTTAAAAAATGCCATTTTATAAAAATTGTGAGAAAATTATATAAAAATGAAAGTGCTGAAATAAACCAATAAAAATAAAATAATAAAAATTAAAAAGTGTCAAAAGTCTAAATAAAAAATATGAATTACAAATAAGAAAAATATATATAAATAACTATAAGTAAAAATGAAATATAAAACTGAAAATTAAGAAATGGATTTATTTAATTTTATTTGATTTGATTTATTGATTACTTATTTTTTATTGATGCATTTATATGCTGCTAAAGCTATGCTTTTTCATTTAATGTTACACTTAAAGTATAAAATAAAATATATAAAGAATTTTATTTAATTTTTATAAATAATATTGATTTTCATATTTAAATTTTTATTAATTAATTTTAAAATTTTTGTCAACTTGTTATTATTTGATTCTTATTTAATTTTGTTTCATACTTTTAAGATTTTTAAAATTATTGAAATTATTAAACAAATTGAAGAAGTAGTTGGAAATTTGTAACTAATTTTTTTTTAATCTTTTCAGGTTGTTTTTATGTTTTGGTTTCATTTTTATATATTAAAAATTACTATTTAATTCGATATCTTTAAATATCTTAAAAATAATAACAAATATAAACGAAACAAATTTATATGTTTATATTTTCAAGCCTTAAAAATTAGATGTTTTTGTTGTACAATTTGTTACATTTATTTTTTTTTTTTTGTTTGTAACAATAATTATTTGTTACATATCTTATTTATATAATTTTAATAATTATTTAATAATAATTTTAAAATATATCTTAATTATTTGTTTGAAAATATTAAGATATAGTTCAATTTATTTCATTTAAATGTGTTATTATTTTTAAGATATTTAAAGATATCGAATTCTAAAAAGTAATTTTTAATATATAAAAATGAAACCAAAACATAAAAACAACCTGAAAAGATTAAAAAAAAATTAGTTACAAATTTCCAACTACTTCTTCAATTTGTTTAATAATTTCAATAATTTTAAAAATCTTAAAAGTATGAAACAAAATGAAATGAAATTCAAATAATAACAATTTAACAAAAATTGTAAAATTGATAAATCAAAATTTAAATGTGAAAATCAATATTATTTATAAAAATTAAACAAAATTCTTTAAATATTTTATTTTATTCTTTAAGTGTAAGAAAAAAATAAAAAAGCATAGTTATAAAAGCAAACAGCATATAAACGCATCAATAAAAAATAAGTAATCAATAAATCAAATCAAATAAAACTAAATAAATCCATTTCTTAATTTTCAGTTTTATAATTTATTTTTACTTATATTTATTTATATATATTTTTCTTATATGTAATTTTTATTTTTTATTTAGACTTTTGACACTTTTTAATTTTTTTATTTTATTTTTATTGGTTTATTTAAGCACTTTCATTTGTATATCATTTTCTCACAATTTTTATAAAATTACATTTTTTAAATTATTATTTGTGTTTTATTTAAACTGTTATATTTTTAACCAAATTTTTAGTTTTTGCGTTTTATTTAAAATTTATTTTTAATGTTGTTTGTTTTATAAATTTGGTTTTAGTTTTTTAATTTCACTCTTATTTTAAATTATATTTATTTTTAATTTTATTTTATTTTGTTAAATTTTAAATCTTTCTAAGTTTAACTTTAATTTTTTTACAAGTAATTTTGTATTTGAAATATTAAAAATAAGTTTTTTATTTAATTACAAAATATTTTTAATAAAATTAAGTCCGAAAATTTATATAAAACTTAATGGATCTTAAAGCCATAATTTAAAAATTAAGTTATGGTGTAATTAAAAATATTTTATTCTTGTTCGTTATAGTGTAATTGATTTATAGTTTATTTACAAAAACAAACAAGGTATATTTAATTTATTTAAATATTTTTATTGCATATTTTAGCGGCAACAAGGCAAATACAGCAGCAACAAGACAACCTAGTTGTTCTAGCTGGCGATTGTCCTGCGTGGCAACAAGGCCAATATTATGAAATAAATTACATTTATTATATAGGCTCAGAAGGGATGGATTAAGATAGATAGATATAATATTAAGTTAAGTTGAAAAAAATAATAAATATAGCAAAAAATACAATACAAAATTTTTGATGTCATTTTAAAGGTGCTCAAATTTTTTAAAATTTAGTCTTTGGGTGCATTTCAATTCAAATTGAATTAAAAAAGTTACAGCGATTTTACTATAGCTTCATCGAGATAGACAAAATCGCAAAAATATAAATTTTCTGACGATCGCCAAATATTAAGCTAAAAATCCTAGAGAAACAAAAACCTGCAGACAAAGGAAGAAGGAAGAGCAATAACAAAAACCATGCAAAAAAATGTAAACAAACAAGCTAGTCCGTCCATAGAATTCAATGAAAATAATAAAATCAACATGGCTTACCGACAACTTTGTTGATAAAATTTTGACGTTTTAGAGTCTATCAACAAATGCTAGCAACACAAATTTGCCGTCAGCGCTGCTTTTTCGCTGCCCGTGCCAATGTTTTTCGCCGTGCCGATAATTACATCCTACGATTTGTTCAATATTGAAAGTGGCTTTCAGATGCAAAGTCTGTACAATCTATAGTCTCTGTGCAAAGTCTATACAATCTATAGTCTCTGGTAATAAAGTTGTCTCATAGCTGCAACTAAGTATTTTTTCAGAGCAATGGAATGATCGAGCCAATTCAATTTCCAATCCAATATGACACCAAGATATTGAAACGTTTTTACACAATCAATCGGAAAACAACTTAAGGAACAGTTACCTAAGGAGTCATGTGTCCGAGTAAGATTAGACGAATTACAGATTTCATTGCACATAAAGTATCTTTTGCAATTTTCAGAATCAAAAATAAATGCAGGAAGTTTGTTTTCTTTTCCAGCCACATTAAAAAACATTATTTTTGTCTTATCACTTAGAACACGTTTATGATATTTAAACCAGTGTCTCAAAACTTCCAAATCATGGTTTATTTGAGTAACAGCTTATTTATATAATTTATTTATTTATTTGTTTGCTAAGCCTTTTAGGCTTTATAGCATTTTAAAATTACAATTCATTATCCAATTATACTAATAATAATAATACTAATAATAATACTAATATATAGAGTTCAAGTTCGTTTTAAATGAAGATACAAAACCAAAGTAAAATAAGTTCAGTTGTAATGTAATGTAAATTAAAACATGAACGTTCAAAGTATACAGACTTATAGATAACATGAGTAAAGGTATTATAAAGCAAAAAATACATTAATAACACGGTGTAACAGTGAAAATAAACTCGGCTCGAGACATAGCAGAGGTTGTAGGTTTAGTTCAACATAAGATAACTGCATACTTAGTTTTTTGAATATACCCTCAAAATCGGGATTTGTGGTCAAAAAACCGATTTTAGGTAGGCGCATGTATAGTTTGTTATGTAACTCCGTTATATCTAGCTCAATTTTAAAAATTTAAACGTTGGTAAAAAGAAGAAAAATATACCTTTAATAAAATATATAGACCGTTTTTTTACAAAAAGAATTGACAAAGTTACAGGTCAAATCATTTGAAAATTTCTCATTACTTTTTAAGTTTTTCAACTTTAACAACGTTTTGTTAACAAATTTTGTTTTTTGGCACTATTAGTTTTAGTAAGATTCTGAAAGCCTGTTAAATTTTGCGTTCAACAAGCTATCATTTACTTCAATTGGCTCAAATACAAATGCACCATCGAATTTTTAGTATTTGTAATAAAATACAAAAAATTTTAATTTTTTTTTTTTTCTAAAAATGTTTATTTGGCCTTTTTCGTTTATATATATTATAATCGATTTCACGTTTTAGGGACCAGCAGAAGTCTGCCAGCATGTTTATGGAATTTTTTCCCTGAAAGCCGGTTTCTATAGCTTCCATCTCCTGGTGGAACCTTTCTCCTTGTTCATCACTAAACTGCCCAAGGCTATTCGGGAAAAAGTTTATATGGGAGTGCAAAAATGTATTTTAATTGACATATTGCAGCCCATTTCTTCGTAGGCACTTAAAAATTCATTTACAACATCTAAGTAATTTCGACTCTTCTTGTTGCCGAGGAAATAAATGCCTAACGAAATAAAACTATTCCAAGCTCTTTTTTTCAACTGGATTTAATTTAGAAACGAAATCAGTGTCCAAGAAAATTTTCCGAATTTGTGGGCCCACAAATAAACCTTAGAATAACCGAAATGAATAAATAACTTTTATAAAAGATTTGAACGTGCAGAATACTTTCTTTGATTTTGGCCTCACTTAACCTAGGAAACGCTGCAATCAGACTTTTTTTTTTTGTTAGCTTTGAACCAAGGATTTCAGGTGGAATACCTATTCAGTCAAGTCTGCCTTGGTTCGAAAATGGGATGATAGATTAGTGGGAAGGAAAGGGCAAACAAGTGAAACACGCGTAGGATGTTCTAAGCGTGGTGGAAAGCCAAAGAAACATATGAATTTGAATCAGACGCAAGTGTTATGCCTTTTCCTCAGTCAATTCAAGTTATAAGTCAATCTCATCCACAAACTTTTCTACCATCAACTACAACTTCATGTCATAAATATTGATGAATTTTTAATTTCAGTTAATTAGAAATGAGGATAGAAAATTAAGAAAGGTTAAAAGCGAAGGACAATGGCCTGGCCAGGAATTGAACCCTGGACCTCTGGGGTGGCAGTCGAGCACGCTACCAACTCGACTACCGAGGCCGCGGTAGGATTACATTTTCAGGTCGCACCAGTGGAGTATTCAAAACATATTTTTTGCCAACTTGAAATGAAGCACGCCGTGGCTACTCCTTTTGCTTATATTTATTAGTCGCACGACTATCCCATTCGCAAATAATGCAAGGATACTTGGTATATCCACCTTGCATTCCAAACAGTATTGTTAGAGCCTTTAAGTCGGTGACTTTTTGCTATTTAAACGTATTGTAATTTATAAAACGAAGTATTTTTTCCATTGTCTAATATGTGTCTTTCATGTTCGTTGCATAAGCTAAAGGAACCGATGGCAACTCATTTTTGTTGTGTAATAGCACAGCTTTCAAACCTACATACATATATCAGAATTTCACATATCAAGAATCACACAAAAAGTTTTTAAATAAATCATACTTTTGCAAGATCCCTCAATAAACAAATGTCATTCATTCGGAGCGTGTTTGTGGTTGAAAACTGCAAACAGTTCCGTCACATCCGGGCAATACACCAGCTTTATGATAATATATATAAACGAAAAAGGTCAAAAAACATTTTTAGAAAAAAAAAAAATTTTTGTTGTATTTTATTACGAATACTAAAAATTCGATAGTGCTTTTGTATTTGAGCCAATTGAAGTAAATGATAGCTTGTTGAACGCAAAATTTAACAGGCTTTCAGAATCCTGCTAAAACTAATAGTGCCACAAAACAAAATTTGTTAACAAAACGTTGTTGAAGTTGAAAAAATTAAGAAAAAATGAGAAATTTTCAAATGATTTTACCTGTAACTTTGTCAATTCTTTTTGTAAAAAAACGGTCTATATATTATATTAAGGGTATATTTTTCTTCTTTTTATCAATGTTCAAATTTTTAAAATTGAGCTAGATATAACGGAGTTACATAACAAACTATACATGCACCTACCAAAAATCGGTTTTTTGACCACAAATCCCGATTTTGAGGGTATATTCAAAAAACTAAGTATGCAGTTATCTTATGTTCAACCAGGCCTACTACCTCTTCTATGTCTCGAGGCAAGTTTTTTGATTTTTTTTCATTTTGTTACATTTTGTATTACACGGTGTTAATAAATCTTCAAGAGGGTCCAAGGCGGTGGTATCGAGAATGAAAATATGTATAAAATAAATATATCGTTCTGTCCTTGAAGCCAATAAAGTCTTGGCTTAGCAAGTTGGTAATCCGACGAATTGAGTCGTATTTACCACACCAATTTCCTTGTGGAAAAGAAAATGGTTGCGAACGCAGGCACTAAGACAAACTAGGTCTCATTGGCCACTCATATTAATATACATATAACACCTCTATAAATATGGCACAAAGTATCAGAGTGTGAGATTTAGAAAAGTGGTAGGTATCAAGACAAACAAGGCCCGGTACGCCATACTGATAGTATATCTACAATATTATTCATTCTGTGATTCTAAAGCCGATGAAGTCTTGATCCATCTTTTATTTATCACAACGAGTTCCTAGTAAGCTAAGACAAAGGTAACGTACGCAGGCACTTAGACAAACTTGGTCAATAAGCCACTTATATTAATATACTAGCCTTTTCCCGGCGCGCGTTGCTGCACCCTGCAACTAAATGGGAACATAATAGGTGTATTCAAAACTTTTCTTAGACTCATAGTTTGACACCACTGTTATTTTCCACTTACAGTTTCCCAGTAGCAGAAGATCACCAAATAGTAACTCCATTTTGAGTTTGTATGTAAGTATTGCTACTTTTACTTTCAAAGCTATTCGATAATACAAATTTTAAATGTATGGGCGGAGCCACACCCTCTTAAATAATGCTCATCCCAGTTTTCTAGTAGATGGACATTACCCTGTTTTAGTACAGTTACCGACAGTAAGCATACAGACTAAATTACCAAAATGTAGCCAAATCGACGAAAACCGTAGGAAATATAGCATTTTTATTGATTTGTGGGCGGTAAAAGGGGGTGTGACAGAAATTTAAACCATCTCGTACTTGAAAAAAATGTACTGCCAAAATTTCAGCTTTATCGGCTCAGAAATTTTGAAGTTTCCAGCCATCACACAGACAGCGTTTTGCTTTTTGTATATATATTTTGGATAAAGATTATTGGCTATAACTTTTGATTGGTAAGAGATACTTAGATAATTTTTCCTAATAAATTAATTTTTTAGCTTGTATATTTTTTCAAAATTATAAAAACACAATATTGGAAAAAAAATTTTGTTCGAAAACATCTAGGGGTAGGCCTTGTTTTTTTAACCCCAAAAATGGTTTTTAATTTTTGCGTAAAATTGAAACAATTTTTACTTACAATTGTTATAACTTTTGGATAGAATTTGAGTTTAAATTATTTTTACAACAAAAATAATTTTTGAGTCTGTTTTTGAGGAAAACTCCAATATTTCAGACCTTTTTTGAAAAAAATATTTAAAATATATTTACTCCACTAACGGTATTTTTGGAATAAGGTTTTCATAGTATTTTGATGAAGCTTTAAGACAAAAAAAAATTTAACACAATATATAAAAAAGCAGTGGAGATATTTGAATCGAAAGTCACAAAATTAAATTTCTGATTGTTTTTTTCTCATTTTTGAGCGACGATGTTGCATTAAATATATCGTTGTAGTAATATTTTTCATAGTTTTCAAGATATGTTCATGTTTTTGGTGTCAAAATAACGGACATTTTTTTAGTTTTACTAAATTTAAGAAATATTTTATATTTTGTAAATATTTGCACATGTTACATAAGAAAACAACTAAAAATATGCGATTTTGTAAAAAATTTGTACTACAGCACCATCTGGTGTCCAAGGTGGGTCAAAGAAGATAGTGCTAAAAAACTCATCGTACCTGAAAACTACTATATACCAACTTTTATTCTAATCGCATTAGCGGTTTGGGAGTTTTAGGTGGTTTTGTAAAAAATTTGTACCATAGCGCCCTCTGGTGTTCAAGATAGGTCAAAAACGATAGCAGCAGAACACTCGACGTACATAAAACTCACTGTATACCATTTTTCATTCTAATCGCATTAGCAGTTTATGAGTTTTAGGCAGTTTTGTAAAAAATTTGTACTACAGCGCCCTCTGGTGTTCAAGGTGGATCAAAATTAATAGCCCACGAACACGCACCGTACCAAAAAACTTTTATACACAAATTTTCATGCTAATCGGATGAGTAGTTTAGGAGTCTATTGCGGCCTTACAAACATAATTTCCTTTTTTATATATATAGACTAGAGGACCCGGCAAACTTCGTCCCGCCCTGAATTAATTTTTGTATTGAAATAATTTCGAGCAATCACGATCCCACCCGAAATTAATTTTGTATCGAACATTCACGATCGATAACAAATGGTGCCAATCGTATTTCAATTATTGATTGAATGAATCACTCTAATATCCCTTATTTACACGGAATGTAAGGAGGTTGAAGGAATCACATGTCAGATCAATTCAATGCTTTTTGATAGACAACATTAGCAAAAGTAAACAAAGATGGAGGCTTTCCAACACGCGAACATGTCATATATTGTAAGCCATGCAAGAAGCTTGGGAATTCAAGATTAATAGTTATAGACCAGTGGTGCACAGCGTTGGCAGAGCTTCCAATACAAGCGCAAAATTTTTGTTTTAGTATGTGTGTGCGAGCTGAAATATTTTTGCAAATACTTTTACACTCATTGAGTAAAATTATAGGACAAAGTGTTTTTTGATAGATAGATTAAGGCTCGTGATAAGGGTTTAAATAAAATAAATAAATAAATTGCCAAAAAGGTCGAAACATGTTTAATTCATTCCTATATAGCGTTTGTACAGCATTTAACAAAATAATTTGCGCATGAGACCTTCACTCCAAGAAGTGCAAACGCAAACTGATTCTCTGCTAGCGTCGTATAAGTTCGGTACAGAGACTATAGATTGTATAGACTTTGCAACTGAAAGCCACTTTCAACATTGAACAAATCGTAGGATGTAATTATCGGCACGGCGAAAAACATTGGCACGGGCAGCGAAAAAGCAGCGCTGACGGCAAATTTGTGTTGCTAGCATTTGTTGATAGACTCTAAAACGTCAAAATTTTATCAACAAAGTTGTCGGTAAGCCATGTTGATTTTATTAATTTCATTGGAATTCTTTGCGGACGGACTAGCTTGTTTGTTTACATTTTTTTTGCATGGTTTTTGTTATTGCTCTTCCTTCTTCCTTTGTCTGCAGGTTTTTGTTTCGCTAGGATTTTAGCTTAATATTTGGCGATCGTCAGAAAATTTATATTTTTGCGATTTTGTCTATCTCGATGAAGCTATAGTAAAATCGCTGTAACTTTTTTAATTCAATTTGAATTGAAATGCACCCAAAGACTAAATTTTAGAAAATTTGAGCACCTTTAAAATGACATCAAAAATTTTGTATTGTATTTTTTGCTATATTTATTATTTTTTTCAACTTAACTTAATATTATATCTATCTATCTCAATCCATCCCTTCTGAGCCTATATAATAAATGTAATTTATTTCATAATATATTGGCCTTGTTGCCACGCAGGACAATCGCCAGCTAGAACAACTAGGTTGTCTTGTTGCTGCTGTATTTGCCTTGTTGTCACTACAATAAGCAATAAAAATATTTAAATAAATTAAATATACCTTGTTTTTTATTGTAAATAAACTATAAATCAATTACACTATAACGAACAAGAAAAAAAAAATATTTTTAATTACACTATAACTTAATTTTTAAATGATGGCCTTAAAGTTTTATATATTTCCGGTCTTCATTTTATAAAAATATTTTGTAATTAAATAAAAAACTTATTTTAAATATTTCAAATACAAAATTACTTGTAAAAAAATTAAAGTTTGAAAAATTTTAAATTTAACAAAATTAAATAATATTAAAAATAAATAGAATTAAAAATAAGAGTGAAATTAAAAACCTAAAAGCAATTTATAAAACAAACAACTTTAAAAATAAATTTTAAATAAAACTCAAAAACTAAAAACTTGTTAAAAAATATAACAGTTTAAATAAAACAAAAATAATAATTTAAAAGATGCCATTTTATAAAAATTGAGAGAAAATTATATAAAAATGAAAGTGCTTAAATAAACCAATAAAAATAAAATAATAAAAATTAAAAAGTGACAAAAGTCTAAATAAAAAATATAAATTACACATAAGGAAAATATATATTAATAAATATTAGTAAAAATTAAATATAGAACTGTAAATTAAGAAATGGATTTATTTAATTTTATTTGATTTGATTTATTGATTGCTTCTTGTTTATTGATGCGTTTATATGCTGCTAAAACTATGCTTTTTTATTTTATTCTTACACTTAAAGAATAAAATAAAATATATAAAGAATTTTGTTGAATTTTTATATATAATATTGATTTTCACATTTAAATTTGATTTATCAATTTTATAATTTTTGTTAAATTGTTATTATTTGATTTTAATTTAATGTTGTTTCATACTTTTAAGATTTTTAAAATTATTGAAAGTATTAAGCAAATTTAATAAGTAGTTGGAAATTTGTATTTACAATTTTTTTTTCTTTTCAGCGTTTTATAATTTTTTTGGTTTTCATTTTTATGTATTCAAAATTAAAATATATATTAAAAATTACTATTTTATTCGACATCTTTAAATATATTAAAAATAATAACAAATGTAAACGAACAAAACTTATATATCTTTATGTTTTCAAGCATTAAAAATAGATATTTTTTGTTGTACAATTTGTTACATTTATTTCGTTTGTAACAATAATTATTTGTTACATATCTTAATTATATAATTTAAATAATTATTTAATAATAATTTTAAACTATATCTTAATTATTTGTTTGAAAACATAAAGATATATAAGTTTTGTTCGTTTACATTTGTTATTATTTTTAATATATTTAAAGATGTCGAATAAAATAGTAATTTTTAATATATATTTTAATTTTGAATACATAAAAATGAAAACCAAAAAAATTATAAAACGCTGAAAAGAAAAAAAAATTGTAAATACAAATTTCCAACTACTTATTAAATTTGCTTAATACTTTCAATAATTTTAAAAATCTTAAAAGTATGAAACAACATTAAATTAAAATCAAATAATAACAATTTAACAAAAATTGTAAAATTGATAAATCAAATTTAAATGTGAAAATCAATATTATATATAAAAATTCAACAAAATTCTTTATATATTTTATTTTATTCTTTAAGTGTAAGAATAAAATAAAAAAGCATAGTTTTAGCAGCATATAAACGCATCAATAAACAAGAAGCAATCAATAAATCAAATCAAATAAAATTAAATAAATCCATTTCTTAATTTTCAGTTCTATATTTAATTTTTACTAATATTTATTAATATATATTTTCCTTATGTGTAATTTATATTTTTTATTTAGACTTTTGTCACTTTTTAATTTTTATTATTTTATTTTTATTGGTTTATTTAAGCACTTTCATTTTTATATAATTTTCTCTCAATTTTTATAAAATGGCATCTTTTAAATTATTATTTTTGTTTTATTTAAACTGTTATATTTTTTAACAAGTTTTTAGTTTTTGAGTTTTATTTAAAATTTATTTTTAAAGTTGTTTGTTTTATAAATTGCTTTTAGGTTTTTAATTTCACTCTTATTTTTAATTCTATTTATTTTTAATATTATTTAATTTTGTTAAATTTAAAATTTTTCAAACTGTAATTTTTTTACAAGTAATTTTGTATTTGAAATATTTAAAATAAGTTTTTTATTTAATTACAAAATATTTTTATAAAATTAAGACCGGAAATATATAAAACTTTAAGGCCATCATTTAAAAATTAAGTTATAGTGTAATTAAAAATATTTTTTTTTCTTGTTCGTTATAGTGTAATTGATTTATAGTTTATTTACAATAAAAAACAAGGTATATTTAATTTATTTAAATATTTTTATTGCTTATTGTAGTGACAACAAGGCAAATACAGCAGCAACAAGACAACATAGTTGTTCTAGCTGGCGATTGTCAACAAGGCCAATATATTATGAAATAAATTACATTTATTATATAGGCTCAGAAGGGATGGATTGAGATAGATAGATATAATATTAAGTTAAGTTGAAAAAAATAATAAATATAGCAAAAAATACAATATAAAATTTTTGATGTCATTTTAAAGGTGCTCAAATTTTCTAAAATTTAGTCTTTGGGTGCATTTCAATTCAAATTGAATTAAAAAAGTTACAGCGATTTTACTATAGCTTCATCGAGATAGACAAAATCGCAAAAATATAAATTTTCTGACGATCGCCAAATATTAAGCTAAAATCCTAGCGAAACAAAAACCTGCAGACAAAGGAAGAAGAAAGACCAATAACAAAAACCATGCAAAAAAAATGTAAACAAACAAGCTAGTCCGTCCGCATAGAATTCCAATGAAAATAATAAAATCAACATAGCTTACCGACAACTTTGTTGATAAGATTTTGACGTTTTAGAGTCTATCAACAAATGCTAGCAACACAAATTTGCCGTCAGCGCTGCTTTTTCGCTGCCCGTGCCAATGTTTTTCGCCGTGCCGATAATTACATCCTACGATTTGTTCAATGTTGAAAGTGGCTTTCAGTTGCAAAGTCTATACAATCTATAGTCTCTGTTCGGTACCTTCGTACACACGACTTGTATGTGAAAGCCGAGCGGCTCTGAAAGCATCTCGTGTGCATCACTGTTATAGACATATAGCTATACATACATTTTTTATAAATAATTTAAGACATACATTGTTTTGCACTAACATTTATTTGAGCAACATTTGAATGCACCTCCATGCTACAGGTGTAAAATAAGCTGCATTTGCATAGTCTACTTGCTCTCTCTCTTTATATGATCGTACTGCTTTGCGCTCCATTATCTTGATATACATTATATATTATGTTATTACTCGTATGTTATTTTTATTCTTAAGGTATAAAATTAGTTTAGATTTGATTTAATCCAGCACACAGTGCCATAATTAATTCCAAAGATTGGCCTTGTGATTCATTGATTGAATTCTTGGAATGTGCACTTCCTCGCCTTTGAATTGGCCTACTCAAATGTGTTCATCTTTGCTTGAAAAACATTATTCTTGAGTTGCTTTACGACCAATTTTGTTCCCTTGCAGAATTTGGATTGATTGAGACTCCGAAGCATGATAATAACAGATCCAACCTTCAGTGGTTCATTATATGGTGGTAATCCTTGCAAACCAATGAATTCAGGAACACTATTCGATAATTGGTTGCTTCGTCTGGATACAAACAACTATTTTGAACGAATGTAATTGTGCAGAAATTGCATTTTGAATTATGAAATTAAAATCGAGTTTTTTTTTATTTTTTATTTTTCCATACAAAATGTATGGAACATCGATTTTTCCGAGAAAATTCCAATTTTTTTGCTGTTTGCGAAAACGAACACAAAAAAAAAAAAACAAAAAAAAAAGGGTTCTTATGTATGCCACTCTGTTTTGTTTATATATGACACTTATTCGGACATGACAATCTAATTGTTTTCATTATCCGTCACTCGCTGCTGTGTGGCTTACACGTGTATTAGCTCGCCGAGCATTTGACTGACTTCATAGACCTATGTCAGGCTCGTCCCTTCCTTGGAGTTGTTATGAACACTGTACGACACGAAAAATTACCAATTTCAATTCTTTCAATTCTTATCCTTCCTTCCTTATTTTCTTTTTTCCTACACCACATCAGTATTGTGGCGAAAAAAAAAATTATTCAAATCGGGCGAGCCATTTCCGAGTTTTAGCAAGACTAACGCCGGCAATTGATAATTAAATATTCAGAAAATAGAAGATAAAAACGCAATTGGTTTTTGTCTAAGAAAAATATAATAGGCTGCTATAATTCGATTTCAGAAGATTGTGCTGTCATATCATTTTTTTGCAAATTCTATTAGGAAATTTTTGTAGTACATTTCAATTTGAATAAAAATAGTCAGCTCAACCGTCAGTTTTGAAGCCATGAGGTGGTCTAAGGATCGATCCTAACAATGGGCAAACAAATAATATTTTTTTTAAAATTTTTTTTATTTATTGAAATGACAGCTTTTGTGTTCTTTTTGGAGTAAAAAGTGAATATGTTGGCGCTTTCTTCAAATAGGGATTTATTAAGTGCTTAAATTAAATTTATCAACGAAAAAAAAATTAATGAAATATATTCAAAAACAACGAAGTTATTTTCATCGAAAGTAGGAAATACGAATTTCTGATAGTTTTTTGTTATTCTAAGGAAACGATGTTATTAGAAAAAGACGTTGTACTAAAATATTGTGCAATTTTGAAGATATGTGAATGCTTTTGGTGTTAAAATAAGAGAATTTTCTTTTGATTATTAAGACGAACAGTTTCGCTAATAAAAGTACGCTAGTAGGATAATTTGCAATTCTTGTAAAGGGGCGTAAGAAGGGGCTTGGTCAAAACTAAGTATGCTGTAATCTTATCTAGGATTCAAGTAATGTGTGTGCAAAATTTGAGTGAAATCCGTTCAGCCGTTAAGATTTGTTGGCTATTTAAAGTAGTCTGATGTGGCAATTCCCATACAAAATGACCAATTTCAATTTTTTCGATTTTTCCGCTGTTCCTTCGAGTTTTTCGTAATTTTCTTTTTTTCTAAACCTCATCTGTATTAAGGCAAATAATACAAAAAAAGAATTATTAAAATCGGCCGAGCCGTTTCTGAGCCTTAGCAAGACTAACGCACACGCATTTCATTTTTATATATAAGAAAGATGTATATACTATGCAGATCGTTCTCTCATTCTATATAGGAATAAGTCTGGCAAGTTCAGGTCCATTCAGATGTAAATGTGTTGACTGATTACCATCCAACAGTATAAATGCCGTATCCTTGGAAGAGTATGTTGAGAATCAGTGGCGGTGCATCCAACAGTAAAAGTGCCGTATCCTTGGAAGAGTATGTTGAGAATCAGTGGCGGTGCTGCAGATAATCTATTATTTTAAGTTTAATTGAGTATAGGGTTTCATTAAAAGATATAACATCTGAAACGGAATTGAAGTCTCCGCAAGCGCTTCTTAGTGGTTCATTTTGCAAGTAATTAGTTCTACAAAAGTTCATAAAAAGTAGCTCAAAAGATCTTCTTGGTCGAAGAGGAAGATTAAAGTAAATTTTACTCAGTAAGTATGGACTATGGTATGTAACAAATCCATGTATAAGTTGATAAATCCAGCAAACATTAAGCATGATTCTACAATTTCTTAGAGAAGGTAGATTAACAAGCTTTAATCGATATTCATATGGTGGTAAGTGAATGTTAGTAGGACAATATATATTGCGTAAACAAAACAAAAGAAATTGTTTCTGAACTGATTCTATATGAACTGATTCCAGACAATTAACGCATACTCAAGTATGGGCCTTACAAGCGAAGTGAATAATGTTTTAGTAATGAAAGGATCATTAAACTCTTTTGACCACCGTTTAATAAATCCTAAAGTACTGTTTGCTCAGCTTATAGCTTTATTAATATGAATGTGAAAGCGAAGTTTTGGGTCCATAGTTACTCCAAGATCGTCGAAAACTTCTAAGAACTCAAGTGTATAGTCACTTATTTTGTAATAACTTCGAGAAGGTTGTCTACGAGAAAAAGTCATGTGTTTGCACTTTTTCAAGTTAAGCTTCATGGAATTGATTTCACACCAGTCACAAAGATGGTCAAGATCGGTTTGTAAGAAAAAAGAGTATTGCTCATTTTTATATGACAGGAAAAGTTTAACATCATCAGCGTATAGTAAAATATTACTATGAATTACAACAGATGGTAAATCATTATTAAAAAGTAGAAACAACAGAGGCCCAAGGTGGCTTCCTTGAGGTACACCGGAAGTAGCAGGGAACTCCTCTGACTTAACAAGGTTAAAGATAACACTTTGTGTTCTATTTAATAAATAAGATTCAATCCAAAGCACTAATGGTGTTGGAAAACCGAGAAGGGTTAGTTTTAAAATTAAGAGCTTATGATTTACAACATCAAAAGCTTTACTGAAGTCAGTATAGATAACATCTGTTTGTAGATCTTTTCCAAAATTCTCAATAGTCTTTGATCTGAATTCTATTTAGAAGGTTAGTAACAGTAGATTTTCGAGATAAGAACCCATGTTGGAATGGGGACATTAAAGATTTCACGCTCTGTGATAATTGTGAGGTTACAATAGCCTCAAAAAGTTTAGATAGGGCGCTAAGCTTTGCAATTCCGCGATAGTTATCTATTAAAGATCTATTGCCGGATTTTTGCAGCGGAATAATAAAAGATGATTTCCAAGCCAGTGGAAAATAGCAAGATTGCAAAGACGCTGTAAAAAGCAAAGTAATGGGAATTACAAGTTCTTCACTGCAATATTTCAAAACACATGAAGGTATGTTATCAGGAACGCTTTTATAAGATGTTTTGAGGTTTTTTAAGTAGGTTAAAACTGTATCAACATTAATTATTGGGGAGCAAATGTCACCAGGTTGCACATTATAAGGGTAACTAAAATTATCGTAAGAAGCTGATGAATAAGTGGTCTTAAAGAAATCTGCAAAAAGACTACAGATAGTAGAATCAACATCTGATTCAAATGTTTTATATTTCATAAAAGATGGATATGAATTTATCTTACGTTTAGTATTAACAAAGTTCCAAAAAGATTTTGCATCAGATTTTATGTTTAATTTAACTTTTGTTAAATATATATTATAGGATTGCCTGCATAATTGCCGGCAGTTATATTTAGTTGAGGTATAATAAGCAAAATCACAAATGTTATGAGTTTTTTGATACTTTTTATAATATTTCGATTTTAAGTTTCTCAGCTTTCTCAGTTCTTTGGTATACCAAACGGGACCAGATATTAAAGAGGATTTTCTCTGTGGCACTGAAGTTAAAAAACAATTATTAAGAGTACTATTAAAGGCAAATACAGCAGAGTCAAGCGTTTGTGGCAATATTCTTGTGTTATTAATATTAAGTACAGCTGACCACTTGATAATTGACAAATTATTTCTCAAAATTACATAATTCGTTCTTTTAAAGTTAAACTCTAAGGCAGGATTTTGAATACGGTTTTATATAGATTGTTTAGGAAAATTCAGTGTGATTCCGATAGTTGGATGGTGGGCGTCTTCAGGATACACAAGTGGATCAGACCTATTAACTGAAACAATATTACTATCATCAAAATAAATAAGGTCTAACAAGCGGTTGTTTCTATTATAGTGGCAGTTAATTCGAAAAAGACCCTGGTTAGAAAGCTCATTTAAAAATGAGTTATCGGATGAACACTCTGAAGATGGCAAGAGCACTGCAGAATTTTCAGTACAGCAGTTCCAGGAAACATTAGGAAGGTTGAAGTCACCCGTTATTTAAATATGATCGTGAGGCTGAAGTTGTGAGCAAATTTTATAAATCGACGCCTAATGTTTCCCATACACTTCAACACTAGAAAGTGGAGGTATATATGAACATGTGACATAAATTCTCAAAGTACCAAACTTTACAAGAACACAGCAAAATTCAATATCTAAAGACTCAGATATTAATATTTCTTGTGAAAAGTGAGAAGATTTAACGGCAATTAACACCACCACCATTGCAAAAATTATCAGCAATAGAGTTTCTATCTTTGCGGTATATATTAAAATTGTTAGACAGAATTTCAGTATTTAAAGTACTAGGCTTAAGCCAAGTCTCACTGAAAGCAATAATGTCAAAATGAATATTATGGCTTAAAATGTAAAAGTCTGTAAGTTTAGTATTTAAACCACGAACGTTCTGATATAAGGCTAGGAACTGAAGGCAACAATCTAGTTTTTTGGGTTCACGCTGTGAACAGGTAAGATAGCCAGTGAAGTTTGAGGCGGTGATTTTTGAATAAATTCATGCACCAAAGTATTTTCCGGCCAAAAACCTTGATCCAGAACATTATTGAAGACATCACTAGGCAAAGTAATTTTAAAAGATGAAATAGTGCGCTGATAAGAAAATCTCAGTTTGTGAACCGAAATCTTCTTATTAAGAAGGTTTAACTTAGAGTTTAAATAATATAAGATATCACCTTCAGATGTATCAACTGCAAAGCGAGAAACAAATATAGATTTTGCTGGCGGAATAACTACAAGTTCCTTATGATCAGGTAATTTATTGCTGCTATTTGATATTTGCTTCGGTATAGCTCCAGTAGAAACCGAACTAGGAGAGGAAGAAATAATATTAGTACTCGTAGCAATACTAGGAGAAACATTATTAGCACAAGCCTGAGCATATGTTTTTTTTGCAACAGAAGGAGAACTATCTTTTACAGGAGCTGCTGAAGAAGGTATAGTTAAAGTTAAATCAACTGAGACTGCAGCGTTAGTAGGCGTTAGCTGATCAGTACTCTGATTTGTAATAACAGACTTTTTCTGAGGTCCTTCAGGTGGTAACACTGAGGCAGGTGAAATAAGATCAATATTTGATGACAAAGGCAAGGCTATTGCAGTAGATTTTGTTGAGCTTCGAAGATTTTTGTTACTTCGCTTTCGTTTTGGAGATGCAGAAGCTTCATCCAAGACCTTAAACTTTTTGAACAAACTTTCAAATTCAGCCAATCTGGCCTGAGCCGCCTCTAAATCTTTAGACACTTCCAAGAAGCCTCTTCTAGATTGTCTAATAAGCTTAAGGATATCAACATCCGTAGATCTGCAATCAACACATGACTAACGAAGTCCTTTGCCTTCGTTGATTGCGTCATAAATTCTTGCATTCAACGATGCGCACTTGAAGTGGAAAAACGAATCGCACAACCAGCAATTTACCACGCGGTCGGATTCGTCTTTTATAGAACAATTACGGAAACTGCAGAACATTTTAAATGTAAAAAATTAATAAAATGCAAGAAACCACAAAAAATAAGATACTTGGTTTTTCAATAAAACAGTTTAATAAACACTGTAAAGTTATTAAGTGCAGCCCTGGTTATTGAAATAATAACAAAACAAAACAGATGAGCAAGTGTAATAAAAAAACAATCACTCTCACTCACTTGCACACAGAAAACCTGTTTGTAGTTAAAAGAAGAAAAAAAAAAGAAGCAATGAAATTAAGCGATTACTTCGAAGAATATGTGCAAGAAGAATATAATAATTCGCTCTCGCACAAATAATAAAATAATGTTTATATTAAAATTGAACTGAAAAGAAATTTTTTGTAAAAAGGATTTATATGAATGCTGGCACGCTACAAGAAGACCCAGCAAAAATGATCAACCAAATATAGTTTTAATTTTATTTATTAATTGACTTAAAAGAAAACCTTGAAATTTATCAGATTAAAAGACGTCAGTACGACAAGAAAGCAACGAGCGAACTACTTCAAACGTGGAATTGCAAGAAAAATTACATGCCATATCATCAGCAAATGCAATGGTTTTACTAAAAAATTTTTGAGAAAACAGAGAATTTATGAAAATTAAAAACAAGACTGGGCCTAACACTGAACCTTGAGGAACTGCAATGGTGATATTTGCAAAATTACTATAATAATTTTAAATTTTTACTCTTTGTACTCTGTTTGATAAATATAAGGAGAACCACTTGAAGACCTTGCCTCGGAAACCACAATTAAACAATTTCTTAAGAAGAATTTTATGATCAACTGTATCAAATGCCTTGGTAATATCTACGGCTCCTGAAACTTGTTTGCAATTCAAACTATTGTAAATGTTGGTCCAGAATTTTAAAAGAGCTTCTTCAGTAGAAAGGCCTTGTCTAAAACCAAATTGGCAATCACTAAAAAAGTTTGCTTTATTTAAAAAGTCGACAGCTTTTTCAAAAATTTTCGACAAGGTAGAAAGAATCGAAATCGGTCTATAGTTGTTAAGCATTGACTTATTCCCTTTTTTAAATGATGGAATTACTTCAGCTTTTTTTAAATTTTCAGGAAAAATGCCAGAAGTAATGCTTTTGTTAAATAGGTGACAAAGAATATCTAAAAATTGAATACTATTTTCTTAAGAAAACTACTAGAAAAACTATTTTCGGCATTAGAATTTGAGTTTTTTAAAGACATAATAATTCTATAAATCTCTAAAGAATATATCTTCTCAAAATAAAAACTATTTAGATTTGTGTATTCTTTGTCTAAGCAATTACATGACGAACTTACTAGGCCATTATTCCGAACTACGTCACAACCAATATTAGAAAAAAACGTATTAAATAAGTTAGCTTTCTTACATAGGCTAGTAAAAACCTTACCATCATCTTCAATATCTTGAATAATGTTATTTGTTTTAGATTTATTTAGAATGTGGTTTACCAATTGCCATTCCTTTTTAGAATCACCTCTAATCTTAAGAAATTCATTTTTGTAAAAATCATTTTTTACTTTGGACGTTTCAGTTAATATCTCTTTACAAACTCTACTATAACGGGCTTTTAGATTTACATCTGACGGATATCTTTTAATTTTTTTAGAGAGTTTATTTTTTACCTTAATTTTGTTGAGTAACTCAGATGTCATCCACTTCTTCAGTCTGTTATTTTTATTAGACATGCTTACTTTAACATTTTTGGTACATCTATCAACATGATAAGATAAAATGTCAATAAAGATATCAAAAGCAGTTGATGGATTTGGTTCATTATAGACATTTACCCAAGATTCAAGAACAAGAGAGTTATTTAATTGAATGAAATTAGTTATTCGTTTAAATGAATCTATAGGCGGGCTTACATTTTTACACAAAACAACATTTTCAAACTTTAAGCATGTCAAACAATGGTCAGTCAAAGAAAGGTTGCAGACTGAACTACAGACTGAAATTTTTTTAGATTGATTTAACCGCACAAAAATGTGATCAATACAAGTTGCAGATTGGTTGGTAATTCGAGTTGGCTCATTAATACAAGATTCAAGACCATAAGAAGCAAGCAAAAATAAGTAGTTATCAACAAATTCAGAGTCCTGCAAAATATTTAGATTTATATCTCCTAATAAAATGACATTATCAGATTTTTCAGCATTCAGTAACGCATTTAAGTCGTCTAGAAAAATTTCCTGACATGAGTTCATGAGAAGCCTATAAACACAAAAGAATGTAAAAATCTGGTTATCAATTTCACATTTGATCTTAATAACATCCGAGCTTCTGAGATTATAACTTAAAAACTCGCAATTTAAACTATTCGTGACAAAAACGGCCACACCACCAGCTGAGTACTGCTCATTGCAATTTGCATAAAACTTGTAGTCTGGAATATTATAAAGTGATATTTCAGTGTCGTAAATCCATGTTTCAGTGAAAAAAATGAAATCAGGCTTATTTTTGAAAGATTCAAGGTGCAATAAAAAATTATCAAAATTCTTGCGCAAACTTCTAATATTTTGACAAATAATATAAAAACTATTGTTGTTGTTTGGGTTAGATGAAATGGTTTGAAAATCTACATTTTTACAATTTGACAAAGGAAGATCATATAAATTATCACCCCTATCTAAATTACACATATTATTTAGATTATTCATAATAACAATTTAAAGAAAAAGTTTTTTAAATTTAATTTACTTTGTTTAGATCATCCATCGATTTTAAAACAATAACAATATCACCTTCCTTTTTACGCATCAAAACTTTTTCATTTTTAACCCAAACAAATTTATAATGTTTTTCTTTTTTTAATTTCTGAGCTGCTTTTAGAAGGTTTCTAGTTAGAACAGGCAAGTTATCATTTATGTATGTATATTTTTTGGTTGCTATTACCGCCAAAAAGCTTCGCATTTAACTTTTTAGTATTTAAAAATTTGTTCCTCATTATTTCTTTCTTCTTGTAGTGAGATAAAAATTTAACACACAAAATATTCAGAGATGAGTTTGATGTTGATGCATCCCTGGTCTTGTTAATGGTTTTGACGTAGCAATCATCGATATCTGATTCAGTAATGTTAGAATTAAGCCCTCACAAAAAATTGTCATTGCTGAGTTGAGAGCATTGCTGTTGTTTATATTTGGTACACCAACAATTTCAACGCACTTTTCTCTTTTTTTTTGCTGGAGATAGACGACTTCTTGCTCTAGCTTATTTACCTTGCTTAATAAAACCTGTTTTTCCTCTTGCAAGGTTGAGATTTGAGACAGCGCATCTGCATTTATTTGTTTAAGGGATTGAATTTCCTTAAATAAGAGCTCCAATGTTATTGATGACTCATTAACATTACTGTTGTTGTTGTTAAGCTGTTGTGGCTGAGTAGCCGTGTTGATGTCTGCATTGGTGTTGTTATTTTGCAGCAGCTTTTGATGAAGTTCAGTTTGTTGTACGCCTGGTTGATGTTGTTTTTGTCTTGAGGCAGATTCTAAATTTGGATGTTGTTTATATTGTTGTTGCTGCTGCTGTAATTTTTGCACTGGAACAGGTGGCAATGGAGAAGATGAGCAAAAATTCTCTTCGAGAATTGATTGAACAGCGGGGGCTGTTGCGGCTCTAGTTGCTGAAATTAAAGTAGATGACTGACCCAGCAGAGGAGAGCGGATTGAACATTGTTGTTGTTGTTGTTGTTGTTGTTGTTGGTTTTGTTGTTGTTTTTGTTGATGCTGTTGTTGTTGATGTTGTTATTGAAGTTTTTGTTTATGTTGCTGCGATTTCAGTCCTGGACCAGCTGACAATGGAGACGATGAGGAAGAGAGAATCTCGTTATGGATTTTATCGTTTGCCGGTACTGCACTAGTTGCTGCATTTAAAGTTGACGAAGATACCAGTGGTGGTGAGCGAAGAGAGGCACGACGCGCGGCAGAGCAAGTATTGCATATAAAATTTTTATTGTTTTTTTTTGCATTAAGTCTACGTCACTCTGATTTATATTCATGCAGCTCCAATGGAAAAACTCATTACAAATTATGCACTTTATTTTATTCTGATTTCGTTCAACTTTTTGTTTGCAAACACACGGCATAATTAAATATGTATTGAATAATATAATATAAGATTTATTAACTCAGAAGAAACAAACTTTAAAAGTGCGTAAATATTAGAACGTGTTGACCCCACGACGAACACGGACAATCATACGATAATATAATATAATAATATCAAAGATAATGATGATTACGAAAGATGATGATGATAATGCTGTTTTTGTTAATGACTCAATGTCAGATGACTAATAATATAAAAAACTTAAAAAAATTGAACAACCGCTCTATATTTTTATATTGCATATGTATTTCATTAATATTGAGAACAAAAATAAAGTTCCATTAAATAAATGGTTTTATGAAGATTTTTATAGTTTCTAATTGTTTGTTAACTAAAAATTACCCCACAGTGGAACGTAGGGGTCGCGCATTGACATATTTCTTCATATCTCTGGTGTTTACAGTTGGATTTCGAAGTTTGGTATATCAATGTTTTGTCTCAAGGAGACCAATATGACCTCTATAGAGGTCATTGGTCTCAGGTGCAACGTTCTAGTATTTACCCTCCAGATCTCAGTTCTTACCATCCTAATGTGCCACCCTAATATCAAAAATACAAAGCTCTGAAAATATCATTAATCGTTTTCTCAGGAAGTATATCGATATTTCCAGCAGAACTATTTTTAAAAAATTTTTAAAAGTTCGAACGTGTTTAGATATCCCTTTTTTCATTTTCGTCATATCTTCGGTATTAAAAGTCTGATCGTATTGAATGTCATATCGATTTTTTTGTCTGAAAGAGACCAATTTTCTTAAAGAAAAACTCGGCCGTTTTATTAGTATCTCACTTAAAACTAACAAAGTTTTTTAAAAGGCAGCGAGAAGCGCTGCCCAAAGCAAAATATTAAAACCACGACAACATTGCTGTGCCGACATAGCACAGGGTGTTCCCGATGGAGTCAACAGGCCACCTGCAGGAATGCAAGACGCTACCAGGCACCCTGTCCTGATAAGACCCAGCCAAAAATGGAATTCTGGGCCAACGGCATGCTAAAACCAACCGGGAGACAGCCAGGCTGCATGACGTTGAAGGGGTTTCCGGTATAGACCACCTTGGGATATGGTCCCTTGCCGAATACGCTACCAGTGCTTTCGACGGCGGTCTCTTCCTGGAAGGTGATCGCTTCGGGCATTGGTCTCCCTCGACGACGACGCAAAAGGTACGTCCGACTGCGACCCTTCCAAGATGAACGCCTTGTTTCAGGACCCGCGAACCCTTTCCTCTGTTCATAAGCTGCAGATGCAGATTGGCACTTCGCTGTCTTTGGCTCTTTCGCTCGTAGACGTCTTCTTCGTGCCCCTTTAGAAATGGCTCGACCTGCTTGGACACGGGTGCGAGAATGTAGCAGACTATGGTGATCGTCGCCAGAGTGATGGAATCTCCCATTGCTCCGAGAGTCCCTTCGCATATGAAGAGCTGAAAGGCAGTTGGAACAGTAATAATGGAGTAATCCTGTTCTCAACCGCTCCTCCTGGTGCATAGCTAAGAACCGTCGGCACGATGGGAGATTATGCTCCATAGAGCACAGACGACACTTCGGGGACGGGTTGCCACTCGTCACTACAGCGACGACACTTGGTAGAGGGCTACGCGCTAGACTAACCCATTCCAAGCGAGCTGCCGGGACTGAGAAGCATCTCCTCCAGAAGATCGCGGACAATATTGGTAGTCAACATTCTGAAACGAGAAAGAAACAAAAGAACAAAAAAAAAAGAAAAAAAAAAAAGATACAGTAGTTTCGACTATGTCGTAACATAAGACGTAGAATTAGTCAATTCGCTTTTGATGACATCTTTTTTAAAAACTATTTAGCAAAATATTTATTCCATACACCTGAGCATATGACCTTTAAAAGAGTGCCGGAGAGGGTTAATATGTATCACCGACCCCCATTACTTTTGCAAAAGGAACATTTTTGCCTTTGACACCTATTCCCTCCGACCACTCCTTAGGGGGCTACCTTACAAATATTATGGTTTTTGTATATTTATTCAATACACCTGAGCATATGACCTTTAAGAGAGTGCCGGAAAGGGTTCATAGGTATGACTGACCCCCATTACTTTTGCAAAAGGAACATTTTTGCCTTAAACACCTTATCCCTCGGACCACTCCTTAGGGGGGCTCCTATACAAATTTTATGGTTTTTGTATATTTATATTATATTATTATATTTATTTGTTTGCTAAGCCTTTTAGGCTTTATAGCAATTTAAAAAATTTTTAAAATTAAAATTCAGAATACAATTTTACTAATACTAATAATGCTAATAATAATACTAATATAAAGAGCTCAGTTCATTTCAAATGCAAAAACAAAACCAAAGTAAAATAAGTTCAGTTGTAATGTAATGTATATTAAAGTATGAGCGTTTAAAAATGTACAGACTAATAGATAATATGAATAAAGATATTATAAAACAAAAAAAAAAAAAAAATAAATAAATTAATAATAAATCATCCAGAGGGTCCAAGGCGGTGGTATCGAGAATTAGAATATGTATAAAATATATATCGTTCTGTCTTGAAGCCAATGAAGTTTTGGCTTAACAAGTTTGTAATCCGACGAATTGGGTCGTATTTACCACACCAATTTCCTTGTACGAAAAGAAAATGGTTGCGAACGCAGGCACTAAGACAAACTGGGTCTCATTGGACACTCATATTAATATACATATAACACCTCGAAGCGGAAATGTGGTACATAGTATCAGAGTGTGAGATCTAGAACAATGTTAGGTATCAAGGCCCGGTACGCCATACTGATGGTATATATACAATATTATTCATTCTGTGATTTTAAAGCCGATGATGTCTTGATTCATCTTTTATTTATCACACCAAGTTCCTAGCAAGCTAAGACAAAGGTAACGAACGCAGGCACATAGACAAACTTGGTCTAATAAGCCACTTTTATTTATATATATATACTATGCAGATCGTTCTCACATTCTATATAGGAATAAGTCCGGCAAGTTCAGGTCCATTCAGATGTAAATGCGCAGATTGATTACCATCCAACAGTAAAAATTCCGTATCCTTGGAAGAGTATGTTAAGAATCAGTGGCGGTGCTGCAGATAATCTATTTTTTTAAGTTTAATTGAGTATAGGGTTTCATTAAAAGATATAACATCTGAAACGGAATTGAAGTCTCCGCAAGCTCTTCTTAGTGGTTCATTTTGCAAGTAGTTAGTTCTACAAAAGTTCATAAAAAGTAGCTCAAAAGATCTTCTTGGTCGAAGAGGAAGATTAAAGCAAATTTTACTCAGTAAGTATGGACTGTCAACAAATCCATGAATAAGTTGATAAATCCAGCAAACATTAAGCATGATTCTACGATTTCTTAGAGAAGGTAGTTTAACAAGCCTTAATCGATATTCATAGGGTGGTAAGTGAATGTTAGGATGACAATATATATTGCGTAAACAAAACAAAAGAAATTGTTTCTGAACTGATTCTATATGAACTGATTCCAGACAATTAACGCATACTCAAGTATGGGCCTTACAAGCGAAGTGAATAATGTTTTAGTAATGAAAGGATCATTAAACTCTTTTGACCACCGTTTAATAAATCCTAAAGTACTGTTTGCTCAGCTTATAGCTTTATTAATATGAATGTGAAAGCGAAGTTTTGGGTCCATAGTTACTCCAAGATCGTCGAAAACTTCTAAGAACTCAAGTGTATAGTCACTTATTTTGTAATAACTTCGAGAAGGTTGTCTACGAGAAAAAGTCATGTGTTTGCACTTTTTCAAGTTAAGCTTCATGAAATTGATTTCACACCAGTCACAAAGATGGTCAAGATCGGTTTGTAAGAAAAAAGAGTATTGCTCATTTTTATATGACAGGAAAAGTTTAACATCATCAGCGTATAGTAAAATATTACTATGAATTACAACAGATGGTAAATCATTATTAAAAAGAAGAAACAACAGAGGCCCAAGGTGGCTTCCTTGAGGTACACCGGAAGTAGCAGGGAACTCCTCTGACTTAACAAGGTTAAAGATAACACTTTGTGTTCTAATTAATAAATAAGATTCAATCCAAAGCACTAATGGTGTTGGAAAACCGAGAAGGGTTAGTTTTAAAATTAAGAGCTTATGATTTACAACATCAAAAGCTTTACTGAAGTCAGTATAGATAACATCTGTTTGTAGACCTTTTGCAAAATTCTCAATAGTCTTTGATGTGAATTCTAAAAGGTTAGTAACAGTAGATTTTCTAGATAAGAATCTATGTTGGAATGGGGACATTAAAGATTTTACGCTATGTGATAGTTGTGAGGTTACAATAGCCTCAAAAAGTTTAGGTAGGGCGCTAAGCTTTGCAATTCCGCGATAGTTATCTATTAAAGATCTATTGCCGGATTTATGCAGCGGAATAATAAAAGATGATTTCCAAGCCAGTGGAAAATAGCAAGATTGCAAAGACGCTGTAAAAAGCAAAGTAATGGGAATTACAGTTCTTCAGGGTAAATAAAATTACCCTGAGGGTAACTAAAATTATCGTAAGAAGCAGATGAATAAGTGGTCTTAAAGAAATCTGCAAAAAGACTACAGATAGTAGAATCAACATCTGATTCAAATGTTTTATATTTCATAAAAGATGGATATGAATTTATCTTACGTTTAGTATTAACAAAGTTCCAAAAAGATTTTGCATCAGATTTTATGTTTAATTTAACTTTTGTTAAATATATATGTGTTATAGGATTGCCTGCATAATTGCCGGTAGTTATATTTAGTTGAGGTATAATAAGCAAAATCACAAATGTTATGAGTTTTTTGATACTTTTTATAATATTTCGATTTTAAGTTTCTCAGCTTTCTCAGTTCTTTGGTATACCAAACGGGACCAGATATTAAAGAGGATTTTCTCTGTGGCACTGAAGTTAAAAAACAATTATTAAGAGTACTGTTAAAGGCAAATACAGCAGAGTCAAGCGTTTGTGGCAATATTCTTGTGTTATTAATATTAAGTACAGCTGACCACTTGATAATTGACAAATTATTTCTCAAAATTACATAATTCGTTCTTTTAAAGTTAAACTCTAAGGCAGGATTTTGAATACGGTTTGATATAGATTGTTTAGAAAAATTCAGTGTGATTTCGATAGTTGGATGGTGTGCGTCTTCAGGATACACAAGTGGATCAGACCTATTAACTGAAACAATATTACTATCATCAAAATAAATAAGGTCTAACAAGCGGTTGTTTCTATTATAGTGGCAGCTTATTTGAAAAAGCCCTTGGCTCGAAAGTTCATTTAAAAATGAGTTATCGGATGAACGCTCTGAAGATGGTAAGAGTACTGTAGAATTTTCAGTACAGCAGTTCCAGGAAACATTAGGAAGGTTGAAGTCACCCGTTAGTAAAATGTGATCATAAGGCTGAAGTTGTGAGCAAATTTTATAAATCAACGCCAAATGTTTCCCATACACTTCAACACTAGAAAGTGGAGGTATATATGAACATGTGACATAAATTCTCAAAGTACCAAACTTTACAAGAACACAGCAAAATTCAATATCTAAAGACTCAGATATTAATATTTCTTGTGAAAAGTGAGAAGATTTAACGGCAATTAACACGCCACCACCATTGCAAAAATTACCAGCAATAGAGTTTCTATCTTTGCGGTATATATTAAAATTGTTAGACAGAATGTCAGTATTTAAAGTACTAGGCTTAAGCCAAGTCTCACTGAAAGCAATAATGTCAAAACGAAGATTATGGCTTAAAATGTGTAAGTCTGTAAGTTTAGTATTTAAACCACGAACGTTCTGATATAAGGCTAGGAACTGAAGGCAACAATCTAGTTTTTTGGGTTCACGCTGTGAACAGGTAAGATAGCCAGTGAAGTTTGAGGCGGTGATTTTTGAATAAATTCATGCACCAAAGTATTTTCCGGCCAAAAACCTTGATCCAGAACATTATTGAAGAGATCACTAGGCAACGTAATTTTAAAAGATGAAATAGTGCGCTGATAAGAAAATCTCAGTTTGTGAACCGAAATCTTCTTATTAAGAAGGTTTAACTTAGAGTTTAAATAATATAAGATATCACCTTCAGATGTATCAACTGCAAAGCGAGAAACAAATATAGATTTTGCTGGCGGAATAACTACAAGTTCCTTATGAACAGGTAGTTTATTGCTGCTATTCGATATTTGCTTCGGTATAGCTCCAGTAGAAACCGAACTAGGAGAGGAAGGAATAATATTAGTACTCGTAGCAATGCTAGGAGAAACAATAGAAGCACAAGTCTGAGCATATGTTTTTTTTTGCCACAGGAGGAGAATTATCATTTGCGGGAACAGCTGAAGAAGGTACAGTTAAAGTTAAATCAACTGAAACTGCAGCATTAGTAGGCTCAACTGATCCGTAACAGACTTTTTCAGTGGTCCTTCAGGTGGTAAAACTGAGGCAGGTGAAATAAGATCAATATTTGATGACAAAGGCAAGGCTATTGCAGTAGATTTTGTTGAGCTTCGAAGATTTTTGTTACTTCGCTTTCGTTTTGGAGATGCAGAAGATTCATCCAAGACCTTAAACTTTTTGAACAAACTTTCAAATTCAGCCAATCTGGCCTGAGCCGCCTCTAAATCTTTAGACACTTCCAAGAAGCCTCTTCTAGATTGTCTAATAAGCTTAAGGATATCAACATCCGTAGATCTGCAATCAACACATGACTAACGAAGTCCTTTGCCTTCGTTGATTGCGTCATAAATTCTTGCATTCAACGCTGCGCACTTGAAGTGAAAAAATGAATCGCACAACCAGCAATTTACTACGCGGTCGGATTCGTCTTTTATAGCACAATTACGGAAACTGCAGAACATTTTAAATTTTAAGTATTAATAAAATGCAAAAATAACCACAAAAAAGAAGATACCCGGTTTTCCAATAAAACAGTTTAATAAGCACTGCAAAGTTATTAATTGCAGCCCTGGTTATGTTTATTATAAACAAAACAAAACAGGCCAAAAACAGATGAGCAAGTGTAAAAAAAAACAATCGCTCTCACTCGCTTGCACACAGAAAACCTGTTTGTAGTTAAAAGAGAATAAGCAATGTAATTAAAGCTTCGAAATATATGTGGTTAATAAAACACTCTTTTGTTTTATTTAATATTAGTTTTATTTATTATTAAGATAACATTCGTACACTTTTTTATTTCGATACTTTTCAGTTAAATATATTTTATTGAGTTCAGTTTTACATTTCATTTATCATTAAGATAACATTTTTACACTTTTATTTCGATGCTTTACATTTTTAATATATTTTATTGAGTTCAGTTTTACATTTCATTTATCATTAAGATAACATTTTTACACTTTTTATTTCAATACTTTTTAGTGGCCGCACTTGTGTGCACCTCGAGTCCGTTTTTCCAACTGTCCTTTGTTGTCCGTCGTTATTGTTTTTTAACCCACGCTTCGTTCAGTTCAGTCATTCCGTCTCGTTTATTTGTCTTTTGCCTAACTAGTTCTTCCTATCGTTGTCCATGTCGGCATTGCCAGTAAGTAATTATCTGTCCTGTCATCAGTCCGAATGTATGTCCGTCTAAACGGCTCATTTCCCACAATCGGCCCTCCTGAACTAACCATTCGACCCGAATGACTGGCTCCATTTTTTCATATACTCCGCTAAAGTAGTTGTTCTCCCCGGACCTTCATGATTACCAACCTTTTCTACAGAGTAACGTCCATGATTAAGTATCTCCACGATTTTATATGGCCCAAAATATTTAGGTCTTAATTTCAAACCCGTCCCGTACTGAGTGCGCTTGATGGCAACTAACTCGTTGAGGGAATAATTAGTTTCATTCTTCCTCTTTTTGTTGAAATTATCTCTATTTTCAGCCTGAATTTTTAGAATGTTGTCTCGAGCTTCGATTCGTACCTCGTCGCGTTCTAAATCCAAATCAGCGATTTCAGCATCCTCCAGGAGTGTCCGTAATTCCGGGTTTTCTTTATACCGTAGTTCCAAACCAGTCAAAATGCGAAATGGAGAAAACTTGGTGCTTCTAGATGGCGTGCTATTTATAATTTGCTGAACTCTGTCGACATGCTTATACCAGTTGGTGGGGTTTTCCATGCAAAGTTTCGATACCATAGGGACGACGATTTTGTGGATGCGCTCCACTTGCCCATTACCGCGAGGAACTCCCGTCGTTATAAGTAAATGCTGGATGCTGTTTTCCTTGCAAAACTCCTGGAAAGCACCGGATGTGAACGCTGTGCCTCTATCCGAGATGATGCGCTTAGGATTACCAAACACAGCAGCTTGCTTCTCAAGCCTCTCAATTACTTCTCCTGAACTGGTACTTCTTGTCGGATATAACCAAACGAACTTCGTAAATGCATCGACGACCACAAGAATGTGGTTGTATCGCTTCTTCGTCATCTCCATTGGTCCTACGTGATCCACATGGTAGGTCCCCAAGGGTCTATCTTCTTTGTTTATTGATGTCAGAAAACCTTCCTTTTTACCCACCTTCGCATTAACAACTATACATTCAATACAGCTTTTAATAACAGCTGCGACTTTTGAGCCTACGTTTGGAATATAAAAATCTCGCTCCAGTAAATCCTGTGTTTTTTTAGTTGAGAAATGACCTTGTCCGTGAGCTATCTTGATCACCTCTTGCTCCATTATCGATGGTATTACAATAAGCTCCTTGGTGGGATCCTTATGTAAAACGTCATGCTTTAGGTAAAAGTCCTCATACTCGTCCTTCTCTAAGACCTTCCTCACCGCTCTGGTCCAGTCATCAGACAGCTGCGCCTCCTTTATGCGGTATTTCAGCGAGTCCTCTATGATAAGACAGGAAACTCGACTAAGAGCATCTACGTGCTTCATACGGCTACCCGACCTATGTTCAACCTCGTAATCATACTCCTGCATAAACATGGCCCACCTCGCAACTCTTGAAGGGACCTCTTTTCGATGCAATGTCATCGTAAAGGCATTGCAATCCGTCACAATCTTGAATCTTCTTCCTAAAACATATACTCGCCACTTTTTTAAAGCCTCTATTATTGCCAGTACCTCAAGCTCATAGGAATGGTATGTTTGCTGATATGATTGTGTTTTCCGGCTCATGTACTGCACGGGATGCCATTGTTGATCTTCAGCATTTTTCTGGAGTAACACTCCACCGTAGCCATACATGCTCGCATCAGTGTGAACCTCAGTTGGAGCTGTAGGATCAAACAACATTAGTACAGGACTACAAGTGAGTGCAGATTTCAATTGTTGGATCGCCAGTAATTCTTCTGCTTTGATTTGGAAATCTTTATTTTTCCTCAACATATCTGTCAACGGCTTTGCAATCAGAGCATAATTTTGTACAAAACGCCTAAAATACGATGTGAGTCCCAGGAATCGTTGCAGAGCCTTGCTATCCGCTGGTATTGGAAAGTTCTTCACCGCTCGTGTTTTTTCTTCTGAAGGCCTGATGGTACCATTCTTGACCACATATCCTAGATAATCTATCTCACGTCGCAAAAATTGGCACTTTTTCCACTTGATACGCAAACCACTGACAGATGCTATCTCCAGGACTCGTTTTAGCTTCAGAACGCCTTCATCATCATCCTTAGCGGGAATGACGATGTCGTCCATATACGCTACCACCACACCGCTTTGAATAAGATCTCTCAAAACCACGGATATGTACCGCGAGAACACAGCCGGTGCATTGCATATTCCAAAAGGCACATACAGAAATTCATACTGACCACTTTGTGTAACGAACGACGTATACTTTCTTGATCCTGGCTCAACTGGAACGTGAAAGAATCCATTCTCCAAATCCAGCGTCGTGAATACTTTAGCACTCTGTAGACTCTCGAGAACATCGTCTATTAACGCCATGGGAAAGTTGTCACGAATTATCCGCTCGTTTAGCTTCCGGTAGTCGCAACACAGTCGTTTAGTTCCATCTTTCTTTGACACGAGCACGACTGGCGATGCATATTCCGACATACTGGGACGTATAATGCCCTCTCCCAGCCACTTGTCAACTTGTTCATCCACGATGCAGCGATCCACGTATGGTAGTCGTCTTGGCCGCTGATATACTGGTATATCATCACTAACTAGGATTTTCATTTCTACGGGTGACTCTACTTGCTCCTCAGGTATATATTCCTTAACCATCGTTTTAATTATTGTTGCCACTTCTTTACCCAAATGTTCGAGATCCATCTCCGATCCGCGTGATATCTCTCCATCTTCTGCTGCTAACCACAAACTACTGAATTCTTCCAACAGATTCTTGTCATCTAAGCCTTCCACCTCAACAGAGTTTCCTGATACCATCTCAACCTCCTCGACTCTTTTCCTGAATTCAGCTCCTTCTTCGCGCACAATTATTTCAACATTTCTTAAAATAGTATTGCCAATAATGGCATCGTAAGGAATATCACGCTCTCTAACGACGTGGAATTCTACATCCAAATAAATACTATCGACCTCTACTCTAGCAACGAACCACCCCAAGGTACTGATTTCTCCTTTACCCACACCAAACAGTTTTTTCTTTTCGTTCGACAATTTTATTTCACCCAGTCTCAATAGCGCGTCACTCCTAAGGATACAAAGCTCGCACCCAGTATCTATTAAGGCTGAAAACTTATTATCATTAATAGAGACATCCTTCCAAATCAAACTATCTGTTCTCTTTGAATGTTTGTTTTCTTTCCCATAACATTCACCCGCAAGCACATTAACATTGTTTCGCTCAGCTTTGATTTGTGGAGCTCCCTTGCACTCAAATGAACGATGGCCTGGCTGGCCACATTTGAAGCATTTGATCTGCCTTGCTGGACAATCTCTAGCCAAATGATTTTCTGTCCCACAATTAAAACACTTTCGGACATTTGTCTGACGTTGAACTTGCTGCTCTCGGTTAACGATAGATGGCACATTCGCTCGGTTTGATGACTGAGACGAACCGTGCACCCTCTCGTACACCTTAATTTGAGTTTTTAGCTCGGCTATCGAACATGCCTGGTACAATACGGTCTTATTAAGTCTAGAATCCGGTATCCCCTCCACGAAATAGTCAATCAGACTCTCCTCATCCAATTTAATCGGATTACCTATTTCTATCAAGCAATACAAATACTCGAGCATTGTTTCACCAGCCTTTTTCCGTCGATTTCTTAAAATCCGATGTACTTCAGACGATGGCAACTTTGCTCCAAACTCTGTCAACAAAGCGTCCTTTAAGGAACACCACTCTCGTATCCCCACCTGGCTTCTAATAAAAAGTTTAGCAGCTCCTCTTAGTAGCTGCTTTGAATAAATGAATTTTTGTAAATTATTCCAATTTACTGTAGCGGCCGTATCCTCAAACTCTGTGATCCATTGTCTAACATTTTGCGCATCGGCTCCTGAAAAATGTGACACACCATCTTCAACGTCTTTTAACGTAAACATTGAGCGCGACACACCATACCCAACTGTAGACGCCACTTCGTCATATTCGGAAGCATCGTCATCGTCATTCCTGGAAAGGCCGAAGTGTTCAATGAGCCTGTCTTGAAGAACATTCTTACGTCCCGTTGTCAACAATTTTAATTCCTGTAATTTGTCCCTTAGTTCGCCCACAGTCAAAGCCAAAATGTTGTTTAAATCCATACCGAATGTCTGCCCTTAGTTAAAAAAAAACACAAAAAAAAACAGTCCAAATATTCTAAAATCGCACAAATCAATAAAATACTAAAATTCATGAAGTCGGTCAAAAGCAATTTATAATAATTATCTTATTATAATTAATTACATTAATATTTTATTATTAAAGTATTTTCTAGATTCAGTATATTAAATGTGTTTTCTTTTTTTTTTAAAACAAACTTCTTACACATTTTACTTTACTCTTTTAAATATTTTAAAATTTCCTTCTTAAAACATTCTAAATTTTTCTTTTAAATCATCTTGAAATTTTCTTATTTAAAACTTCTTCAAATTGTTATTTTACTTCCATTGAATATTCTTAAATTTTCTTCCTAAAACTTCTTAAAAATTTTATTGTGTTTATGAATATTTTCTTTAAATCATCTTAAAATTTTCTTCTTTGAAACTCTAAAAAAAAAATTCCTTTACTTGTTATGAATATTTTAAAATTAAATCATCTTAAAATTTCCTTTTAATCATCCTAAAATTCTATTATTTAAAACTTCTTCAAATTTTATTGTATTTATGAATATTTTCTTTAAATCATCTTAAAATTTTCTTATTTGAAATTCCTTTATTTCTTATGAATATTTTAAAATGAAATCATCTTGAAATTTTCTTTAAATCATCTTAAAATTTTCTTTAAATCATCTTAAAATCTTCTTATTTTAAACTTCTTAAAAATTTTATTTTACTTATGAATATTTTAAAATTTTCTTTGAATCAACTTAAAATTTTCTTTTCTTTTGTATTTTATTTAACTTCATTATATAGCTTATTTCAGTTTAAGCAATTTTCTTTCTAAATATATCCACCTGAAGCAAAATCAAATGTAAACAACAAACGATACGCTCACCAACAGTATGTGACAATATAAGGGTGGATTTGGTTTTCTTCTGCTCGTTATCGATGTTCTCTCTGGCTACTCTCTCTCTCTCTCTCATTTGCTGCTCACTCAATGCTTCTGTATTTCCTCTCCAACACACGCACTCGATGTTTTGTTGAATTCTGAACTTTAAAGTTTTATGCTGCCGTCGATTTCGCCGCAGTTTTTCTCATGGATGATGTTGAAGTTTTTGCGCTATCGAAGCTGACGTCATTAGTTTGATGACGTTAACATTCTTGCATGTTCGCACTGAATTGTTGTTGTTGCGCAGCCAATAAGTTGCATACGCATGCGACAAAACATTTGTTGGCAAACGGTACACTTTGCCACTATTTAATTGTTAACTGATTGAACAATTACCTTTGTCTTTAATTATTCTGTCACACTTTAATTTTATGTTTCTTTTGTATTCACACTGCACTTTTGTCTTCTCTTCTTATATTCTGCTTTACAACAATTTGTCTTTTTATTATTCTATGTCACAATTGAATTTCATGTTTCTTTTTGTACATTTCGGCTTTTAAACTAGGTTTCACACACTTTTGTTTAAGTTCTGCTTTAATCTTTGTTCTTGCTGCATTAACCTTCTTTCTTTCTGCTTTAAGTTTCGTTATTTCTGCTTTAATCTTTCTTCTTGCTGCATTAACCTTCTTTTCTTTCTGCTTTAAATTTCGTTATTTTTGTTTTAATCTTTGTTCTTGCTGCATTAACCGTCTTTTCTTCTGCTTTAAATTTCGTTATTTCTGCTTTAACCTTTGTTCTTGCTGCATTAACTTCTTTTCTTTCTGCTTTAAATTTCGTTGTTTTTGATACTTCTCCTTTCACAGAGTTCAATTTGAATTTACAACGAATTTTTCTTTTGTTCTCCTTTATAATTTAAAGCGGGGTAAACGAAATTCAACAACGCGCACTTGGATTGCCCACAAGTTATAGTTTGCAATTTTCACATGAATGTTTAATTACTTTATGTTAACCAATTTACGCGCACTTTAATGTTAAGCTGCATTAACTTCTTTTGTACACAACTTGCAAATTTCACGCACAAGCACATTTCGGCTGAGCCCCCATTTGTGGTTAATAAAACACTCTTTTGTTTTATTTAATATTAGTTTTATTTATTATTAAGATAACATTCGTACACTTTTTTATTTCGATACTTTTCAGTTAAATATATTTTATTGAGTTCAGTTTTACATTTCATTTATCATTAAGATAACATTTTTACACTTTTATTTCGATGCTTTACATTTTTAATATATTTTATTGAGTTCAGTTTTACATTTCATTTATCATTAAGATAACATTTTTACACTTTTTATTTCAATACTTTTTAGTGGCCGCACTTGTGTGCACCTCGAGTCCGTTTTTCCAACTGTCCTTTGTTGTCCGTCGTTATTGTTTTTTAACCCACGCTTCGTTCAGTTCAGTCATTCCGTCTCGTTTATTTGTCTTTTGCCTAACTAGTTCTTCCTATCGTTGTCCATGTCGGCATTGCCAGTAAGTAATTATCTGTCCTGTCATCAGTCCGAATGTATGTTCGTCTAAACGGCTCATTTCCCACATATATGTGCAAGAAGAATATGATAATTCGCTCTCGCACAAAGAATAAAATAATGTGTATATTAAAATTGACACAAAAATAAAATTTTTTGTAAAAAGGATTCATAAGAATGCTGGCACGCTGCAAGATGACCCAGCAAAGATGATCAGCCAAATGTTGTTTTAAATTTAATTATTAATTGACTTTAAAGAACTTAAAAACTTTGAAACTTTTTAGACTAAAACACGTCAGTATGAAAAGAAAGCAACGAACTATGTGTTCGTTTGTTATGCCATACACCTGAGCATATGATCTTTAAGAGAGTGCCGGAAAGGGTTCATAGGTATGACTGACCCCCATTACTTTTGCAAAAGGAACATTTTTGCCTTTGACACCTATTCCCTCCGACCACTACTTAGGGGGGCTCCCATACAAATTTTATGGTTTTTGTTTATTTATTCCATACACCTGAGCATATGACCTTTAAAAGAGTGCCGGAAAGGGTTAATATGTATCACCGACCCCCATTACTTTTGCAAACGGAAAATTTTTGCCTTAACACCTATTTCCTCCGACCACTCCTTAGGGGGCTCCCATACAAATTTTATGGTTTTTGTTTATTTATTCCATACACCTGAGCATATGACCTTTAAGAGAGTGCCGGAGAGGGTTAATATGCATGACCGACCCCCATTACTTTTGCAAAAGAGACATTGTTGCCCTTGTCACCTATTCCCTCCGACCACTCCTTAGGGGGGCTCCCATACAAATTTTATGATTTTGTCGTTAAACCGGAAACTGTCGATAAATAGGTAGCAAGTTTAAGCAAACAAAAACATAAAATGTTGGTTTTATATTTCATGTAATTGTATAAAATTTATATAAGTTAGAGAGTTCTAACATGAATTTTTGTCGCATTGAGGATCAAGCAGACTAACAAGTGCTAACATCAACATTGTACGATCAGGCCCACCAAAGGCTCAAAAAGTTATATAAATACCGACACCTGATCACTATCAACCACCCTACTTACCTCCGAGAATGACGTATTCCACGTCAAAATAAAGTATGTTAGAGAATGGTGACTGCTAGTTCGACAAGCTTAACTATAGGTCGTGTAATACAACCTCGTTTGGTGCGCACGTAAGCAACGGACTCTATTGTCGCTACCGGAATATATTTTGATTATTCGACCTAATCGCCATTCATTCGCGGGTAAATTATCGTCCTTGACCACAACTAAGTCATTGATATGGAAATCTACTTGAGGAGTTTTCCACTTCACACGCCGATGCATCTCTTTCAGATATTAATTTTTCCATCCTTGGCAAAAGTCCTGATGCATCGCCTTGACTTTTTGCCAACGGTCAACAATGGTCATAGGCCGATCAGTTATTTCTGGCTGTACTGGAGATAGTAGTGGACCGCCTACCAAGAAATGACCTTGTGTCAGAGATTGAAAATCAGAAGGATTTTCGGACTTGACGGAAAGTAGCCTCGAATTAAGACATGATTCGATTCGACCAAGCAGAGTAGAGAATTCTTCGAAAGTGTATTTTATACTTCCCGCCATCTTTTTGAAATGCGTTTAAAAGCTTTTAACTCCAGCTTCCCATAATCCTCCCATATGAGGAGCACCAGCTGGAATGAAATGCCACGCAATTTCTTGATGAGCATAATGTGCAAGTATGGTATCATGTGAAGCACTTAAAAAGGCTTTGAAATCTTTTTTTAAGGTATTTAATGCTTCAACAAAGTTTGTGCCATTGTCGGAGTACACGTTTGTTGGGCAGCCACGTCGTGAAGTAAAACGAGAAAAGGCTGCTAGAAAAGTCACGGTTGATAAGCCGCTAGTAGCCTCAAGATGAATTGCCTTAGTAGAAAAACACACAAACAAGCAAACATAACCCTTACTTATTCGACAAGATCGTCCTATGTAGCTTTTTATGTCGTAGGGGACCGCGAAGTCAATACCAGTGGAAGCAAATGGCCGTGAGATGACAGTTCGCTCAGCTGGTAGTGCAGCCATTATTTGTGTTCTTTGGCGTTTCATGTGTACTACACAAGTTTCACAGTTGTGTAGTGTTGATTTGATGAGGGTTTTAGCACGTGGGATCCAATTGTGCATTCGAATAAGTCAAAGCACTAACTGGTTCCCTCCATGAAGCGAAAGCTCATGGACAAAACGGACTAAAAGACGCGAAAATTGGCAATTATATGGCAATATGATGGGGTGTCTTTCATCATATGATAGAGTTGGGGAGGAGGCGAGTCTAAAACGGACTAAAAGACGCGAAAATTGGCAATATGATGGGGTGTAGAATTGGGGAGGAGGCGAGTCGTCCACCAAGACGTAATAGGTTATCACTGTGCAAAAATGGATGAAGAGCAAGAATTTCACTCTTAGGTCCGATAATTCGATGAAAACCTATTTTTTGGCATAAGAGTGCCAATCGTGTTTTCACGAATCTTATCTCGGAATTTTCAAGACAAGAAGATTTTTTTGAAAAGGACGCACGAGATAGTGGATGAGTGTGATGAAGAAAACGAAACACGTAAGATAGCATTTTTAATCCACGTGAAAGTGAAGAAAAACGTTCCAGAATATCTTCATATTAAGAAAAAGATGCAAAGTGTACTTTGACACCTTTGCGTTCAAGCGATGTTTGCGTGGCGTCCGTGGCGTAGTTGGTTAAAGTGCGTGGCCGCTATGTCAAAGAACCTGGAGACCCAGGTTCGAACCCCAGCAGCGACAGAAAATTATTTGAATTAAAATAATTTTTCTGTACGGCCGCCACCTCTCTGCAGACAATGGCAAACCTCAGAGAGTAATAAAAATGCCATGTAAAGCTTCTTGAGAATAAGAACATTCCGTTCATCGCTGTTCGGAGTCGGTGTTAAGCCTGTAGGTCCATTTCTCGGTCAATTGTGTACAAATTTAATAACACGCACAACACAATTGATCATAAGAAGCTAGGTCAAAGTCCTTTCAAGGGCTGAAATGTCCAGTTATTTATTTTTATTTTATTTTAGATGACTGACTATGCCATCATTTCACACGAATGTAAATCGACGTTGCGTATGATTTGTCAGAGGCATTGCAAAAGGCGTGAAACTCTACGTCGGAATCTGGTGAAAACCCAACGAAACGTGGTATGCGTATATTGTTCATGTTTTCATAATCTAGCAAAAGGTTTGCCAAGATTGAAAACTATGCGCTGGCATATTTTCATCCTAATCGCTTTCATCCAACCAGATACGCTGCATTAGAATTTTCGCTGTCAACACTATCGATGCCAGCCAACCTGCGCTAAAAATAGCTGCGCTATAGTTGAAAGTACCAGTTGAAAGTAGCAGTCCACTTTCGCATAGTAAAACCTGCAAAGTCTATAGCCGAGATAAGCTGATTTCTAGCTTTAATTGCGCTTTCAACATCATGAGCTCCAGCTAGAGCATCATCGACATATGTGAAATGTCGCAAAATTTTTGCAGCAAGAGGATATTGCTGTTGAATATGCTCATGTGCTATTTAAATGCATCATGGTTCTAATTGCTAGATATGGAGCACAGTTTAGGCCAAAGGTGACTGTTTTGAGTTCATAATCCTGAATCAACTCATCATGTAAACTTCTAAACAGAATTCGTTGGAATAAAGGGTCAACCAGAATCTGGCGGTACATCTGCTGAACGTCGCCATTAAAAACATATTTGAACAACCGCCATTTCAATACCAGAAGCGTTAAATCAGCTTGAAGAACTGAGCAGCACGTCATTCAAGCTGACCCCATTCGAAGTGGGACTTGATGTGTGAATACTACCCGAACTTTCGTTGTAGTACTCTCTGGCTTTATTACCGCATGATGCGGTAAATAATAATGAGATGGTGACCTCTCAAATGTTGGCGGAGAGACTTTTCTCATGTGACCCAATTGAAGGCAATCAGTTACCACTTCTTCGTACTGCTTTTTTAACTCTAATCGAGTTTCACTTCTAGCCCATTGCTTGAATGCCTCGAGAAAATCCAAGATTAATATCATCTGGGAATCCACTTTTAAATGGTAGAGTGACAATATACCGACCTTCGTTATCGCCTTTAGTGGTTTTCTGATAATTTTCTTCACAAAACTTATCAGACTGGGATAAAAAATGTTTTTTAGGCAGCTCCTCCAACTCCCAAAAACGTGCGATCTGCTGATCGATCGCAACTTCACTATAGTGGCTCAAACAAGTTGTAAAGCTTAAAATTTCATTCCGAGGCATAGGACCTGTGAAAATCCAGCCAAAAACTGTTTCTTGTGCCAAAAGAGAACCAAGAACATTTCTTTGAATTCCATCAAGAATTATAGCAGGGTACAAATCGCCACCAATTAGTACATCAACTTGATCGCTTCTGAAAAAGTGTGGATCTGCCAATTGTAAGTCAGGCAATCTCTCACACAAAGAAGGATCTATGGAGCATGACGGCACATTCCCAGTTAAGAGTGACAGCACAAAATATGTAGCTTCTATTTTGAATCGCCTATTTCTAGGTGAACTAAGAATTATTTCACAAGCTTTTGTCACTTGCGCTGAAACTGCGTTATTAAGCCCCGACACTTGAGCGCTTTCGGCTCTTGTGGGTAACTTCAAAAGCTTCTGCAATCTTTCAGATACGAACGTACCTTCAGAGCCAGAGTCGATGAGAGCCCTAGTTGTGTACGCTTATCCTAGGTGACATACGGTCACCATTGCTGTACCAAGCAATACGTGCTTGCGGGGACAAAAGCGCCATGCTTGCTGTTTGGTATTGCACACCTTGCAATTTGCTGAAGTTATTTTTATTTCGTAATTATTAACCTTTTTTCCAGATGAATTACTTTGGTTTGTTTTCGAGTTGGAGGAGGATACAGAGTTTTGTCGTGGTATTGTGCCAAAAGAGATGCGAATATCAGACACGGTTTCAAGTGTTTGAAACCGACTGGTGAGGAAATTTTCTAGATCTGTCCATTTCGGAATTTCGTTTTTATTCGAGATGGACTGCTCCCATAAGAAGAGTGTGATCTCTGGCAATCTTGTCGAGCATTGGTAGACAAAGATTGCGTCACAGTTGCTGATATCAATGTTGTGCATTTTTAGAGGAAAAATTGATGTCTCTCTGGAGTTTTTTAAGTTCTGTGCCAGATTCTTTTGGCACCTTTGGCAAGTTAAATAATATTTTTAATTGGCTGTTGACCATGATACGCTTATTTTCGTATCGGTCAGACAAATCTTGCCAAGCTTTAGCAAAACCATCATTGGTTAAAGGAGATTTTCTCACAATCTCCTTTGCTTCACCACGTGTTTTTTGATTTAAGTGGAAAAGTTTTTCCACTGAGTCAACCGCGAGTTCATTATTTAGATGGTCGTAAACATGTCCCCAAAAGGAAGACCAGGAGTGGTAATCACCACTAAAAACCTCAGTATCGCAAGGTGGTACGGGCATGCTGCGATCCATAACTAAAGCCGACTCTGAAGCAATCGTTTGCTTAGAGGGCTTCGTTTGCGAAAGCTCGGAAATTTTTCCTGCTACCCGTATGTATGACTGGTAGCAGGTGCTATGCTTCTTTTTTAGGGATTCAATGTCTGAATCCTCGTCATTCTACATCTTGTCCAAACAAACATCATATGCAGCCTTTACTTTTCTCCACTGGGCTTTTAGTTCTTCACTTCAAGCCTCCAGGGAGAAAACATTGTGAGTTTCCACGGCATTAAAATCCGTTTCAAACTCGACCTGCCACCGGATAGACGTATAAAAAAATTTTAATTGCGACATATCAATTTTGCTTTTATGTCTTGTAAAAATTTTTTCCGTTTATTATAAAAAAACGTTCAAAATTACAATTAAAATTTATTACAAACAAATAATATTTTTAATATACAAAAAATGTTGGCAAAATCACCAATTCAATTTTGAAACACCTGTAAATTCGGAGAAAAAAATGATAAAAAGTAATAAATAAAAAAATTTTATTTTATTTTTGTTTTCTTATAAATAACCTAAATAAAAAAATTTTTTTTATAAATGTATTATTTATTTATTTGTTTCACACTGTTACTATTATTTTTTTGCCTGAAAAATACTGTGCATAGCCCACAGTACAATTTTCCTTTGAAAATAAACTAAGTCAATTTTGCTTGCAATTTTGCGACTTAGTCCCACTGTGCATCTAATTTACTCTCTTCAATTGTGTGCAGCCGTCTAAAGAGCTGTAAGTCAAGCGCAACAGGCACGAGATGCAGTCTAAGCTTCGAACGCAGTTAAAAATTATGAGTGCGCGAGAGAGTAAAATTTTCTAGGCACAACTTGGGGTTGTTATTTTCAAGCAGGAAGCGCGGCTTTGGCGCCGATCAGTGCGGACACCGGACAAAGAAGAATGCAAAAATTGTGGAGCGAGAGTGCAGAAATGCTGATTAGACTCTTGCTCCGAACAATTTTTGGCTATGGTTTGCTCTAAAAATATTAATACAGCTGAGTGTATCGATATTTTTGTTTCTGCAAATGTACAAAAAAACGCATTGCAGATTTTTTTCTTAAATTTCTTTTGGGAGCACAAACTTAATATGTTTTTTTTTCTCTTCTTTTGTTTAAAAAAAAAAACGATGCACTGCAAGAAACCAAGTTCAAGAAACCTTTTATATAGTGACAGGCATATATTTATGTACAAAAGTATATATAAATTGATTTGCCGCCAATAAGTTTAGTTTCAATTTTATATCATAAAATTATCGGTTCAGGCGAATTTATATATATATCAATACATACAACCCTATCATATACTTTAAGGAAATCTGTCGCTTGGTTCTTTATTTAATTAAAACTCTAGAACTATAACGTTAATTCTAATAAAAAATATGTATATTTAATCAAATTTAATCAAATAATAATGTCACCACCTCTTTTATTAATATTTTAATTAACAAAATAGGGAATCTATATTCCCAAATATCAATTATAATTGGAATAAAAGGTCTTACCTTGGTTTTATTTCCATTGGGTTTGGCTGCTGGTGATGATGATGATGATTTTGTGGTTGTTTGTTGTTGATGCTGGTGTTTGTTGTCAATGCTGCTGCTGGTGATGATGTTGCTGATTGAGCACTTGTTAAAAAATATTTTTTATTTTTTTTTTAACCAACACTCAATGTTTTAGTGCTTCTTTTCAAAAATATATTTTTTCTTTTTTTTCCAATGTTTAAAAAAGTTTCGCTTTTAAAATTTGTTTGTTTTTTTTCACAGCACTTTTTAACCGCACTTTTCCGATTTTTTTTGTTTGTTTTTTTTTATTACAAATCCGGTTCGCGATGGACCATGTTACTTTAACACTAAGGGAAATAATGCATATTAACATTATCCACGCCTGAGTATCAATTTTATTTAAATATTTACGTGGATAAATGAAATATTTTCCTTACAACCCGTTTTTTGTCCGTATTTAAATTTTATTTATACCACACACCTCCATACAAGCAAGCACCAACAGCATCGCACACGTACACACATATTCCGACAAACAGCAACAGCATCGCACTTTGTTCCTGCAGTTTATTTCTTGCAGGTTTCTTATATTTCTCATTTAGTTAATGTTGCAAGGGTAATATAGGGTGGATATTTGGCCAAGATGATTTGTGAATGCGAGGGTTGGTCGTTTTATGGATTGATGTAGGGTTGAGTGAAAACTTGATATTTTCTGGTTGTCATTACCTGCATATTTTTCTTCTTATACATTTTAATTCTTATTGAATTTTAATATGTTGTTCTTTAAATTTAGTATTTTTATATAAATTTTCTTTAAATGCGATAGTTTTATTTTCAAATATTAAATATTTGAAAGATATTTTAAAAAAATTCGTGCACAATTTTAAAATATTTTTTATTAATTCTGTTTAAATATTTAAATATTTTATTTAATTAAGAAAATATTTAAATAAATTTTAAATATTTACGTAGTCGATTTATGCAAATGCGTTGTTGGTGCAAAAATGACTCGCTTTTTGAATAAATTAAGAAAGTTTTTGGATAAATTTAATATTTTTTTCCCTTAGTGTAGCTATCGCTGGGTGGGGGGAAAGCACTTTTTCTTAAATAAAAACTTCTTCGAGGTCGTTTTATTAAAGTCTCACTTAAAACAAACAAAGTTTTTTAAAAGGCAGCGAGAAGCGCTGCCCAAAGCAAAATATTAAAACCACAACAATACTGCCGTGCCGACACAACACAGGGTGTTCCCGATGGAGCCAACACGTACTTTTTGCACCCGGAGAATAATTTTTTTAACGATGATTATAGACCCAGATCCTCAATTGCGTTCAGATGGCTATGAGAAGATGGCTACGCAAGGTAGCAACAGGATGCATTCGCCAAATGTATAGTCCTCAAGAAGATAACTTCATTAACTTCGAGAGCGACTCATACATCAATGTAATAAATTGGACTAAATTTGAATTGACGGAGCTGCCATGCATGCAGCTCTTCACGCAAGACCATTTAGAAGCATTGCAATTTTCAAAACAAAATAATCAAATTACCAGGTTCGCACAATGAATATGCCTTCATTTGATTATTTTCTTTAGTAAACCTATATAATTTCACAGCTTATCCATGCCATTCTCAAAACACCGAGCATTTTGTTTATGTAGTACATGAATCTGCTTTGGCGGTCACCGATGAACAACGCATGGGCCACATTCTATCTCGGGCCAAAACTCGAGAGCCGTCAGAAATATAGCCAACTTGAATCACGTCAAAATTTCATGGATAAAAACCTACATAATTCTTCTATTGAGATACTTAAAAAATGATAAAAATAAAAACAAAAATTTTGTTCCTACGCTTGGCAAAACATTTTCAAAATTTTTTAAAAATAGATCTGCTGGAAATATCGATATACTTCCTGGGCAAAAGATTAATGATATTTTAAGAGCTTTATTTTTTTGATATTATGGGGGCACATTAGGATGGTAGGAACTGAGATCTGGAGGGTAAGTCCTAGAACGGTGCACCTGAGGTCAATGACTTCTATAGAGGTCACATTGGTCTCCTTGGGACAAAAACATTGCTATACCAAACTTTAAATCCGATTGTAAACACCAGAGATATGAAGAAATATGTCATTGCCCGACCCCTACGTTCGGTAAAAAAAAAACAAACAATTTTTTTTCTTAATTGTTTTGCAAAAATGCGTCATATTCGCTGGTATATGGCGCACTTTTTTTTTGCATAGGAGGTGGTACTTTCTAGTGTATATACTTAGGCGCACCGTCAGATCGCACGGGTGGTCAAGTATAGGTTAGGAAGCGCACCGTCAGGTCGCTTGATTGTGGATGTGACGTTGAAATGTTTATATTAAGCGCACCGTCAGGTCGCACGGGAGGGAGAAGACATCTAGAACGCGAATTGTCAGATCGCCACCAACAAGATTAGTGTCTGGCTGTCAGAGCGTAAGTGGGTAGTCAGGGAAAAAGAATAGCAGCCTGACTAACACAACAGACATCAGCCAAAGCGATAACTTCTGTTTTCAAAACATCTATCTCTCGCCACACCAACATACTTTAACCATTTTTGTAAGCAACATAAAACTAAATAATTTCTAAATAAAAAATATATTTTTAAAAATCCCAAAAATATAAATTTTTGGGACGAGTCTTTGGACAGCGGCTGAGCATACCTCGGCTCTAGAGCCGGAAGACCATATGCTTCGTAACAAGGCGTTACCGATCACTCTTTTCTATTTGTGTATGCGCTCTAAGATACTTTGTGGATATGGTTCGATTTGTTTTGCTCATTTTCATCCACTATGTTCATTAGGCTTAACATTTATAAAAGAAGTTAATTTTATCGAAAATTTCAGCTTAAAAAAGAAACGTATTTAATTTAATACCAATGACTGATTCCCAATCAGAAAGTGAGAAGCCAAAGATATTTAAAAATTTTAAAAGAAAGTGGCATGTACCTACGCTTGGCTTTCCTTACAGCCAGCAGTAGAGCGACTTATTAAAGAATGTCCTGCCTGAAAGGCGTATTTCGCCTCCATTGGAGGTAATTGTACTTGCAATATAAAACGTTTTTTGAATTAGAAGCAACAGAATGTTATCTTGGCTTCTTCCATAATACACTTAAGATTTTGACCGACGCACATTTACCTCGAAAAACAGCTCAAAAAATTTTTTTGTCCCAATTAAGGGATACTTGGGTGAATCAACTCTAAAAGTGTTATGAAGCTTAGTTTTGCCAAATAAAGGCATAAATGAAGATTATTGGGTATATTTGGGTAATTTTTTATTAATGTGAAAAATATTATATGTTATGATATAATAAAAACAAAACAGACGGCTCTGAAAAAGGTTTCAATAGCTGACCACGTCCAACCAAGGTTGCTATCTCTCCGAAGCCAAGCTTAATTTTTTCTTAAAAATCTATCATTACTCCGTTGAGAACTTACCCATCTTACTTTAAATTCATGTCTACATTAAAATAAATTAGTGTAGTGTATCTACATATTTCCCCTTTACCACCTTCTTAGTTGCACTCATTTAAGTTATTGCGCGTTTTGCTTGCGCTACATTAATCACTTTTGCTTAATTTCGTTGTTGCTGCATTTGCTTCACTAATGCACATACAAAGCATTGTTTTCATCTTACAAATCCAATAGTATGCAAAGCAGTGCACCTGCTCTACAATAAACTCACATTTATTGTGACGCAATTATGCTTTACTGACATATTAACATATTGACCAGCAAGAAATTCGATAAACCAAAAGAACTTGGGTCATCGATGGTTACGACAATATTTTAAGTGAAACTAAGAATAAAATTAAGAAACTATGTAATACTATAGAAATAAGTAAAATATGAAACATAATTTGGAATGCTACAACTAAAACAATTTTTATTATAAAAGAACCGAAATTTCAATAAAGGAAACAGAATTGATCTGGAATGAAAACTAGCAAAAAAAATGTTTCTCTTGTGATATACGTTCCAACTTAAGCGCTGATTATAATAGACGGAACGGAACGTAGCTAAGTGTCACCATAGCGGGACGTAACGCCTACAAACGAACTCACGATTATAATAGAAACGGAATAAATCGTTCAACTTGTCAAATAAACATAACAAAATATTAAAAAATCAGCATTTTGTTTTAGTTTCAAAAATTGTGAGCAAAATAAATTTGAGTTAATTTTATTATGGAGGCATCAGATAATGAAATTGCCTTGATGTTCGCAAACATCTGCAAAAAATATGTTGTTTTAAGGAAAAAGAAAAAGTTTCGGCGTATTCGCAAATGGAGTGTTCGTCCAATCAACTGTGACAGGAAAAGTGCCGGCTATTTTGAAAAAATTTTCAAACCAATCAACTGGGACAGGAAAAGTGCCGGCTATTTTGAAAAAATTTTCAAACCAATGAAACTTTGCGACCAGGACCAATTTTTCATTCACACAAGAATGCATATTCCCCTGTATGAGATGCTTTTTGGATTGATGAAAAGTTATTTAGTAAAAAATTCATTGCGAGAGCCAATATGTCCGGAGCAACGGTTGTCATTAACTCTATTGTAAGTTAAATATCTTTTGCATTTCCTTTACTAAGCATATTGTTTGTTTCCATTTAAATTGAATACACTTAGCTCATGGTGTTCCGTACCAAGCACTCGCCTGGAGTCATAAGCTCGGCAAAACAACAGTACGCAATATTGTGCTGGAAACTTGCGAAGCTCTCTGGAATGTGTTATCCCCAATTTATATGAGTGAAACAACGGAAGCGCAGTATATCGACATTGCTAAAGAATTTTGTGAGTTGTGGAATATGCCAAATTGTGTTGGAGCCATTGATGGCAAGCATATTGCCATGCGAAATATACTTTCACATCGGCTACCGTTGGAAGTTATGGCAGCGAAAGTGACGGAGGTAGCTTATATATATATTAAGTGTTTTCGATTTTTTCGAGTTTTGTTCTATACTCGATACTTAAAAAGAAGTTCGCAAAATACCCTTAACTACCTTGGTACCCGAGTATGGCCCAGTTAATTCAAATTTCCCGGGTAGTTCGTGTATTCGAAAATCGAGAGCACTTATTATATAAATATCTTATTCAAATATTGTTTTTTATTTCAAGGTATTTTCAAAACATCGAAGTTTGGACGCGCACTTTTGTCAAATACTTTGCCTTTGCCTACAGATTGTTCGCTGCTAAACCAACCTGGCATACCGTTCCCCCATTATTTTGTGGGTGATGCTGCGTTCCCATTAAAAATGAATCTGATGCGCCCCTACCCAAGTCAAAACCTTACAAGAACGAAGCGAATTTTCAATTACCGGTTGTGCAGAGCAAGGCGCTTAATAGAAAATGCATTCGGCATTCTTGTTTCACGTTGGCGATTGCTCCGCCGTCGAATCGAATGCCAACCGGAGAACTGCGAGAAAATTGTGCTTGCTTGCATTGTATTACATAATTTTACTATGCTTAATGATTTTAAACGGTGGTACTGTCCCGAGGAATTTGTGGATTGGGAAACATCTAACAATCTAACTCACGAAGGAAATTGGAGAGATGACCTTGATGAAAACGAACGTCCCTTGAGATCACTTCGAACTCATATGCGAAACGCATCAGTAGATGCTTTTGCCATACGAAATAACTTGGCTGAGTATTTTACGGATAAGGGATCTGTAGCATTTCAAAATAGGATAGTTGAACTAATTTATGGACATCAGTAGATATTTCAAACACTTGTTTTAATTAATAAATCATAAATTGAAAAATGTAAAAAAACAACGAAAAGTTCTTGTTGTTGGTGTTGGTGTTGGTGTTGTTGTTGTTGTTGTTGGTGTTGGTGTTGGTGTTTTACCTTTGCGGTAAAACGTAACTTCGTCACGTCAAAAGTGGTACGACAATTTTCATCATGCTTTTTTGATTTAAAAAAATAATTTTTTACAATCTGATGACAATAAATACATCAAAAGATGTTTTTAAATTAACATTTAATTTATTTGTACTTTTATTTAAATCAATAATGAAAGATTAAAAGGCAATTAAAATTCATTAAAATTCATTTCATTTAACGCATATATCGATGATACCATCTTTTAGTCGAAAGCTAAATAAGAAAACAAAGAGACAATATCTCACAAACTCCAATTTTTAAAAATTTTAGGTAATGATGCTGTTTGGCTAATTTAAATGAAATATGACTAGCTGAGAAAAAAAAATTGCAAAACATCGAATGAAATTTGGGTTGTTCACAACTTTAATAGAGTTTCCAAACTTGCTAGCCACCTAAGCGGCAACATTTGATATAATTTAATTATATCTGTGATCATTAAGAAGATTAGCTTGTGTTGGTTTTTGTGTCATAACTTTGAGTAGAATCACGTTAGAAGCTGAAGATTTTATATATGGACTTATACGTGAGGTACAGTGTTGCGCAAAACAATAGCAACAAAATCAGTGCGCTGCTACAAAATCTTGTATCTTTTTTAATATTGGGGATACACAAAAATTATTAAAGGAACCAAAGCATATATTCATACATCATATTAGAAACAAATAATATTCAAATTTGGTTTTGTTTTCTTTATTAAATTTAAAATTAATGTGACTATATTCAATTTGTCTGAGTGCAAAACAATAGCAACATAATTAATATTTGGTTTAAGACCCATTATTCTTGAATACCGCTGCACATTTGCGCGGCATCGACTCTATTAAATTAGATATTGTGGTGTTAGGTATTTGTTCCCACTTAAGTTTCAAGGCTTCACACAGTGCAGTTTTATTGGAAAACCTTCGACCAGAAACTCTTTTATTCAAAATCCCAAAAAGATTTTATTAGTCTGGTGATTGTGCCGGCCAATTAAGGACTTGAATCCCATTGTCTCTAATGTAATCTTTGATGAGCTTTTAAGTGTGTTTCGGGCCGTTGACGTGCTAAAACGTACACTTAAGCGGCATATTCCACTTTGCATATGGTAGCATCTTGCTTTCTAAAATGTCTTTATATACAAATTGATCCATAATACCATCGATTTTATGAAATTGTCCGACTCCATCATAGGAAAAACAAGTCCAGACCATAATACCACCGGCTCCATGCTTAAAATTTATTTTGCAGTTTCGGGCTTCAAGTCGTGTACTTGCGCGGCGCAATACCGTGGACATATCATTTGAATGAATCAAGTTGAACTTTGATTCATCGCTAAACAAAACGGTTTTCCATTTTTTAACAGTCCAATTTAGGTTCTCTTTTGCAAAACTGAGTCTAAAAAACAATAAATTGCAACTCGTTGTCAAAATTTCATGCAAAATTGTTTAAATTATAGCACATCAACTTGTTTGTTTAAGTTTAGCTGCAAGCAAAGGTTTCTTTGCCGGTCTGTAACTCCTTAAATTTTCCTCAACGGCTCTTCTGCGAATAGTGCTGTGATGGATATCTAAATCAAGTGTCCGAACAACCTCTTTGGAGATGGCAAATGGATTTCGCTTGAACACGCCACAAATGTTCCTGTCATCACGCAGCGATGTTTTCCACGGGCGCCCTCCTGAATATACCGTTGTTACGTCTTTTGTGATGTTATACTTTTTTATTAATCTACAAACTATTGACCGATTAATATTAAAATGCTTCGCGACAGATATTTGCGATTTTCCCATTTTATATTCGGAAATAATTTGTTATTTTAGAGTTTTACAGTATTTATCACGTGCCATTATAAATGGAACAGTCAATGGCACAATTAGGGCAAAAACAAATCTAAGCTTGAATGTTTATGACTCACAAACAACATGTGCTTTACAATAAAAGAACTTTTACCGTTGTTTTTTGGAACTTCTGTTCTCTTTTTACATTTTTTAAGTTTTGTTGCTTTTGTTTTGCACTCAAACAAATTGAATATAGTCACATTAATATTAAATTTAATAAAAAAAACAAAACCAAATTTGAATATGATTTGTTTTTTATATGATGTATGAATATGTGCTTTGGTTCCTATAATAATTTTAGTGTGTTCCCAATATTAAAAAAGATACACGATTTTGTAACAGCGCACTGATTTTGTTGCTATTGTATTGCGCAACACTGTATATAACTGCATCAATAACTCTGTTCTCGCTTATTACAACTAAAGCTACTTTTTCATATTATCATAGATATATTTAAATTGTATCAAATGTTGCCGCTTAAGTGGCGAGTAAGGTTGGAAACTCTATTGAAGTTCCTTCATTAATATCTTCCAATTTAATCACATAATTAAGTATGTCCCGCATTCCTTTATTGGCTAAATTCCGGTAAAGGCGCTGAAGCTTGTGTTTAATGACCGCACAGAATGATGAAAATTCGTCATTTGTTTCCGAGACGCGACCGGAAACATATGTCTTGAATGTATCAACAGCCTCACTAAATTGCCTTTCTTCAGCATTTGTGTCATGAGCTTTCCTTTTTCGGTTTGCACGTTCTGTCAACGTCGAAGTGTTTTGGTCAATATTGATAATAATATCGTCGTCCTCGGCGGCATGTGATGGTGTCGAAGAAACAGAATTGTTGTATTCTTCCAATATATTGATGGAACACTTCGTTCTTAATGAAAAAAGTATACTTTAGAAGCAAAAAGAAAACAAAAAATAACAAGAAGTTACTTTCGTGGCTGCAAGTGATCTTTCAAAAACAGCATGCTTTCATACAGGTCCCACATCCTAGCTGACTCTGAGGCACTACCAGTTGGTTGGTCTAATCGCCGACACTCACGCACAAATCGGTCCCGCAGAGTATTCCAACGCTTCGTGCACTCCTCCACTATGAACCAATAAAGGATATGTTCATTTATATTAAGGAATTCCTATTAAAAAACAGCTTCCTTACCAGGAGCTCCGACGGCCATCGCAACTTCTCGCCAGGCTTTGGCTTTTATTTCATATACTTTATAGCCTGATCTCTTTTTATTATATATGACATCGTGCTCCTTTACCAGCTGCACTAATTTTTCGTCATCCATATTGAAAATTGTTGAAAAAATAAAAATGAATATTACAACTTTTGCGGAAAGCAACAAAACACACCAAAAATTAAAAAATATATTTTTAAGCTTCTGTCACAATCAGCTGTTTACTCTCAACGGAACGGAACGCCACGCAGAAATCAAAAATCTACAGATCTCAACGTCGCGCGCCGCTCCGTTCCATCCTATTAAAACCACACACATATGAAACCTATGTAATAGATTGCAAAGTGACATTTGGCAACGTTCTACAACGTTCCGTTCCGTCTATTATAACCAGCGCTTTATGGCGGCACTGTATAGGACACAATATAGAGAATCACTAAACTTTTGAAAGGAGATTTATCCTCCATAGTTAAATGCAAGCAGGGTGCGGAGAACAATCAAAATACGATTGTTCTCACAATTAATCACTGCTAATTATTTAATGCTTTCAATTTCTCATGAGTGAGAAAGTTATGCGACGAACGAAAAGCATTTACGAACGCTCACCATCAAAAGCAAAGTTCGCAAATATCACGAATGAAAAAACTTCGCTGCAAGCGTCGTTGGCTCGCTCACTCATGATCGTCAGAGACTATAAATTATATAGACTTTGCATCAGAAACACTCGAGCACTTCTACTCAAAGTTTAGCCCGCAAACAGTTATTGCCGTGTTGAAAATGTGTGTAATATATGGAAAAATTTTTGGAAGAAGAATTTGAAAGAAACTTGGGTGTAACCCAACAAAACCTATAGCATTTGATTTGACCGCCAGTATGCTTTCAAGAACATCAGCTTGGTCGACTCAATGAAAACTGAAATGTCCTTCTTGTGTGATAGCACTAGAGCAGTGGTCATCAAACTCTATACCATGATACAATTATACAGGTAGGTTTGACAACAGGCTATTTTCTCACGAGATCGTTCATGGATTGTCAAAATCAAATGAATATGTTTGTTTTTTTTTTTTTTTGTTTGCTTTGTTTTGTATGATTTTTGACAATTCATGTTCGATTGAAAACTGTCACACCTACCTGATTAATTATACCATGCCTCTATACAAGCATACTTTTTTTATGTATAAAAGCTCATTGAAAGCTTTGCACTGAAAAAAATACCTTGAGTCTCAGTCCAGCTTTCATGCAAGACGATAGTTCGCTTGTTTGATTATTCAGTGGCGCCGAAAAAAATTTTCATCTGGTGTTTTAAAAATCTATGGGAGAGGCGTGAGGAGGAAATTTTCATCAACAGTTCTAATATTAATAATTAACTGGCATACGGCATTGATGTCTGTGCTCTCATCTAAACATAAGGAATAAAATATGCATTCAGATATTTTGGATTTAAGTTCTGAATGTAAATAGCTACTTATTATATTTGTGCGTCGTGGTATTATTGAAGGTGACAGAGGGATCGTTTTAATAATTTCAACAAATTCCTTCCCTTTTTCGCCAACACAATTCATAACATCTTGCGTCAATTCCTTAAAAAATAAACCATCTTGGTAAGGCCGGCAATGTTTTGCCAGAGCTAAACTTACTATATATGATGCTTTCTGAACATTTGAATGCACAAACTTTGGTTAACTGTGCATTGGCTCAGTAGCCAGTTTGCTATTTTTTCAATAAACGCTTTATTTAAACGAATCGCTTGTTGTTTACGATCAGTTTCACTCAAACTTTTGTATGTTAAACTATATATTACAAGCATTATAATGCCGTTCAATGTTATTTTTTTTACGAGCAGAAACAGTCCGGTAGCACACCATACATTGATTGATTGATTTATTGATTGATTTAAGTATAATAGGCACACTAAGAGCTAGGCTCTTTTATTGTACAGCATAAACATTAATCATAATAACAACTCAATTCAAAAGAATAAATAATAACATTATCTATAAGACAAAATCAGCTTAATCTAATTTTATTAAAAAGAAAAAATAACAAAAATTTAAAGAGAATTGAGATATGTTAAAAACTTATGGTATAAGCAGAGGAAGAATAAGATATATCGGAGAAGACTATAGAGTTGAGAAATAAGATAGAATAGATTGCCTAAATGGTCCTCTCCTTATGATTTCCCTAATCCTTCGTGGCAGAGGATTCCACAACCTAATGGCGTTGATGAAAAAGAGGTGAGAAGATATAAACGTGCCGTACCTCGGAACTATTAACACATGGCTTCTTCTGGACACACAAAACTGGACTTTTTCATACAAATAACCAGGTGTTTTCTCGCGAATTATCTTATGCAGATCCATATAATTTCTAGCGTTTAGATAAGCTGCCAAGTCACATCCAAGAATTGCATTTCGGAAACTAGACAGTCGTTCAAATTTACGAAGGCCAAACACATAACGCGTTGCGTAATTAAATGCAAGTTGAAGCTTTAGCATAGACCAAGAGTCAAGTTTGCTATATACTACCTCAGAGTAGGTTATCACAGGTAAAATAAGTGGTATAACCAACTTACGTTTAATGTTAACTGGGGCCATACATGCAGATATCCGATATAATAAACTTTTTGACAATACTATTTACATGATCAACACAAGAAAGCGAAGAATTAACATAGAAACCAAGATTTACAATTTTCGACATAACAGTTAGCTTGTTTGGACCGATTTAGAAGAATTAAGTAGGAGACAATTGCTATTGGCCCACACATTGATGCTGCCGAGGTCCTTATTCATTCTGCAACATAAGTCATCAATAAGTCCAGTGCGTCTAGATAAATACATCTGAACGTCATCAGTATAAGCGTGAATAGAAGCATGATTGCAAACTGAAAAAAATGTCATTTATGAAGATTGAAAATAGAAGAGTGCCAAGTATAGACCCCTGTGGAACGCCACTTAATACAGAATTATACCCAGATGACAACTAACCAACTTTAACTTTTTGGTATCTATTACACAAATAACTGGACACAAGATTAACAGCACTGTCACAAAACCCAAATAAATAATTAAGCTTATTACATAAGTGTTGATCGTTAACTTTGTCGAATGCTTTTGAAAAGTCAAGTAAGCACAGGAGCGTCATAGAACCAGCATCATATTCCGGCCGTATATCGTCGATGACCTTAACCATAGCAGAAGAAAACCCATGTCCTGACCTAAAACCTGATTGATAAGGAGATAGAAGATTTTTATCAATTAAATAATGGGTTATTTGTTGCGCCATAAGTTTCTCAAAAACTTTAGCCAATGGTGATAAAATACTTTTGGGTCTAAAATCATTTACACTAGAAGGGTTCTGCTTTTTTGATACTGGAAGAACGATGGCAACTTTCCAAAGGTCAGGGAATGAAGACGACATAAAACAGAAATTAATAATATGCGTAAGAGGATGTATTATGTGCGGGAACAATATCTTTATAAACTTTATGGGAATTCCATCCTCAGAGATAGCATTCGATTTGATCTATGCTATACAAATACCTTCATCTAGTTCAAATACAGGAGAAAAACTGAAGGATTGTTGCATGGACCGAACACTTAGTGGAAGAATGTTATTATTAGTAGGAGCAGCATTATCAACAAAAAAGTTATTGAGAACTACAAGGTCTAAAGTACATTCAGTGTTATTTTTGTTGCATACTCCAAGTTTTTTAATGTTATTCTAAAGCGTTTTTGTTGGGAGAGAGAGTTCAAGTTTGGCCGAGAAATACCGCGTTTTAGCCTGTCTCGTTTAAAGAACAGCTAAATTTCTCGCCAGTCTATAGACATCTCAGTTATAAAAGGACGGATTTTGCCGCCATGTTTTACGATACTTGTTTCTTTTTTTTAATGCATCCAGAACATGTTGCGTAAACCATGGACAAGACAAATGTTTAACTTTACAAGTACGTATCAGGGCATGTTTGTCAAACAGAAATTTAATTGGCTCTATAAGTGAGTTAAGCTTATCATTAATGTCAGTGTGAAGCCAACAGTCATTAAATGATAACAGAGAAACATCACGAAGTAGACACTGATAATTAATGTGCTTAAAGTCGCGATATGAAAAGGTATTAGGTGAGATAAGCCGAGATAGATTGACATTAAACGAACAAAAAAATTAAATCATGGTCTAATACAAAGTATACTTGACTAAAAAGCAAACTTACAGATGGATCAGATACAATAAATAGTCAAGAAGACTAGGGATGGTGTCATTGGAAAACTGCGTGGGCATTGTGTCATTTACTACTGATAAACCTAAGGACGATATTTTTTCATACAAAAGTTGTTTCTGTAAATTATTAGAGGGAAGGTTTATATTAAAATCGCCACACAGCAAGATATGGTCATATTCAACAATGTAAGTAGACAATACAGTAAATAACGGCTCAACAGAAAGACATCTATTCGGATTATACACGCAAGAAACAAGTATTTTATTGTTATTGTCGGATATACATATGTTTTAAAATTCAATTCAATATGATTCAAAATGAATTTCACGTAATCCAGCTTGGCCAAGTTTAACCTCCGAGCATTAAAGTGAACCACATTAAAGCCATTACGTTGTTTACATAATACCTGAACTAATACCTTTAGATTTTCATCAGCGCCACTAAGTGAACCGCTAGAGCCCGACATAAGGATACTCAAATAGAGAGATCATTACCAGCAAATCAGAAAACAGATAGATTACAATTAGGAGAAAAGTAAAAGAATAAGAAGAGTAAAAGATGAAAAATAAAGAATAAAAAATAAAAGAAAATATGAGGGAATGAAAACAATACTTATAAAAAAACATTAAAATAATACACAGATAATTAACTGCCAGGTGCCAAGGTATCCAAGCTACTATTTTCTCTGTCCGGATAAACATTTGGCCGCGATACGTAAATGCATTATAAATTATCTTACTACGCTTACAGGCAATTGCAGCCTGAAGAAGTTTACGGCTTTCAGCATTGAGGCTCTCAAATAGAAAAATATTATTTTCAAAATCAAACCCAGCATCTATAAGGTTTACAGCTGATTTAGTTCGCCTACGAAATGCCCCAAATGCTTTATGAACTCGATTTCTGTCAAAGGGCGAAAAATATTTAACAATCACAATCGAGTTTGTGTTTGTGTTTCATTGGTTTGACTTCAGCCGAAAAATATCTTAAATCATCGGTGGCTGAAAATCTATGAAGTGGCAAATACGGTTGAAGTCCTGTTGTTATTGTTGATATTAAATAAATAAAATAAATAACTGGCCATTTCAGCCCTTGAAAGGACTTTGACCCAGCTTCTTATGATCAATTGTAATGTGCGTGTTATTAAGTTTGTACACAATTGACCGAGAACTGGACCTACATGCTTAACACCGACTCCGAACGGCGATGAACGGAATGTTCTCGTTCTCAAGAAGCTTTACATGGCATTTTGATTACTCTCTGAGGTTTGCCATTGTCTGCAGAGAGGTGGCGGCCATACAGAAAATTATTTTAATTCAAATAATTTTCTGTCGCTGCTGGGGTCTGAACCTGGGTATTCAGGTTCTTTGACATAGTGGCCACGCACTTTAACCAACTACGCCACGGACGCCGCAATTGCCTATTGTTGATATTGCCCTTGTTAATACTGCTCAGCTTATCTTTTAGCAGCTCAAGATCATCACAGCGACGAGTTAATACACTCAGACTTTCCAGCGAGGTAATTTTGTTGTTCAACTCGCTTTGTACCACTTTTAGGGCTCAGTCTCAATTTTACTCGCTAATTTGGTCTCTACATTAGCAATATCAAGAGATAGGTGCCTGAGCGAGCTGTCGTAATGAGCAATTAATCGGTCTTCAAGCAGTCGAAATATTTTCTGCAAAAAAGAATTGCAACTCACATTCAAGTAGAGACATTTTGCATAGAAATAGCAAAAACTGATATTTTTATGAGTGTAGTATAAGTTGCGTATGAGCAGCAAAAAAACAATCTAACAATCATGCATGTGCCGCAAGTCTGTTCTGCATGAAATTTCAATAGATACTAACTCAGTTCAGTGCTCGTCGGTGAGTTATGGTCTGATTATGCATACTTGACGTAACTTGACGCAACGCAACTTCACATAGTATAACTTTTTATTGATTATACTTACTTAGTAAACAAAGAAAAGGAACTGTCAAAGCATCATCTGTGTTGTTTGTTCTTGAAACATCGAATCGATATGGAGGAAGATTTATTTATGGATTTAAGCTTTTTAAATATCTTGAGGTTGCACCAAAAATTAAAAAAGCAGAGAAATGCAAGGCGATGGGCTGTGCGACCGATTAATAAGGACAGAATAACAAGCGGTTACTTCAAAAAAGTCTTTTTAAAGATGAAACACGAAGACGAGGAACAGTTTTTTATACACACAAGGATGACACGAAGTGTGTATGATATACTTTTTAATTTGATTGAAACCCCGTTAAAAAAGGCAAAGCAACAAATCGCACCTGAACAAAGACTTTCAATAACTTTGTTGTAAGTTTTTTTTTAATATAATCTCATCTTCGCCAAATAATCCTATTCTTTTTAAGGTATCTAGCTCATGGAGGCTCGTTCCAAAGCATTGCTTGGAGTCATAAGTTGGGAAAAACCACGGTCCGAAATATTGTTTTGGAGACATGCGAGCTACTGTGGAATACTCTCTCGCCAATATATGTCAGCGAACCCACAACTTCCCAATATAAAGACATCGCAAATGATTTCAACAATCTGTGGAATATGCCAAATTGCGTTGGGGCAATAGATGGCAAGCATATTGCCATTACTTGCCCAAAGAACTCAGGCTCTATGTTCTTTAACTATAAAAAATTTTATAGTATAATATTAATGGCAGCGTGTGATGCGAAGTATACCTTCACTATGGCCAGCGTAGGCAGTTATGGCAGTCAAAGTGATGGTGGTAAGTTATATTAATAGTTTTTAAATAAAAAACTAAATCATAAATTTGTTTTAAGGTGTTTTCCAACATTCAAACTATGGGCGAGCACTTCTATCAAATGAATTGCCTTTGCCTTCAAATGCTCCATTAGGAAACAACTCATCCGAACCATTTCCCCATTTCCTAGTGGGCGACGCTGCATTTCCACTAAAAATGAATTTAATGCGACCCTTTTCTGGTTCGCAATTACCTCAAATAAGACAAATTTTTAATTACAGGTTATCGCGAGCCCGTAATGCAACAACAGCTATCTCATCGACGTAATGCAACAACAGCTGCATACCAATTAAGAGACAAATTAGCTGATTACTTCATTAACGCCGGAGCAGTTCCATTTCAATATCGACAAATTTAGAATTGTAGACAAACTGACAAAATTTCAAATATCAGGTGCGATTTATTGCTTTACCTATTTTAAAAGAGGTTTCAACCAAATTAAAAACTATATCATACAAACTTCGGGTTGTCCTTGTGTGTATAAAAAACTGTTCCTAATTTTCGTGTTTCATCTTTAAAAAGACTTTTTTGAAGTAATCGCTTGTTATTCTGCCCAAATTAATTAGATCTTAATCTTAATGTAAGAAAAACCAATTAAATAATATTGACTACATAATAAACACTTTCATTTTAAACTTAAGTTGTATATTATTGCTTTTTTATTTCATTTATTGTTTTCTATATTCTAAGGAGCTATAAGGCACTTTTTAACAAAACAAAAATATTTGGTAAATAAGACTTAAAATTAAAGGAACTTCACACAGTCTTAATTAATATAATAATTCAGTCTTCATTTGTTAAAAAATAAATAAATAAAATTTAAAAAAAAGTAAGTTATATAAAAAAGTTTAAAAAACAAATAGGTAATTCAGACTTTGTTGTTGCAAATAAATAAAATAAAACAAAAAAAGTAAGTAATATAAAAAGTCAAAACAAAAAAAAAATAGATAAAAATACACCTACTCCTCTTCCAGTTTCAACTTCATAACGAAGTCAGTTATACCCTGCATGGCTACCGCTTGCTTCCTGGAGCTCATGTCACTAATTGTAGCAACAATCATTCGGCCGAACCCTTCAACGGCTTCGTTTCTAACTCCAGCCCGTCGCTTACACATTTCAGCGTACGCCTTGCATGCTTCTTTAAACTCTTCATCACTGATATTTTGTTTGCGGCGTTTGGCACTTTTTGGCGAATCTGGTGTTGGTGCCGGAGGGGGTGTTTCCGGAAGAGAAGGATTAACCGGTGATGGTGTCGTGGGCAATGACAGAGAGAGTGGCTCTTCGTGGTAGTTAAGAGTACAACGCGTTCTAAAAAACAGAATTGATGCATTTCGTTGTGTTCTAACTAAATTTAAACATTTTCACTCACGGTCTTGGTTTAATGTGATCCTTCAAAAAGCTGAGCGCACTGAACAAGGGCCAACTTTCAAAAAGCGCAGCTCCACTGCCTGATGGCGCATCCATACGTTTCCACTCCCGTGCATAGCGCTCTCGCAAGTTGGTCCATCGCTTGCAGCACTGCTCTTCTAAGTAAGGATAAACTTTGAGCTAGTAAACTTTGCACTTTATATTTCATTATAATAAATACCTGTGGCTCCCAGTTCTTTGGCAATCATCGTCCACACTGCTTTTTTCTTATCTGGGAACCTGTATCCTCCGCTAAATTTGTTGTAGAGCACTTCATTGCTCCGGACCAAATCAATGAGCTTTTCATCATCAATCATTCTAAAACATATCAATTATCATTATTATAAGCATTAATATTCCATTTAAATTAAATACTTACATTGCGCTTCAATAAGCAAATATTAAAATAAAAAACAAACAAAATAATATAGAACAAAACAAATGTCACTTGCGTGAAGTTAACAATGTTGCAAAAAGCAGCTAGTTTATTGAAATGTCACGCGACGTAACATAGAAATCTGAATTCAACAGACTTCTGAGTTGCGTTACGTTTAGCATAACCAGATACATGCAAATCTCATTTAATAGATTTGTAAGTGACGTTTGTTTTTGCTGAGTTACGTCGAAATAAGTATGCATAATCAGACCATTAATATGTATACAGAAAGCTTTTAAGCACAAAAGCCCAAATGCCCGCTGACATAGGCTTTGATGATCACTGCACTAGAGACATCAAGGTACGAATTAGTTGTGACCACTGGGAAATGGGAAATGGGCGCATGGGAAAATTAACGAATTTTGTATTCAACTCGTTGATTTCAGTAATTTTCGCTCCACTTAACTTGCTTTTCCCTATCCCAATTCTTCAAATTTCCCTCCAACTTTGCTTACTTCCTGTAGCGTTACCGAACTTTTGACAACAATTTTGCCGAGTGTATTTCCTTTACTACCATTTTTCATATGTTTTTAAATACGTTGTAAATTTCCGCTATTTTGAATTGCTTCCATCTCTTGCTCCATGCTCTGTCACGTAGAACTATAAGTTGCATTATATTATTATTGAACCAAGGTCGCTGTTATAATGACTGCTTAATCCGTAAGAAGAACCATATTAAGAACATTTTTTTACAAAGTTTATTTTCGATATAAATTAATAAAGGTTAAACAATGTTGAACGTTTTAATATCTGAAAACAATGTTGGTTATAAATTATTAAAAAGAGCAAGAGTTTACTTACTTGTCCGTGCTTCTTGACCAAAAAATTCAAAATTGATGGCCGGAAGCGGACATTTGAAAAACAACAAAATACATTCTATCAATCTCATACAGTAGTTGTGTTCAAAAATACATAAATTACAAAATAAATAAATAAATAAAATACTTAATCCACAACAGTCGCTTTTGACTCTTTACCTGCTTGCATTTTAATGGAACATACTCTTCAAATAAATAATTTAAATTGCTTTCTAGGAAGCTAACTTTTCATAAACTGAAGCCGTTCTGTATACGATACTCCAGTCAATATTTACAACTGCATTCTCTAGTTCTGAATAATTAATATTTTTGAAATGGTGATATTTAATAGCTTCAAATGTAGGACACAGTTGGAAGTCGATAATGATATGCAATAACATGCAATAACAATAGAGTTTAGCTACTACAGCTTTTCGCACATTCTCAGCATTTACCCATTCAAAGCCACAACCCAAAATCTTTCAGATTTTCAACGATATTTGTAATAGTGGTTCAAAATGAGTTTATGTGGGAAAAATTTACCCACCAACACAGTGGTTGGGCTCGAGGACAACACAAGACGTCACGACTAACCTAAACTAACGTGCAATTACACAATAGTTTTTAATCTATTTTTGAGCTGACCTTTTGACAAGTTAACATCAAAAAAGCTACAATTGTTAACTAAGTTACTCATGCGGTTTAATGGAGCAGTTAACATATCGCTCATTTACTAAAAGACTGTACTAACTCAAAAAACGTCATTTTCGACTTATTGATGCAGAATTATTCGTAATGTCATGCTTTATATTGTGTAAAAATTTCACACTCATAAGTTATATACTCTCTGCGTGAGAAGATAAAGTGCCGTTGGGATGCCGTGCAAGATGGGAGTCAATTAAAAACTTCAAACGCGTTTGCTGCAAAATCGCTTTTCTTGAGTTATGACACTCTTTTAGTAAATGAGCGATATAATTTGTTCTACTAAATGGTAAATAAATTAAATTGTTAGTGTTTCTACTGCTTCTCCGATTCGAGTTAAAATTTATAAGAGAAAGAAGTTCTGGAGAAACGAATACACCGGTTATGAGTTGGTGTAAATAGACAATATCTGCAGACTTCTCCGCTCACTCAGTGATTGCATTTTTAATAGTTTTAAAAGATCCTCATAAGGAGGAAGGTTTATAATGTCAAATCCACTTAGACCCCTTAGAGCAAACCTAACAAAACGTTTTTGGACCCTTTCTATACGATCAACATGCACACTGTAACTTGGGCACCAAACTTGACTTGCGTATTCGAAGTGAGGACGCACAATTATACAACTCATAACACTGTGTGTAATTTTTTAAGTCATGGCAAAATAACCATATACGGACACCACTACGTGATAAAAGACTAAAAAAAAAAGACCCTTGTCTCCCAATTTTTCCCAAAGTCATGCAGTTTTTTGTTTATGGGCCGCCAAAGATTTGGGGCCTCGGTATCATTTTCGCAAAAAAGTGATCATTTTCTCGGGCTCATATCTTGCAAACCGTTCAGAATTTCGATTTACTCTCTGAGGCAAAGTTGTAGCTCTTGTCATAAAGAACAAAAACTGCGAACATATCGCAAAATCGCAAAAAACTTAAAAAAATACGATTTTTACCTTTTTTCCCGTGTTCAGGTCCATAGGTAGCAAACCGTTCAAATGGTAACCGTATATAGATATTTTTTTTCGTATTGCACTGTGTAATACAACGTTGCAGCTGTAAAAATACTATTAAACTCTTTGGCCCAGCGTTTTATAAATCCAAGCATTGAAGCTGCTTTTTTACAAATGTAATCAATATGGATGTTAAATGATAGCTTAGAATCCATGTATACACCGAGATCTTTCACGACATCGACACGACTAAGGCAGTATCTTTTATTTGATAATTGATAATTAAATTGTTCCTTTTATGCGAAAAGGTCATAGTTTGGCATTTATCTGGGTTAAGAAACATATTATTTTAAGAACACCAAACCTCAAAAGAATTCAGATCAGACTGGAACAGGGCAAAACTGTCTTGTGCGCTTATTGTTCTGTATATTTTCATATCATCTGCATAAATAAGCAGATGAAAGTTTTTTTATGATGTGAGTTACATCATTAAATGCTAAAATAAACAGAAGTGGACCAAGATGGCTACCCTGAGAAACACCGGATTCCTCAATAAACTCAGAAAAAAACACACCTCGGAATCGTATTTGATAAGATCGCTCTGACAAATACGATTTAATCCAGCTAACAAAATATTGTGGAAATCCCATAGACGTGAGCTTGTGATTGTGAGGAAGCTTCTCAAATGCCTTACTAAAGTCAGTGTAGATGCAGTCGACCTCATTACCACATTCAATCGAATTTAAGCAAAATGTTGAAAAATCGAGAAGATTAGACACAGTGGATCTGCCATTAACAACACCATGCTGACGAGTCGTTTAAACTTCTCCACAGTGAACCTTAACGCCATTTCGAACCTTAAAACCATTCGCTCAAAAAATTTGGGAATCGATGAAAGCTTAGCGATAGGCCTATAATTTATAACTTCATTCCTACAACCTTTTTTATAAATTGGAATAACAAATGAATTTTTCCAAAAAAGTACACAGCCTTCGTTAATAGATTTATTAAATAATAAAGATAGAAGTTGACACAAAACGAAACCGCATTGAATTATCACTGCGGCAGGAACAAATGAATTTTTCCAGAAAAAGTGCATAGCCTTCGTTAATAGATTTATTAAATAATAAAGATAGAGGTTGACACAAAACGGAATCGCATTGAGTTATCGCTGCGGCAGGGACTCCATCAGGTCCAGCACCAAAATCCTCACTATACTCTCTCTGTCCGATTTATACCAAATGCTCAATGGTGGATGGTTTTCATCAAGAGTTGTCAGAGCATGAAAGGTCCCATGGGCGTAACCAGGTATGGGCAGGAGGGGGGCAGCTGCCCCCCCCCCCTAGAACACAATCCGATACATTTATTTTTGGGGATATTTTCGTAGTATTACACATTTTAAAACTACGCAGTTATCATGAATTATACTGACAAATAAAAAAAAAATTATTTAATTTTAATACCTTTATATCTTATACACACGGCGACAACACTAGCGCAACACCCTGAAAATAACATATTTTTAGTATTTGATCCATCACTTGTTCAGAAGGCTTCTTTTTCCAACTGGGTAGTGTCGCACGCTCAGCTGTGATGCTGTTACAGCAAGCGAGCGAGCGAGAGGAATATATATATGGACGTCAATTTCAGTTTGAAGCTAAACTGCCATGATATTCGTTCTTGAGTGCGCCGCACATAAAGAAATACAAAATAAAAAGACAAATAAAAAGATTTTGCGAACAGTTTTTTTGTGAAATGGATATACGGAGATTCTTCAAAAAAGGTTGAATTCTTTTCAGAATCAGAACTGCGCTAAGCGATCTATTTTAAGGTGTTAATACTTTAAAAAGGAAGAAAAGCCCGAGCAGCAGCAGTGGCAGTGATGTGAATGAAAACGACGAACAACACTTAAATTCACCTGGACAGCAATCAGAAGTCAGCAATATTAATCAACAACAATCAGCAATCAGCAACAGCAATCAACAAAAATCAACAACTTCCGGCAAACAGAAATCAACAACAACTACCAACAATACCGGCCAGCAAAAATTAACAACAACTACCAACAATACCGGCCAGAAACAATTAACAACAACTACCAACAATACCGGCCAGCAACAATTAACAACAACTACCAACAATACCGGCCAGCAACAATCAACAACAACAACAATCAGTGACTGCAACAAAAATGACTTAGGTCTTTATGTTGGCGTGGTTAATCAGCTGTCATTGGAGAAAAAAAAGATATTTTACAAAATCCTTGGGTTCCACCGAATACTTATGATTTTATAATAGATGCACTTCATTTACAGAGAAAATTTAATTATGACTGGTTGCAACAGTACGAACCATGGCTTGTATATTCCAAGCGACTTAAAGGTGCTCTGTGTAAATATTGTGTGCTTTTTCCCCCGATTTCTGGTAGTGTCAGAGGTGTCTTTGGGTCATTCATGGTAAGACCATACTTACGTTTTAAAAATATGCACAAAGACTGCCAGAAACATATGAGAACACATTTTCACCTGGCAGCCACAGCTGATGCCGAAGCTTTCTTGCGCAGTGCCCCTGTAGTCGTTCAACTGCAAAGCAGTCATGAAAAGCTTATTGAAGAAAATAAAAAAATTATATATTCAATTCTTTCATGCATTATATTTTGTGGCACGCATGATATGCCCCTTAGAGGGAAATATGTCAATGAAGGTGTTTTAATGGATTTATTAAAATTGCGAATCGATTCAGGAGATTCGCAACTCAAAGCTCATTTTGAAAAATGTGCTCGCAACGCTTCATATTCATCTCCCAAAATACAAAATGAGTTAATTACACTATGTGGTCAAGTTATCAAAGATCACATAATAAATGACGTAAAAAAAGCAGTTTTTTATTCTGTTTTGGCCGATGAAACTGCGGATGTAAGCGGAAAGGAGCAGCTTTCGATCGGCTTGCGGTTTTTTGATAAATCTACAAGTAATTTTCTGTAAACCTTCTTTATTTAATTAATTACATTTTTCTTCTTTTTTAAGGTACAATACGTGAAGAATTTGTTGGGTTTATCGAACTAAACGCACAAGACGCAAATACTATTGCTTTTGCAATTGAACAGTTTTTGATAAGCAATGACTTAAATTCGTATCATTGCGTGGGCTTTGGTTTTGATGGTTGTTCAACAATGGCTGGAAAAGAAGGTGGAGTACAAGCTATTTTAAGAAAAAAGTACACGAAAGCACTTTATATTCATTGCTCCAGCCATAAATTGAATCTGGTGGTCAACGATGCGAGTCAACTGCAAGTAGTGAGAAATTGTATTTGCACAATAAAAGATTGTATAAGTTTTTTCCGTGAGTCTTCAACCCGGAGAAGTTTTGCTCCAAATTTAACAAAACTTTGTGAAACAAGATGGACGGAGAAATATAAATCGATAAGAAGATTCTCTGAACATTTTTGTGATGTAGTAAAAGCATTGGAAAAATTATCTGATGAAGGAAATTATGCCACTAAAAAATCAGCTTTCCAGCTTCATGCAGCCATTACAAAGCCAGTTTTTATCATCGCTTTGTTGACAATGGCAAAGTACTCAGGAGTTTTGGAGCCAACAGCCAATATTTTACAATCTACTGCGATTGATATGATAGCAGTTAAAAATCATATTGATAAAATTATCGATGTCATATGTAACGATCGACTGAATGCGGAAAACATTTGTAATGAAATATTGGATAAAGCTTCAACAATTTCCCGTGAAATACTTGTTGAGATTTCTGTGCCTCGTATTTGTCAAAGGCAACAACACCGTAGCAATCATCCAGCGTCAACAGACAACGAATATTGGAGGCGGTCTATAATTCTACCCTACCTGGACTCTCTATTGGCATCGCTGAAGTTAAGGTTCGCTGAAGATAATGCTCCAGCATTTGCTTTAAGCCATCTTCATCCGTTGCAAATGCTGAAAAATGGTCTTCAAGATCTGAAAAAGACAGTCGATATTTGTGAGAAGTTTTACGGCTTCGATATATCTGCAGAGTTGGAATTGTGGTACAATATTTGGCAACAGAAAAGGTTAAAATCTGAAGATCTTACAACTATTGAAGTGGCAAAATTGTTAGATGAGGCCAATGAATTTTTCCCAGTGCTACAACGAGCTCTTTCTATTTTATGTACATTGCCGTGCACAACAGCGACAGTAGAGAGGTCATTTAGTACGCTGCGTCGCGTAAAAACCTGGCTTCGGAGTACCACAGGAGAAGAACGCTTGACAGGACTGTGCTTAATGAGTGTGCACAGAAAATTGGCAGCAAAAAATTCAGAATTATTAAAAAAAAAAATTATGGATAAATTTTCATCAAATACCAGGCGACTTTTACTAAATTAAAAAAAAAAATTGCGTGTAGCCGCACTTCAGAAGTGAAACTTCTTTTTTCTTATATATATATTTTTTTAATTTCTATTTCTTTTTTCCCAATTTTATTTTTTAAAGAACGAATAAATGAATGAAATGAATGAATTTGGTAGAATTCAATCCAAACGGAAACACTGCCTTGAATTTTCTTATTTTTTATTGTATTTACATATGTATGATCATATGTATGTTCATATGTATGTTCATTTTCTGATCATGATAAGAAATATATAAGAAAAAACTAAATCGACCAATAGTTTTTTTTTTGCAATCGATTTTTACACACATTTTAAATGTTTCTATAGTGAATAGAAATACTATATAATCATCTTTAAATTAAACACTCAAGTATAAATGTACTTTGTGTATATAATTAAGCTAAATTTTTTAATTTTTTGTTAAAATTTTTTTGTTTTGAATTTTAGTGTTATAATGCAAAGTAAACTTCTGCCCCCCCCCCCCCCCTACATCAGATCCTGGGTACGCCCATGAAAGGTCGTCTTAACAATGACATTGTTGCTGTCAGTAGTAAAGACCAGGTCAAGAAATCTTTCCAGACTATTATAAGGACATACTTGTTGTATGTTATATCAGAACATATATTGTTAACAAATATATCTTCTTGGCGGGACTTCGAATTTGATGCACAATAATATGTATCATCGTCAGAAGAATGCCATTTTAAGTTAGGCAGATTAAAATCTCCCAATAATAAAATGTCATTAGCGTCAAGTATATTTACAACGTAGTCAACGCAATCTGCAAGGCTTGCGTAGACCTCGGCACTACTCGTCGGAGGAACATACGCATTTATCACTATACATTGGAGTTACAATGTATAACTTTAACGCATATTAGTTCTATGTTAGATGAGCAGGGAATATCAACAAGGGAACTCACAAAACAGTTCCTAACAGCTAAAAGGACATCACCACCGACAGAAGAACTATTGTCAGTGAATCTATCCCTTCTAAATACTTGAAAACTATTGTCAAACAATTCCAAGTCAGTAATGCTTCCATTCAGCCACGTTTATATTAACGCAATAATATCCTCAGAGCAATTCTGCGACGACAGGAATATTTTTTGCATCTTTGAACGCAATCCCCTTACATTTTGATAGTAAAGGGATAGCCTATTTAATTTTTTTGGGTCTGACGGGTGGCTGCGGTTGTCCTACAAGATTTATTTTTAGGCTTGAATTCACTAACGAGAATATTATCGGTCCATATTCTAGAGTTTAGTACAGTTGCAAAGTCTTCAGCTGCAACTGTAAGAATAAAAGAGGCGTGGGAAGGCTTATTACCTATTTTCTTACATGAGCAGAATGCTTTTGAAGCAACTAAATTGTTTTGTTTAACAAACGTCACAATATTTTCAGATGCTGTGTCGGGCTGTAGACGTGAAACAAAAATGTTTTTGGTCCTCGACACTGCCTTTAAAGTCAATTGACTATTAGGCGCAGTTGAAATTGTATTGGAGCTACTACACAATGGAGGAATAGTAGAAGGTGTAGAAGAAGTTATTGAAAAATTAATTTCTGGTTGCTGAGGTGTTAGAAGCGTTGTTGAGGGGTGCTTTGCCTTGGGAGACCTAGAGGACGCTTTACGGCGTTTATTATTATTCTTTTTGGTTTTCTTGTTTTTCCTCTGTGCTTTAGAATTTATGGGTCTTCTACGAATGAAACCGGCAAAGTTCCAGAAAAAGCAATCTCAGATGAGAGAGGCGCAATATTTTCCGGTGTAGAAGTTTCACTAGTGATATTGTCATTAGGTGTGGCACTAACTTCGCTAAAAAATGACAAAATTTTTCTAAAATCATTATTCAGCAAGTTAAGATTTTCTCCAAAAGTTTTAATTTTTAAAAATATCTCGTCAGGAGAAAGAACTTTGCACAAAGGACAGTACCAGGGAAGCCCAGAACGGACAGACAATAAACTGTCAGCACACGACCTTGAAATGCCAACGCAAGTAGCATGGAACATTTGCTCACAAGGACCAGAACAACTGAACAAATGTGCTTCTCAGTTTTACTCAAAAGAGTGCAGTGAACGAATACAGTTACAAGCAGAGAACGCAAATAAACAAAAACGAATCGTTCTATTTTGTTACGTTCGGATCTTTCAAGCGAACGAACCAAAAACGATTCAAACAACAAAAGAACGATTGGGCGTCTGTTTTGTTTTTCGGTTTCTGTCACTAGCGAAACTATTAACAAAACAAAACGATTGAGCGACGAAGAGACACAAACGAAACCGAAACAACGATTCGTTAAACGATCGTCGGATAACAACAAAAAAATTCTCTACTTCGCATTATTTTGCGCAGTTTGCATCTTTTGCAGGGTTCGTATCAACAATGTTGACTCAAACTTGATGAATGTTTGGCTTAGAATATCAGAGTAAAACAGAAAATAAAGAGGACAAAAGTATTGCAGCGATCGTCATTGATAGATTCTTCAAATAATATTTTTTACGTTCACAAATATCAACCACTGAATGATGACAAAGCTATTTACAAACAGGTCAAAAAAAAAATCCAAAATCAACTCGATAGAAGAGGCAAGCATCATTCGCATGCTGACTCTTTCCACGGAGTTTGAGTTCAATGTCTTTTGCATACCAATGATCATTAATGAAATGTTTGATTTGGTTTAGTTTTCTATACTGACACGTTAGCGAAAATAATAAAAATTACGTTAGTTCTCTCTTCCCCTGAAAAGTTTCGTGTTTCGGTTGCCCTCACGAACGAAACGAATGAAAAATTAAGGTTTTGTATCACCCTCTGAGCGATCAGCTCGGATATCGTTTAGTTTATTTGCGTTCTCTGGTTACAAGTAACAACAACAATTGAAAACGTTCACTACGCTTAAGAAAAACAACACTGCACAAAGAGGAATTAAAAAATAAAAAGGAACAAGACAGATAAGCAAGCACTACTTTGTTGTTTTTTTTTAAACAAGTATTACAACAAGCTTGTTGTATTACAATTACAATTTATTTTCTTATTTTTTATATTACAACAAGCACGAAATTAACATATTAAACAAATAAATTAAAACTTATTTAAAATATGAACAAATTCACTTAAAACAGTTATAATACTTAGCACTTCACTTGATAAATAATTTATATAAACAATTATTAAAAAACACTAAACACGTTTCACAGCAAGACAATAAACTACACCCACACCGGCAATAGGACGAGATCAACTGAATGTCAGAGAAGTTAAGAGCCTTACTTTCAATCGTAACATATGTAGAAAAGGTGTGATTTCAACAGTGTGGTTTGGTCCACGCAACCAACAAGTAATTTTAGAGAGCCATTATAGATCGCAATCAAAACATATTCAATCATGTCATTAAGAGCAGACCTACCAATTTACAATCTAATCAATTTACACCTATTACCAACCCGTACAAATATAGCTGCGCTACCACCGTGTTTTCGACTGTTTGCACGGAAAATTTTTAACCCATTTACTTTAAACAAAGCATCCTACAGTATCCATGTTTCAGTTACAAATATCATATCCACATATGGCAACCAGAGACTCGCCGGGATTGTCCCGGTTTTTCAATTGGTGTCCCGAGTCCCGGTACTTGTTTAAAAGTTCCGGAATTTGCACAAAAGATTTTGATTGAAGTTCATGTCATTTTTCCCGTATTTAAAAAAATACTTAAATTTATTTGTAGTTCTTACTGGGAAGCAACGATTAATGAAAGTATCCCCGAGTGAACAGTGTATTGGGTGTATGTTAAATGAAACAATACAGTAGTGCCTTAATTTCGATCGAAATTTTGACAGTTCATTTTTACTCACCTTCGTACCCCGTTTGTGATTTTCAATCTCTTAAATTTTGTTGCTTTTTTTGAAAATTCTTATATTTCAAATAAGAATCTACAATCTACATTTCTCCACATGATATTTAGTTAGAAACACAAAATTTCTTCAAATCTCTTTTCTCTAGCTGGATCTCAGCCCTCACGACGAAAATATTCAATTAAATTAATGAGGTCGTGTGACTTAGGAGAAACGCGCTTCATAATCAACCTGGTAATCAGTGTTGCCAGAAAACTGTGATTCAAAATCGTCATTTTCAGATTTAAAATACGTCATTTCAATAAAAAAAACGTTAGTTAAATATTGAAGCTGAAAAAAGCGCTCCATTTGTTTTATTTGGCTGCATGCTCGTTGAATACTTGTGGGAACAGCCCAAAATGCAACATGGACGACTAGAAGCGGACAGAGCTATTAGGGACAACACTGACTGAACGAACGGACTTTAAACATGGACGTTAACAATGGACGAATTCGACGAATTGGACGAAGCGTGGGCAGAGTAGTAGTGAGCGCTAGAGACGGGTGGACGTGTTTTTGCTTTTACCTCGAGAGTTTAATTTAATGTGTGATAAAATTGAAATTCAATTAAACCAATATATAGCTAAAGATTAACTACATGTGTAACTTAAAACTTTGTGAAACTAAATTATTATATAAAGCTATATAAAATATAAAATCTTGTTCAAACCAAGAGTAAAACTGTACTCGAACATTTTTGTGAAGTGAAATTGAATTAAATCTACTTTAAAGAATATGTAAAACTATGCATGCAAAACTCTTATAAATCTACTTTAATTACCTAAATAAACAAATGTGAAACAATAAAATAAAGAATATGTAAACTATGCGTTTAAAACTACAAATACTACAAATCTACTTATATTAACTAAATAACAGATGCCAAACGATAAATAAAGAATAAAACTACAATAAACTATTCATGTAAAACTACTATTGTGAAACTTATATTGACTAAATAAACAAATGTTCAACAATAAATAACGAAAAATACTACATACATTAAAAAATATCGCACCGCTAACAGACACTTACGATGACATTATCACTTATGTAGGCAGTGTTGCATGTATACTATGCAAGTAGTGTTCCTTATCATATACCAATGTTCACACGTTCACATTCTACCTTTAAAACTTTTTGCTATATTAAAACTATTGTGTCTATTAAATTCGTCAAATATGCCTCAAAATACGTCAATCCTCATTAGAGCTTAAAATACGTCAAAATGACGTATTTAACGTCACAATGGCAACGCTGCTTATAATAACTATATTATATTTTATTAATATTTTTATCTCATTAAACAGTTCTAAATGCTACAAATGTATATACATTAGGCCAGGTCAAATTTTTTATCGATCAAGCTTATAGCAGAAACGTAATCTATGATGAATTCTGAGAAAATTTCCCCAAGAAACCATAGGTCTAAAGTCAATCTCAATATCGCGCATATCGAGGTCAAAATTTGTGTATGGATTTCATATTTTATATATAAATACTGTAGAATAGTCCAAAAATGACAGCGTATATCATTTTGGACTAGTTGAAAAGGAAATTTTGCCAGCATTCCGAATCTGAATTTATTTGAAAAATATTTTGGCTAGTAAACCAAATTTTGCCAGCCTGATATTTAAAGTGGCCAAAAATGTAAAATTCATCGTAGAAACTTTTTGATAATTTTCAATTTTACATTTGAATTCTTCATTTTTACTATTTTATTACATTCTTCACATTTTAGTATTTAAAAAGTAAACAAAACTGGAAGTAATAACCTCAGCTATACGAGTTCTTTCATACAAAAAATTTATCTCTTGACGATTTAGTTGGAATTTGTTGCGATGGAGAAATAAGCAATACTGATACCGTAATGGCATTCTACGAAGGTTCGAAATTGCTCTAGAATCATTACATTGGTTTGTTTGCTTGCTGCATTTTAATGAACAACCTTTTCGCCACTTGTTTGGTGAATTGGAAAAGTCGACAAGCGGACCTAGAACTGCTAGCGGCGATTTGACAAAATTAATTGAAACCTGTGAACAGTTACAGGTAGTTTTATAAAATAAAAAAAAAAAATAAATAACTGGCCATTTCAGCCCTTGAAAGGACTTTGACCTAGCTTCTTATGATCAATTGTGTTGTGCGTGTTATTAAGTTTGTACACGATTGACCGAGAAATGGACCTACATGCTTAACGCCGACTCCGAACGGCGATGAACGGAATGTTCTTATTCTCAAGAAGCTTTACATGGCATTTTGATTACTCTCTGAGGTTTGCCATTGTCTGCAGAGAGGTGGCGGCCGTACAGAAAAATTATTTTAATTCAAATAATTTTCTGTCGCTGGCTGGGGTTCGAACCTGGGTCTCCAAGGTTCTTTGACATAGCGGCCACGCACTTTAACCAACTACGCCACGGACGCCACAGGTAGTTTTATACTAATTTTAAAATAATTGGACTTTATTTTAAGTCAACCCACTTTTTGTTATAGATTGTATCTGATTTTCAACCCATTTTGTTTGGAAATATGCCTCCACCGTTAAATACTAAAGATGAACACGGTCTTTCTACAGATGTGAAGTATCTGTACGACTAGCAAGGGCGTAGGTAAGATGAAAATTAGGAGGGGGAGGGGGGGGTCAAGAACTTTTCAATTTCTTTTTACCATATCTTTCATATCTTTTTACCATATCTAGCTTCAAAGAAAAAGGAAAAACCACATATTAAAAAAGAATTACATGTAGAAACTACTTTCAATCGATTAAATAGAAAATCTCAGGCAACTGCCCTCCCCTTTCCCCCATGGCTACGCCCTTATCGACTAGCCAAAACCGTGTTTGAAGGTTTCTGTCCCGCAGATTTAGCCAGCATGAAACCCGGGCAAATAGTTCACTCTCGTTGGCTAACCAAAGCTAGTAGACTATTGCGACTATACGTACTACAAATTTGCCATCAACAAACTTAAAAACTCTAGCAAACTATATTATGAAAGTTAATGTACTAATGTACTTTAATTTAAGGTATTAAAGTTCTGTTGTCTACGGGATATTGTTAACGCTGTAGTTCAAAATAATACCTATTTCGGTCATACAGAGAATGTTTTATTGGCAATGCTCTATGATGATAGAAAACCGGTTTGCGAAAGAGCAATCAAGAAGATTTTGTATTATCGAGACAAGCTTTATGATCCAACAGTATTAAGGACTTATAAAAAGCATTGCATTAATTTTGATTGCTCAGACTATGTTGATTTGAAGTGATGGCCGATCCAAAGTTTGGAGAAAACCAAACACTGCACTTGATCCAAAGAATATTATTCCTACGGTCAAACATGGTGGTGGCAACGTTATGGTTTGGGGTGCCATTGCGTCATCTGGAGTGGGTCGTTTGGTTTTTGTCGAGGGTAATATGGACCGCTATCAATACAAAAACATATTGGAACATAATCTGAAGGCATCTGTTGATAGCTTGGGCCTGGGAAATCAATGGATTTTCCAACAGGATAACGACCCTAAGCATACTGCGCACGTTGTTCGAGACTGGCTCCTGTACTATGCCCCAAGACAGCTGAATTCTCCACCCCAGTCACCAGACTTAAACCCTATAGAGCACATATGGGACGTTTTGGAAAAATTGGTGCGAAAATATGACATTAGTAGCCGTGAAACATTAAAAACCGCTCTTATTCGTGCATGGGCCGATATAACACCGCATATTACGGAGAATTTGGTGACATCAATGCCCCGCCGTCTTCAAGCAGTTATTGATGCCCAAGATGGACCGACCAAATACTAAAAGTTTACATTTTTTTCGTTTTTTTGTATAAAATTTTGATATAGTATTTATTTCTTGTGGCTGTATGTAGACTTTTTTCCTATGAATTTTTGCTGTTTTTGTTATTATTTTTTTAATTATGGTAATGAATTGCTTTTTTATTTTATAAATAAACTAATATATTAATGCCTTAAATATTGACATAAACATTTTTTTTATTTTCTTCACAAAGTCTATAAAACCCCTAAATCAAGGGTTGTATGTACACTTATTTCCTTGACTGTAGATGATGACAGCATTTTGTCCGAACCTCCATTCACCGCAAACATTCCATACGAGCACATGCTAAGTTATCTAGAGTTTGAAGATCCGCCGCTGCCAGGCCCAAAATTCCATCGCTTATTCAGGGAACTGAGCGATTTGATCAGTTACTTTCAAGTGTTTCGCGACGCGTAATTGAAAAAAATCGAGACGTTGTTATCGCAGTGGCTGCAAAAAGTTGACCTAAAATACCCCGCATTGAGAGCAAACAAGACTTAAAAGTCTAAAATTATACTTTTTGCACTGATTGAATAAAAGGTTTTCTGTAAATTTAAATCGTTTTATATTTGACAATATTAAAATATTAGATTGGCAATATTTGGTTTAAAAGAAAAAATATTTTTAAAATGACTTCAGATTCGGAGATCTGGCAAAATTTCCTTTTCAACAAGCCCAAAATCATTGATATACGCTGCCAAATTTTTATTTAAACTATACAGTTGTTTTTTAATTCATATACAAGTTTTGACCTCGATACGCGCGATATTGGGATTGATTTTACACCTATGGTTTCTTGGGGAAATTTTCTAAATTTTTTCAACCGAACAAATTGACCCGCCCTAATGATCATATCACAACAGATTTAGAAAGAAAACAAAAGGTCAATAATTTAGTTGCAACCACGTCCACTGGGCTAGAAGATATCGTGTACAACGTGAATCATAGGAACTCTTTCAAAGTACTACTGTTTAGGCGGCAACCCTAAAGAAAGAAAGGTAGAAGATGGCCCACCAATGTAAAAGATTACATACTTACTTACCGACTCGTTCGATTATCGATTTTCGATAGCCGAACGAGTCCCTCGATCGGCTTCTCCAACGAGTTTTCGGTCAGCTTAATGGCTTCCTTCCATTTGGTCAGCCGAAACAATAACACGCCTTTTTTTAAAACCCTGGAAATTTTTGAAGATTTTCTGATCCGTTTTTTTTGCGCCAGCATCTATCTACTCAGCAAACATAGACTGACGAAACTTTAACTATCGCAGCACCTATTGCCGCCTGTACGCCAGCAACGAGTGTAATACACAGGAACAAATCCCACTTAATTTGTTTAACTACAAAAGTAATGGCATATTTATTGTTCAACAAAAACCTCACGATAAGTACGGGAGCACGGATAGCAAAAAAATCATAAAGCGTTGAGGAATTGAATTGAATTGACTGCACTAACAGTAATCGTGTCAGCTGTACAAGCCTATGATTTCAGCAAGGAAATCAAGTAGATTAAGGCCATGGAATCGACAGTTCCAGCCCACTTAAAAGCTTATCACCCTTTCTTGACGACAAAGGCGTTCTAAGAGTTGGTGGACGATTGACAGAATCTACATTATCATTTGACTCTAAGCACCCCATGTTACTGTCATATAACGATTCAATATTCAAATTGATATGAGTCAAGTTGCATATTGATAATCACTGTGGTCCACAGAATCTGTTAGCAGCTTTACGTCAACAATTTTCGATAATCAAGGGAAAAATAATGACAAGAAGCGTTGAACAACACTGCGTTAGATGTACCAAAGCAAAATCAAAACTATTCAATCAAATAATGGGAAACTTACCTGCATTCAGAGTCACACACAGATGCACACTGGTGTGGACTTTTTTTAGGCCATTCTGGGTACATTATAAGATCCATGGAAAGAAACCACATAAGGTTTATATTGCCATCTACTGTTGCTTTGCTACGAAGGCAGTCCATTTGGAGGTAGTAACAGATCTCACAACCGAAACGTTTATTGGATCACTCAAGCTCTTTGTTTCTCGGCGTGGTATTTGTGATGCCATTTACTCTGATAACGCAACCAATTTTGTAGGTCCATGAAATAAACTGGAAGAATTAAAAGACGCAATCTTTGTAACAACTCCAAGGAAACGGATCATCAAAACATGTAGCGACCGTGGAATAAATTTCAAGTTCAATCCCCTAAGAGTGTAACGAACTTTCTAGCCGGGGTTAGCTCGCCGGATAGCCGGGGTTCGTACAAAAAATTTATTTCCTTAGTCTCTTCAAATTATAAATACGAGGATTAATTTAAACTCACTACTTAAGTCTTTATTAAAAAATATTTGTTTTCACAAAAGAAAAAAATCACTATTCATATATTTTCTTTATTCATCTGTTAAATAATGGCCGTTGCTCCTGATTTCCCTCGAAGTCCTTTAAAGTGGGATCCGTGGATTCTGTTCGTTTGTCTGTCCTAGCCTTGTATGAAAATATGGTCTGAACCTAGTGGCGATCGACTTGGATGCTTTTAGAGCAGACCGTCCGGTATGAAACCACTCGGGTCGACAGAAAAAAAACAACTTTCGTGATGCCACTGGTATGTTTTATGACCGGCCGTCCGATATGAAACCACTCGGGCCGACAAGAAACACTGTTCACCAGGATGGGCCGTCCGGTATGAAACCACTCGGGCCGGATGTAACAGTCGGTCGTTGGTGCTGTCGCAGTGTGCTGAACTGTATTAGCGCGACCACTTGGATGCTTTTAGAGCAGACCGTCCGGTATGAAACCACTCGGGTCGACAGAAAAAGGACACCGTTCGTGACGTCACTAGTGTGTTTATCGCCGGCCGTCCGGTATAAAACCACTCGGGTCGGCAAGAAACACTCTTTTACGACTGTCTTTAGTCACTCGTGCGTAGTCACTTGTACCCTTGTACACTTGTTCACTTGTCACTTGTTCACTTGTCACTTGTTCACTTGTCACTCACCGATGTGCGTTGTTCGCGTGTTGACTTCAAAAGAGACCCACTGTTGGTTTGCTGACTCCTTTTATCCCCAAAAAGGGTAACGGGACCTTGTTTGTGTCGACAATTTCCATCTGATGTCGACCTTGAATTTTTCTCGCCTAGAAATAGCGGCAACCTTTTGTCTTGCATGTTATTGTTGTCATAGTCGCTGTTTAATGACCCCTATGTGTTTTGTTATTGCCACGTGTGGGTGCATAGAATGCATGTTGTTTGTGTGTTTTTGCTTGTGACTTCGTTATATAGTTTTGTTGTTGTGCCAATTGATCAGGCCACTGGCTTGCTGTATGTGTTGTTATTGTTGGTTTGCGGGTCACAAACATTTCTTAGTTTGTTTTGTTGTTGTGCCAATTGATCAGGCCACTGGCTTGCTGTATGTGTTGTTATTGTTGGTTTGCGGGTCACAAACATTTCTTAGTTTGTTGTTGTTGTGCCAATTGATCAGGCCACTGGCTTGCTGTATGTGTTGTTATTGTTTGTTTGCGGGTCGCCCAGCTGCGTGTTTTGTGGACAGGGGCGGTTCGCGGGTTATTGTCCAGGTGCGGTTTAGGGTTGCAGGGCGGGTTCGTGGTTTTTGGGGCCCTTTGTGCAGCGGTGGTTTAGTGGGAGCTGTAAGGCATAAATTTCACAAATTTATGTTTCCTTACACCCCCCCCTTACTTCCGGGTAGCAGGCTGAGTACTATGCTACTCACCGTTATCGTGACTCGATAGTTGCTTTGGGTGTATTTTATTCTTTTATTCTTCTTTGCCCCCAACTTCGGATACTTCAACAGGATACTCTCCACGACTTCCTTTGGTAACCAACTACCGTCTCTCTCCAGCTCTTGCAAGTTCCGGAACCTGGCGAAACTCTTCTGGGGCTTGGGTTCTTTGCTAGACGGTTCTGGTTCGCCTTTCTCCACCAATGGTTCATTTTCGATAAGCCATCCGAGACATAGTTCTTCCTCGTTCAGGATCTCTAGACAGATGTCTTCGTCAACTGGTTCGGATATCAAGTCGTCGTACTGCATCCCTTCAAAAACATCCTCTTCTAGTAAGTCCATCTCGTAGTCCAATTCGTCGCTAAGGTCACATCTAGGGAAAAGTTCTCTGTTTGTTGTTTCATTCCTGGGATCGGTTTTCTCGGTGTCCGTTGCGTTGCCTGAGTCGTTATCAATCATTGGGGTCTGGCGATCTGGGTCTATATCGATGGTGGTTATCTCGTTTTCCTCTGAATTGCTTGGGTCTTGGTTTCTCCATACTGCTGTCGTCTCGTTGTCTTCGGTGAAGCTGATCGTTGGAAGACATGTCGTTCTTCCCTGGCTTCTCATTAACCCTTGTAATACGTCCGCCAACTCCCGTCTCTTGCGCTGAAATCCACAGTCGTGAAACCATGAGGTCCGCTCGACGATGGGTAACTGAAAGCTTATCAGCGGCTCCTGGAAATACAGCTCCACGAACCTCAATAGAAATAGTCCGCAATCTGTCCCGTTTCTTTGCTTGGGCACCTTGACTGCCTGTAGCGGCAACGTATTCCTATCGAACGTTCGTGGTTGTTCGTTGTGGAACTTGGCAGCATACTCCATTTCGAGGTACTCCCTGAGAACCGCGGCTACACCCTCGCGTGCGTCTCCTGCCAGTGAATCTAATTGGATGAGCACTGGTCGCTTAATTGGCCAAAATTCACTCTTCCCAAATTCTGGATCGGAATTGTCTTCCATCAACTGGGGCCCTTCCAAGTGCGGGAAGCATAGTACCATTACGAACCAGTGCTTGTTTTGGTTTATCGGAAAAACCACCGTGTCCATATTTAGGATATTCACTCCCTTCGTCCAATTCTGTACTCGACGGTACCTATCCACCTTGCCTTTGCCACCGGCGAGTTGGCTAAAAAAATGCGGACTGAAAAAATAGGTGCGACCACGCTGCTCTTCAGGCACAATGTTGTGATGGATCCACTTTAAGTAGAACTCGATCAAGACGTCGTTCAAGAAGACTCCTTCTGCTAGACGCTCGTAGTCGACTCTCTTGACCGTAATCGCCCCCTTTCCTGGCGGGTATATCGCAACAACATCGTCCACTCTCTCCTCCTCCTCGTCGCTGGACAGTATGATCTCCGCGGAGTTTTCTGGACGGATTTCCCTCGCTTCTTCGCATTGCTGACCTACTTGGATGTTTTTCATTTCGCTTGGTTATTTTTGGTTCTGTCTGTAAGTAAAAATATGTGATCAAAACCTGGTCACGGCAGTTGGGTTGGGTCGGAGTCGTTGTTGGTCTTTGTTATGTTATTGCTGTCGTAACTGGCTTCCGTGCTCGAGTGGTTCTTCGGTGTGAAATTCTTTAAGTTCACTCACGTGTGCTGTCCGTACACTACTGTCTTCGTCGCCCTGAAGTTGTGCGATGACTGGAGAAGTGAACCCCACGACTCGGTAAGGTCCGTCGTACCGAGGTGCGAGTTTGGCTGCGAAATTGTCGACTGCTTTCGACAGTTGGTGTTGCCTTAGGAGTACCAGCTGTCCCACCTCTGGTCGCCACGCCCTCCTCCTGAGGTTGTAGTATCTTGCTTGATCCTGTGCTGCCTTTTCGAGGTTCTGCCGAACCATTTGAAATACTTCCTTCAGTCGATCTGCTCTTCCAACGGGGTTTTGGGGGCACGTTCCTGTACCCAGCGTCTGTTCATCAAAGAGCGCCTTTGGCAGTCTCGGTTCTCTTCCTTGCGTCAAGAATGCAGGTGTATAACCGGTGGTGTCCGAAACACTTGTATTTAGCGCTAGAGAAATCTCAGGTAGTAGATCATCCCATCTGCGTTGATCTCTCCCAGTCAACTGTGCTATCGTCCTCTTCACGTTCCTATTTGCTCGTTCAGTGGGATTTTCCTGCGGCGTTAGGGTGCCGTGAACTGTTGCCTGATCCCCATGTCCTTGAGAAAGCGTTGGAAAACCTTGCTGCAAAATTGTGACCCATTGTCCGTCACCAAAACTTTTGGGACCCCGTATCTCGATATGATCCGCTCCCGAAATGCTTTGCTTAATGTGTCCCCCGTAGCTCGTCGTAGTGGAACTATCTCCGTCCATTTTGAGAATTTATCGAACATCACCAGCAGCATCGTATTTCCATGCGTGGAACGAGGAAGTGGGCCTACAAAATCCGCACAAAGGATGGACCATGGTTCGTCCGCAATCTGTGTCAACATCTGTCCGGCAGGTTTGCTCTGGTTCGGTTTGTATTTTTGGCATGATTCGCAAAGTCTTATGTGCCGTCGTATATCGCGAGCCATACCAGGCCAGTAGTAGAGATTTGCTATTCGAGCTGTTGTCTTCCTGATTCCCATATGCCCCGCACATGGATTATTATGATTTTCGGAAAGTACTCGAGACCGAAGTTGAGAAGGGACGCAAAGCTTCCATGATTCGCAATCCTCGTCATTTGTGCGTCCTGGAATATGGCGGTATAGCTGCCCCTGAACGATGCTGTAATCGGGTAACTTCTCTGGTTCTCGCTTTACCGTCGCCATCTTTGCGTCATACCACTTACAATCTTGCTGCTCAGTGATAATTGCACGTAGCGTTTCGAGTGGTTGTCGCGATAGTGCATCTGCGATAACGTTAAGTTTTCCTCTTCGGTATTGGACATCGAATGTATATTGCTGGAGCTCTAAAGCCCACCTGGCTACTCTCCCTGAAGGGCTCTCGATCGAATTCAACCACTTTAGGGAGAGGTGATCCGTCACGACAGTGAACTGATACCCCTCAAGATAGGGACGCATTTTCCGTATTCCCCACACTATGGCCAGGCATTCCTTCTCTGTCGGTGAGTAGTTACGTTCCGCTTGATTGAGGTGTCTACTCGCGTATGCGATAACTTTCTCTACACCTTCGATTTCCTGAGTGAGGACGGCTCCAAGTCCGAAATCACTGGCGTCTGTCTGTAGCGTGAACTTCTTTGAAAAATCGGGGCAAATAAGGACTGGTGCTTCCGTTAGTTTTTCCTTAAGCTTCGTAAACGCGCCTTGCTGCTCATCGGTCCATTTCCAGTGTTTTCCCTTCTTGAGTAGGTTTGTGAGAGGTTGTACTATTCCCGCAAAATCTGGAACGAATCGACGATACCAGGAACCAACTCCTAGAAAGCGCCTCAGCTCCCTCACGTTGGTTGGTGGTTTTAGTTCTTTTATTGCTGCTATTTTGTCTGGGTCGGTATGAATTCCCTGATTGCTGACAACGTGTCCCAGATACTTTAGATCCCGTTTGAAAAATTCACACTTTTCCTTATTGAGTTTCAAGTTTGCAGCCTTCAACCTTCTAAAAACTTCCTTCAGATTTTCCATGTGTTCTTCCAATGTGCTTCCTATGACAATAATGTCGTCTAGATAAGCGAACGCGTGAGGTTCCATTTCGGGACCAATAACCTGGTCCAACGCACGCTGAAATGTTGCCGGGGCCAAGTGCAATCCAAATGGCATTACTCGCCACTGAAACAGTCCCTTTCCTGGAACCGTAAAAGCCGTATATTGCTTGCTATTTGATTCCATTGGAATCTGCCAGTAACCGTTCTTAAGATCCAACGTGCTTATATATTGTGCATTACGAAGTCGATCCAATATATGTTGAATTCTGGGCAATGGATATGCATCTGGTACTGACCGTGAGTTCAACTGCCTATAGTCTATACATAATCGCCACTGCCCCGTCTTCTTCTTGACCAGCACAATGGGAGCGCTGTATGGGCTGGTCGAGCGTTCGATGCACCCCCTTCTTAATAGCTCATCAACCTCCTCGTTTATGATGGCTTGCATCGCCGGGTTTTTCGGATAATACCTTTGTTTCACAGGCCTGTCGTCGCGCATCACAATTTTGTGTGTGGTAATGGTTGACGTACCGCTCATGTTTTCGAAATCTTGCAGTTCCTTCTCTAAAAAGTTTTCCACCAGTTCCTTTTCCGGGTTTGCATCCCCACGCCTTCTGTTCTCCTCGTCCGTTGAACCATCTCTAGCTGTACGTGTAGTGCACTGGCCGGTCCGTTTATTTAGCTTTTCCCGTTGATTTGCACGTTCCGTCTCCTTCGCTTTGTTCACGCTGTCTGAAATTGTCCCACGGGCCACTGCACACACGCGAACGTTATGTTTTTTCGTTGGTTCCTCCTCTCTATGCAACCTGATGGTTTCGCCTCCACAACTAATCTCCGCGCAAGTTGTCTGAAGGAAATCCATGCCTAAGATCACGTTGTCTATTACGCCTGGAAGGATCAATAGTGTCATATGACAGCGAGCCGTCCCCAGCCTGACCTCTACTTGTATCCCTTGACTGACTTCACGTATGGTACCATCTGCCATCCTCACTGAGACCTTTACCAATACTCGTTTCCCTCGTTTCATAAGCTTTTCTGCAAAGACCTCACTTATAAAACTTCTCGTTGCACCCGTGTCGATGGTTGCAATTGCTGCTTCTTCGTCTAGGGTGATTGTAGCAAAGATTCGGTTTTCGTCGACTCCTAGCTTAGTTAGTGCAACCGGGGTCTGCCCTGACGCTTGGATCCCTCCACAGCCCGTCGTTGAGTGGATCCTTGGTCGTTTTCCCACTTGCCGCCAACAGCACTCCACCGTAAGTGTGTTCCGTCGGCCACACCCCCAGCAAAACAACACTCTTCTATTTCGGCATTCTCTCTTAAAATGGCCCTCCTGACTACACCAACGACAAGCTGTCTTAGGATTTATCCGGGAGTTCTCTGGAACTGTTGGGATCATGCGGAGCTGCTCGTGACGCATACGAGGCAGGCCCGTTCGAGGTTTCCCTTGCCCTTGGTCCGCTCGAATTACCTCAAAATCGTCTGCCATGGCCATCAGTTCGTCCAGGTTGTTGAAATCCTTTCGGCGTATGTATAGAAGGTAATCTGGTTGAAGATTTTTGTAAATCTGTTGTAATTGTTGTTCCTCGGTGAAACAAGCCTGGCGCATAAGACTCTGAAGAGTGAGGACATAGTCCTTAAAAGGTTCCCTAGGTCTCTGTTGTCGATTTCGAATTTCATCCTCCAGGCGCTCAAAATGTCGTGTATGCAAAAAAAATTTAAGTAGATCCCTCTTGAATAGCACCCACGTAGTCCACTGCCTGTTATTATTTCGCCACCATGCTAACGCCTTATCTTTCAAAAGTTCGGGCATTGACCTTGCGAGCAGATCTTTATTGATTCCATATGCTGTGGCCAACTCCTCTATCCTCTCGATAAACGCGTTTGGGTCTTTACCGCCATCATATTTTACGGACCACTTCCGTACCTGATCAATCACGGCGTGATACGATTGTGTCCTCATTTCCTCACTTTCGGCACCCTCTTCTGGTATGGGATTTCGAGATCTTCGCTCTTCAGGTAGTTGAAAATTTGGCGTTGTGCCTGTCGGTGCCCTCTGACCCTTTGAAAATGGAAACGCTGTCACTGGAATCGGAGATAGACTGCAACTGTACCGTGCCTCGAGCTCTTCCAGTCTTTGCTTCTGTGACGGGCTGAATTCCGTGCCAGCAATCCATTTGGAGAACCGTCTCCTTAGTTCCTCCATGACCCCATCTCCATTTAGGTCGAACTCTTGCATATACGACTGCAATTGTTCTTTTGATAGGGAGTACAGCCACCCTGTCTTCACCATTATGATTTTGTTTTTTTTGCTTTTGAAGGTTTTTTTTTTCACTGTTGGTTAAATATTCTGATTTTTTTTTTTTTTTATATATAATTTCTCTGCGTTTTTTTTTTTCCACTGTGCTTACGAGTTTTTTTTTTTCTCTTCACTGTTTGAGTCTTCTTTTTTTTTCACTGTTTGAGTCCTTTTTTTTCACTATATTTTTTTCACTGTTTGAGTCTCTTTTTTTTTCACTGTTTGAGTCTCTTTTTTTTTTTTTTCTCACTGTTTGAGTCTCTCTTTTTTTTTCACTGTTTGAGTCCCTGCTCGGGCGCCATTTGTAACGAACTTTCTAGCCGGGGTTAGCTCGCCGGATAGCCGGGGTTCGTACAAAAAATTTATTTCCTTAGTCTCTTCAAATTATAAATACGAGGATTAATTTAAACTCACTACTTAAGTCTTTATTAAAAAATATTTGTTTTCACAAAAGAAAAAAATCACTATTCATATATTTTCTTTATTCATCTGTTAAATAATGGCCGTTGCTCCTGATTTCCCTCGAAGTCCTTTAAAGTGGGATCCGTGGATTCTGTTCGTTTGTCTGTCCTAGCCTTGTATGAAAATATGGTCTGAACCTAGTGGCGATCGACTTGGATGCTTTTAGAGCAGACCGTCCGGTATGAAACCACTCGGGTCGACAGAAAAAAAACAACTTTCGTGATGCCACTGGTATGTTTTATGACCGGCCGTCCGATATGAAACCACTCGGGCCGACAAGAAACACTGTTCACCAGGATGGGCCGTCCGGTATGAAACCACTCGGGCCGGATGTAACAGTCGGTCGTTGGTGCTGTCGCAGTGTGCTGAACTGTATTAGCGCGACCACTTGGATGCTTTTAGAGCAGACCGTCCGGTATGAAACCACTCGGGTCGACAGAAAAAGGACACCGTTCGTGACGTCACTAGTGTGTTTATCGCCGGCCGTCCGGTATAAAACCACTCGGGTCGGCAAGAAACACTCTTTTACGACTGTCTTTAGTCACTCGTGCGTAGTCACTTGTACCCTTGTACACTTGTTCACTTGTCACTTGTTCACTTGTCACTTGTTCACTTGTCACTCACCGATGTGCGTTGTTCGCGTGTTGACTTCAAAAGAGACCCACTGTTGGTTTGCTGACTCCTTTTATCCCCAAAAAGGGTAACGGGACCTTGTTTGTGTCGACAATTTCCATCTGATGTCGACCTTGAATTTTTCTCGCCTAGAAATAGCGGCAACCTTTTGTCTTGCATGTTATTGTTGTCATAGTCGCTGTTTAATGACCCCTATGTGTTTTGTTATTGCCACGTGTGGGTGCATAGAATGCATGTTGTTTGTGTGTTTTTGCTTGTGACTTCGTTATATAGTTTTGTTGTTGTGCCAATTGATCAGGCCACTGGCTTGCTGTATGTGTTGTTATTGTTGGTTTGCGGGTCACAAACATTTCTTAGTTTGTTTTGTTGTTGTGCCAATTGATCAGGCCACTGGCTTGCTGTATGTGTTGTTATTGTTGGTTTGCGGGTCACAAACATTTCTTAGTTTGTTGTTGTTGTGCCAATTGATCAGGCCACTGGCTTGCTGTATGTGTTGTTATTGTTTGTTTGCGGGTCGCCCAGCTGCGTGTTTTGTGGACAGGGGCGGTTCGCGGGTTATTGTCCAGGTGCGGTTTAGGGTTGCAGGGCGGGTTCGTGGTTTTTGGGGCCCTTTGTGCAGCGGTGGTTTAGTGGGAGCTGTAAGGCATAAATTTCACAAATTTATGTTTCCTTACAAGAGTTCCACATGTTTGAGGCCTTTGGAAATCCGCGGCTAAATCAGCCAAACATTTAATGTTGCGAGGCGTATCCACCGCATCTTTAACTCATGAGGAGCTTGAAACTCTTGTCATTGAAATTGAAGCAATTTTAAATTCACGACCACTAATTCAATTGTCATTGGACTCAAGCGATTTGTCACCACTAACCCCAGGACATTTTTTTATCGGCTTACCTTTGACTGCACAAATCGATAGGAATACACCAAATACTACAGCTACCTTATCGACTAGGTATAAATTGGTCACACAACTCAAGTACGAATTATGGAATCGTTGGTCACGAGAATACCTCAATCAACTACAACAAAAGTATAAATGGAATAACTAATCAGCAAACGTCCATGAACGGCAGATGGTCATCATCAAGGAATACAACTTGCCTGTTTTACAATAGCCACTGGGTAGAATAGACGGGTATACAAAGAAAACGACGGAATGGTTAGAGTAGTTGATGTAAAAACAGCATCAGGTTTATCGAAACGTCCAAGTTATAGATTGGCACCATTATTCAATAAAGATGAAATCACCGATTACTCTCCAACACAGGAAGAACCAATGAATTAACGAACCAGGCCATCAAGTGACGAGGACTCAAACAACATGCCTACAAAAAAAATAAAATCAATGACCAATCCATTGTTTCTGACAATCTTCCTGCAGTACATGGAACCACAATTGAAGCTGATCAATTTGACTCTGATCCAGGATTATACTTTGAAGGTATCGGGACAACAAGAATAATAACAGCAGAATGGAAAATGATAGTATATTATGATTTGCCTCCGTTTTAAACAGAGACTTGCATATTTTCAACTGGAATAGCAGCATTTAAAAAATTGTGTTCAAAGCCAGAACAAGCAACTACTTGCGACACGTTAATCGAAAATTTCGAGTATACCGGAGATAAACTTCTTCATGATAGGAATATGCTATCTACTATTCGAAAAAGAAGAGCAGCATTTAACATCGTTGGAAATGTTGTTCGAACTTAATTCGGTGTTTTGCACTCTGATTATGCGGAAGAAATGTCAAGAATAATCAGCCAGGATAAGGCAAACAAGAATCATATCCTACGATTACTTCAAAAACGTACTTCAGCGATTCCACTCTTGATATAATTTAACATAATGAAATAATCACAAAGGGAAAAAACGGAATTACAAGGAGAATTTGATTTTTTAATGAACAAGGTAAACAACGACTCGGAACAAATCCGACTTATTTAATTTATAACACCATTAATAGCCTAATTTACTTTGATGGCCGTCAATCCACAAATTATTCATTCAGAAATAATTAATGTCCTGACTGACACACACTATTAGTGTTCATCTTTCGTCAGCTCAATCATTGCCTGCTGATACTGATAACCTTATACAATTCTACAAAATTATAAAGGCAAAGCAAAGCAGTAACAAAAAACTTAAGTGAAATATGAAATAAAACTGCCTCTCATCGATGAACAAGATTTCGATTTATTCAAAGTAGCTTCCATCCCTACACAAAAAAATGGAAGTCTTATTTCAATAGAAACTGATGTTGCTTTATTCGTACTCAACTCACATCGAGATAAATTCTTTACCTTAAATTCTGAAGAACTACGCTCATGTTTCACAACGAAAATAAACCTCTATATATGCAACAACAAGGGACCTATGTTTAACAGAGAGTCATTTGTACATGCTTGTGAATTTCGCATGTTTAATAATAAAACCAACACACAATGCAAACTAGGCCAATTGTAAGGAACCTTTTCTTGGACGCAACTAAAACACAGAAACATGTGGTGGATCTTTGTAACAATTTCAGACATTGAAATATCAGCGATGTGAGACACTCGAGTTACGCAATTAACTCTAACAGGTTCAGGCATGTTAGCAATGAAACCAAACTGCTCTATGAAGAGTGGTGCCATCACCATTAAAGGCCATCACTCATCTTCCAGCGTCCTGTATACATCACACCTCATACAAATAATTATATGTGCATAAATATTTGCTTTAACCAACTACATGGCGTCCGTGGCGTAGTTGATTAAAGTGCGTGGCCTCTATGTCAACGAACCTGGAGACCCGGGCTCAAATCTCAGCAGCGACAGAAAATTATTTGAATTAAAATGATTTTTCTGTACGGCCGCCTCCTCTCTGCAGACAATGGCAAACCTCAGAGAGTAATCAAAAATGTCATGTAAAGCTTCTTGAGAACAAGAACATTCCGTCCATCGCCGTTCGGAGTCAGCGTTGAGCCTGTAGGTGCGGTTCTCGGTCAATTGTGTACAAACTTAATAACACGCACAACGCAATTGATCATAAGAAGCTAGGTCAAAGTGCTTTCAAGGGCTGAAATGAGTAGTTATTTATTTATTTAATTTTTATAATTATTTGCTTGCGTTTTTTTCCCATCTGGATTAGTACATTTTTTTATGTATGCAGTTTGTTTTTGTTATTCGTTGATATTGTTTATCAAATTTTAGCATGCAGTTCGTATTCCATTTACATGGAAAATGTGTCGGTGCATTGAATGATCAGTAGTAAAGAATTATATGTGCATAATGCATTTAGTTGGTGTTTGGTTGCTTAATTGATAGCTTCAAGTGCTCGCATTTGAACTAATTGTTGCGAAATAGAAGTAAGGTTTTTTCTCTTATAATCAATAAAGTTAGTTTAATTATTACGTGTAAGATATTTAAAATACCTCGTGGAACGAGTCTTTCTGAACATGACCAGGGAATAATATTCGGAATGAGCGAAAATGGAGTTGAAATAAAAGAAAAAGCCAAAAGGCTTAATCGCCACAGGAACATAATAACAATTTCTTTAAAATATCCTAGTAGTTATGGCACAGCTAGACGAAGTGGTAGGAAAACCAACATCGAAGCTCGTTGTAAAAGGAGAATTCAACATCTTGCAGTGGTGGAAGAAAGGAGTAGCGGACAAATAAAAATTCAAATGGGTCTTAACATAACTAGAAGTAGAATAGTTCACATATTAAATGAAAATCCTAAAGTTATACATACTTCCATGATGCGACAACCTAACCTTTTGCCTCGACATATTAACGCAAGTTTGGCCTTCGCTAGTTTGACCTAATCTTCAGTGACGAAAAAAAATTAAATTAAGATGGGCCTCATTGTTACAAGAAGTATTGGCGGAATAAGGATCAGTTGCGGCGCACCTGCCACTTGCGTGTCCATAGGGAGGGTTCAGTGATGATCTGGGCTGCGTTTTGTAATGAAGGAAAGACTCCAGTGTTTTTCATATCAATAAAAATAAATGCTGAATGCTGGTCGTAAATTTATTGGACAATGAACTAATAGAATTTGCTGGCCAACTTGATGGCGATAATTGGACTAATCAGCAGGATAATGCGACAATACACTGTGCAAAAGAGTTTTTTACTACCAGAAATATACCATTACTGCATTGGCCAGAAATTAGTCAAGACTTAAACCCCATTGAGGATCTCTGGGGAATCCTCTCTGGAAAAGTATATAAGAATTGAAGGCAATTTGAGACAGCTAGAGAGTTAAAAATAGCAATAAAGCAAGAATAGCAGAATATTAGTCCATCCAACCTAAAATCCTTGATTAATTCTATGCCATTCTGGCTGAGCCAAGTTATCTAAAAAAAGGAAAGCATCCAAATTACTAATATGAAATTAAATTTATTTGTTTTTTTATTATTAAGCTCGAAAATAAACAAAAGTAAAGGGAATATCTAACTTAACAACTACTCCATTCGAAACCCTATTAGGAAAACTAACTGCACTATAAACCTAGTTAGGAAATGAAGAAGGTACCTGAAATAGTGGTTTCCAATAGTCAGCACCATCACATTGCGAGCTATACTTCATTGCTGCTATCCATAACAATACTCGTCATCTGTGTACTATGGATACTTAAACGCAAACTGAATTCTAGCATGCCAACGTATGCATCACCAAAACTAGCGCGAAGGCACATTAATGAGTCATGCTTTAATGTACATATTTAATTGGGATTGAACGATTTAGTTCTTAATTTTATCGACACCTGTTTCAAACTTCCCAGCAGGAAAGTGGACCAAATTTGAAATAGTTCTAAACTAGTTCCAAAAAGGACCAGTACTAGTTCCTCTACAATATCCTTTAACATTGAACGAACTGACGCTTTTTGCGGGTTGATGTCATAGGAAAAGACAATTGTCCCCAGAAACACTCCTTTTTCCCCTTATTTGAACTAGTTGCATTAGGAACATTTTTAAACTGGGTGCTTTTGCAGTAGCCTGAAAGTGGTTCTTTTTTAACTAGTTTTAAAGTGAACATATTAAAATTGTAAAAATTTAGTGCAACGGAAAGGTCCTAAAGATCTCATTTGTACCATCTTTTCCATCCACATTCCAGAAAACATTTTGTATATAAAATTTTTTTTTATTATTTTTTCTTGTGCGCAGCAAATTTTAAAAAGTAGCCAGAACGCGTTTATTTTTTTCAGCAATACTTTTGAAAACAAAAGCAAAGATAACTGTTCTACACTGAACGCCTTTTGTACTTTTTCAGAGATACTGCGAACTGCACTAGAAATGAACTAGTTCACTTTTTCAATTGACTCCAAAATAACTGCTGGGTTTCTATGTATATAAGTCTGAGGGCTGCTGAGTTAGCACACTCTCTGGCAAAGATATCTAGAGGTGACGTCATACTAGGTGAAGTATGACGTTAAGAGCATTAGTTGGGGTTGTGGATAATGCCCCGGCAATACATAGACTTACACTTCTTTGAACTTTTCCAAATTTCTGAAGTGCAGTTGCCTTTTCAAGGGCCCTCCACCATATCAGTGAACCATATATGTATATATTTTAGGGAAAAAACCCCATTGCTTACAGGCAAATAGAACTATGTTTGCTTTTTTAACAAGTTCCTTTATGTTATCATTCCAGATAAGTTTCTTATCCAGAATAACTCCCATGTACTTCGTGCTGTCATTGATGAGCAACCTTGTGCCATTAAGACGCGGAGGTTCTAAGTTGGTGATTTTATATATCCTAGTGAAAGGGATGAGATCTGTTTTCTCTGAGTTTACACTTAAACCACAAGAGGACGCCCATCTCGAAAGGATTAACATAGCTCTCTCAATGAGTTGAGTTTGAGGAAATTTTCCGTTAAACACGAGAGCGATATCATCAGTTTATGCAATGTAACTTTAGTAAGATCAACTTTGGAATAAGACTGTGTTGCTTGAGTCCAGTGAATAAAGAGGATTCAAAGGAAAATTTCCAGATTTCATGTATTCCTTTGCAAATATGCCTTCCTATAATTGTCACCGTCAATTCCTAAATTTGCATAATCTTGAGAACAGACGAAAAGCTCAGTGTGTCTTATTCGTAAAAGTTAAACCAACCTGAACTATTTGGTTTAGTTTCGTTTTATGCTCCGCTAAGAACGTTAAGAGAATGAAATCTATTTCATACGAGTTTGCATAGAACTACCTAACGGTGCAAATGGATCCATATCTAGATGCTTATCTCTCTGTAATTTAGTTGCGAATCATTGTGATTTCACAGAAAGTAGAAATAAGTTTAAAAATAATGTAATAAATTTTTTAATGTTGTTTAGTTTTTGTAAACTTGTTTAAGAATATAATCTGTAAGGACATAGCCCAGTAGATGGTAAATTTAAATAAATAAATAAATAATGCAGTGCAAACAAGTAATGCATTAAATTTGCATAATAGCTCAACTGTGGTGATCCCATCATATGTCTCTGTTGTCGCTGATAAATTATATATAAATCAGCCGCTACAACATTGTTGCTGTTTTAAGCTTGCTAGCATATTGCATCATCTAATTACACAGTGTGACGAAAGCATAACCAAACGTTATAGGGAGATGTTGTGAGTCTACCGCACTTGGTCTGACCTCTCAATGTCGTCACAATTTTTTTTAATCGTTTTTAAAGTTGAAGTGTTCGATTTCTGTTGTACCGACACACGTTGGGCAAAATAGAGGCAAAACGCTCGCATTAGGGGTTATTGGAAAGTAACGGGATTTAAATTTTTTTTTCAATTAATTTTGTAATCTAGATACATTCCTTATGCAGAAAATCTGTTTTGTTTGTTAAATTATCGTATGATGTAGTTTCCACGGTCAACTAAAGATGGCGCTTTTTTGAAAAAATTTTTGTTTATTTTATTTTTATATGACACCACTCAATAAAATTGCCTATAAAATCTTTAATTATAAAACATATTTAATGAAACTTTACACAATGAAAGCTTATTAATAGAAGGTTAGTCTGTGCATTTTTTTTTAAGTTCTTGTTCTTAGGACAGTGACGTATGTTTGAATTTGTGTGTTTTTTGTATTTCTTTCTGAAAATTTGTAATTTTGAATAAGCTGTAATATTTTTAATTCCACGAAAAATCTTCAGAGCCTACATTTCAAACTTTCTTCTTTCCGGCGGTACCAATATTTTTTGCGACTACGTGCACCTTTTCGAGTATTTGAGCTTTAAACTATAACTATACTACCGAGTATGCACTGAAGCTGAAGCGTTCGATTACCCGCTATAGTTAAAACACTATACATGGCTTGTGTTTAAGCTACAACAAATTTTTCCATATAGTTATAAGACGTGATAACAAAATGTTTGCCAAAAAGGGGAGTGGCCCGCCCACTTAAAAGCCCATTTCAGTGAGCAGGCTATAAAATGGATTTAATTCAACATGGAAAAAAATATTTGATATATGGTAAAAAAAAAAAACATTAATATATACTATTTCGTGTGAAAAAGTGGGAGTGACTCACTCAAGATTATGACTTATACAAAGTCTACATACATAAAATTAAAAAACTAACGGACGTATTCATAAAAATTTAGAGTGCTTCCTTTTTTAAGAAAAACTTGTTGGGATTGTTAAATACGAGTTCTAATTATTTGATAGTTTAAATCAGTTTTGAGTTTTAGGTCATGATGTTAAAACAATTAATTATTTTACCAAATTGATTCCCAAAGTAACACTAGATATTTACGTGAGTTAGTCATAAGAGCGACGATTTTTGAGATATAATGATGTTCTAAAAGGACGACGATTTATGAGATATAATGATGTTATACTTAAAGTATTTGTAGGTTTTAAGAAAGTTGTAAAATTATCATTAGAAAACTAGAAGTTAAAACATTTTTTATTGTGAACACTGTACTTAATCCTTTAGCAAAAATTTCTCTAAATACAACTGAGGAATGTAGCTTATATGAATGTTACCCGTTCTCCTAAAGTAAACGGTTCTTCGTAAAATATCAAAAATATTGGTTAATAACGACCAGGATAACGACTTTAACAGATGTGTTCAACAAATTTTTAATAATGTCTGACACGAAGATATCGCATTTGCGGAAAAATAATAAATTGGAAAAAAAACCAGAAGATTTTAAAACCAAAAACTAAAACATGCAGATTTTAAAAAACTTGCTGAAAGAAAATTTATAAAAATAAAAGCATAAATTATCTACATCTTAAAACATAAAATACTTTGTCCTGACTCATTCACTCACTCACTCATTCCCAACATAAACCACTTGACCTTGATCTATAAAATTAGGTAAATGGTGTAGACGCGTAGATAGTATCTATCGAGTAGAATGGGTCGAATAAAGAAGTTTGAAAAGTCCACCCCTTAAATGAAAACTTACTTCGAGAGTGTTTCGTTGCTATAAAAATTTTTTATAAAAATTAAAACAAATCGTTTGTTTTTATTTCTAAATCACTGCTAAGGAGGCTGAAGAAAAAGCAGCACTAAATCAAATAATTGCGAAAAAGAATCGCCTAATTTCTGAGTTCCAACACCAAATTGAACTTCAATCCTTGCAAATCAGGGGCGCCGGAAGCGGGGGGCAGCGGGGGCTGTCGCCCCCTCGGTAAACAAGTCTCACAATAATTTTTTCTATACATATGTTTTTATCCAACAGGTGAAATTTTTTAAATTTAAGTTTAATTTAATTTTAACTACAATACAATTTTTAATTTCTCTTCACATCGAAGCTTTGTAATCAGCTGTGAAGCAATAAGCTCTAAAATCACAATTTTAAAAAAATCTCATTCGATATTAGAATTGTTAAACGAAGTTGTTAAATTTATTGCTTTTTTTACGGTACCAGCATCTTCACAAGGAAAAAACGAAAGAATTTAGCGTATTAGACATTATGCGAGAATTTATTTCTCGAAAACTTAGTAGAAATATATCGGAAATATTTAAGTTCAATGCTTTAATCAATTTTGTTCTCGTTTTGAAAAATTTTTTTCACTTGCTTCTAACCCGTAGAGTCCATACTAGTGCAAATTCGCACCAGAAAAAATAAAGTTATAAATTGAACTGTAAACTAATAACTTTTTCGTTTCATATTGAATTTAAATGTTTTGTTTGTTTTTACATACTTTTATCGAACTTATTTTGACATCAATCTTTTCGTAATATTTTATTGATATGTTTTTTTCGTCTTAATCACATTTTTAATGTAATAAAAATGTTCTGCCCCCCACCCAGTTGAAATGAGCTTCCGGCGCCTTTGTTGCAAATTGAAAATTTAAACAAAAATGATGCCTCACTAAACCACAACATGGCTGCTCTTACTTGCTCAATTGGCAAGCAAGCTACAATTGTAGCTCCTACTGCAAACAGTGCTATTGGGAAGCGTCGAAGCGTAACTAATTTTATATTGGAGGAAAAAATATGCTCAAAAATTTCCAGAACTAATTCTACCTGATCAATAGCCAATGCTATGGATGATAACAACATCTCTTTAGATTCTGGTGTTTCAATGTCAAATCCAAATCTCATTTCTGGCGATGAGTGTGCTGAAAGTGGTGCTCAACAGTCATACGCTAACACAGTTTCCCAAAGTAACACATGGGCGGACATAGTGTCAAAAAATGTTAACATTGCCACTAAAATGACACCAATTCAACTTGAATAAATAATGATGGTGACTACAATATCACATTTGGAACTTCAGGCTACGAATGGCTGCAGCTGCGTAGGGGTGCTGCACCACGTATCACATGCCAAGGCAAGTCCATGAAGAACAACATTATGGAGTACCTAAGCGAATGCGGAGTTGAATTTAACTTTTTCTTTGAAAAAGGTTGCAAAAAGAAGCGTTTATCATTCGTGGCTTGATTTATGACAGCTGCGATGACAATATAAACCACTTAGCAAAGGCTGTGGCTGAATATCACGCCGAAGGCGTCGTAACTATTTCCAAATTTGACACTCCAACTATGAAGAGAAACAAAAACTTTCCTTTGTATAAGTTGGTGCTGGACAGCAATGTTGATGTTACTCGTCTGGCACAAATTAAAATCATCGATACTTTTCATGTCAAGCTTTAAACCATGCAGAACTCCAAATTTGTTCAATGTCGGCGCTGTCAACACTTTTCGCACACGGCTGCGTCTTGCTCTTTTAAGTATCGATGCATTCAATGCCTTTTTGACCACGGTCCTGGTAGCTGTCCAAGAACCGCAAATAAGAAAATTCCAATTGAATGTTACTTCATGCTACTTGAATTGTATGCAAACTCTCAAGCTCGTGGCATCGTTTTTCTTCGGTTTATTTCCCAATACAATATTTAAAAAAAATTTGGTTTTACCAATAGATCAAAATTTGATGAATGGCGACTGTGAACAAGTGGCCACACAGTAAAAAATTTGGGGGTAAATTTTATATTTTTTATAACATTTTTGTGGTATAAACTCGTTGTATTCCATAAATTATAATTTTAATACCATTCAATATTATAAAAATAGCATTTCCATTCAAACATCGTTTTTCAGTCCAAAATAGTTTAATTTGTATACCCGTTACTTATAAATACCAAAACTACAATAAAAGCGAAAACAACAAGAACCACACATCTAAAAGTCTGTAATTTTCGTTTGCGTTCACTTGACACAGGGCTTTTTTTAATAATCAAGCAACAATTTTGAATTTTTTAATAATAAGTGCTGAAAACGGAAGGAAATACGATAAGTAAGGTATTTCCATTAATAATTGAAGGCAAATTTTCAAAATGTGTTCGAATATTCACAAGAAGCAGAAAAAAAGGACAAAAACAATTGCTAAGTAACGAGAACATTTTTTTTATGCTAAACAATTTCATGTGTAACACTTTTGATATTTTGTGTGGTTTTTTCAATGCACAATAGTTTGGAGAGAAATCGGCATTGATAAGCGAGAATTTAGCCATTTTGCAAATACTCAGGGAATGGAAATACCAGAAGTCTTATTTATCGAGTACAATGAACAGTATTCTGCCAATCCATCTTCTAATGACCAAGTTGCCACCAGAACTACTCCTGTTAGAACTGCACTTACTTTGCCCATCGCTTGTGATACCGCGGCTTATGGAAGAACTTCGACGGTAAGAAATAACAAGGCGTCTATTAATTACGTGAGCTTAAATATAGTCAAGAGAGTCATAATTAAATAAAAAGAAAGGGAAGGTTAGGAAATGTAAAAAAGGCACCTCATGTAGCCAATAAACCCCAAATTATTATATTTTGTAAAACTATTTAAAAAATATAAAAATTGTGACAGGCCTTGAAGAATATATTAGCAAGCATAACTGCGGTATTTTGATTCTAAAAGAAAGTGAAAAGAATAACTCTTAAAGTACCTTAGCCGTCGAAAGATAATATCAATAACTTCAAATTACATCCATGGTAAACAAAACAAATAGCACTTGTACATCAAAACCTTGTGAGCACATTTATGCTGACAACTGTCAAACTTTATTATGGTGATGCCAAATTTTAGCTATTGACATTAGTGTTGCCAGTTTCCGAAATATAAATAGTACCCCTCGTATAATTGATAATTTTTGGTACTATTTTCCACTCTAACAGTTGGTCGACTATGGTATGAACTCCGACTTTCTCAAAAGCCAATATTTGTGCCAATATTTGTTTTTCTCTTTTTTTAGTTTTTCTAATTTAAAATTCCACCAAGGAACTTTTTTTTTGAATTAAAGTAAGGATGAGCTTGAGTTAATGAGTTCTTGGCTGCTTGAATAATAAAATTGTTCTACAAAAACATTTTTTAATGTATAAGAGCTCCCACCGATATTTTATGTTTTGCCGATCCATATGATACTTTCTGCGTTTTCAGAATATTTTCATCACATCGATTTTTTCTTCAATGACCTTTCTAATAATTCACTTCGAGTTTCGTACTTTACCTAACTTAATATATCGTAACTTTGCTTCCAATCATCAAAATTCGATTTTTTACTAACGATTACACTTGCAGTCTTCTATTTTTGCTGAAATGTCTTAAATCGATTTATGTTTTACGAATGTAAGGTGAAAGAAGAAGACAAGAAAGAACATTTTTTTAAAATTTGCTTTTAGCTATTAAAAATAATCAAAAAATTCTTCTTATACGATTATTTTGACTTATTGAGTATAAGGACCAGACAAGGGTGTAGGCAGGATGAAAATTAGGGGGAAAGACCTAGTAAATTTCTTTTTACCATATCTTTCATTCATGCATTTTACGAGTCAATGAAAATAGTTCAAAATTAATGTATAGTGTCTTATTTACCTGATGTTTTTATATATAATCGAGCTAAATGGGAAAAAGATTTTTAACTTATGTATATCAAACAAACGCAAGCCATAAGATAAAATAAAGTTACATTTATTGAATTCAGGTCAAATTCATTTTAAAATGTAGTATCAATTAAAAATTCACGCTGTTGAAGCGACAAAGTTGTGCACAGTTGCCATGTTTACATTCATGAGTGGAGAGTTGAAATGACAAAATTTCGCTGTCGATTATATGCCCGTACATTTACAAACCTATTCTTTTATATTTCTATGTGTTTGTTGTAAGTTTTTTCATTTTAAAATTTGAAGTTCTAAAAACAAAATTTGCCAATGAAAGTGTCAATATATGAAAAGCAGCAGACCATTTTTATCAAAATTTATTGCGCGCGTTGCTGCACCCAAGTATATTGGAAATAATAAGTAAATTCAAAACTTTTATTAGTCCCTTAGTCTGACACCACGCTCATGTTCCACTACCCGTTACAGTTTCCCAGTAGCAGAACATCACTCCCAGGTGACAATTCCATTAAGAGTTTCAATGTCCTGTGACCTTAGCTTCCATAGCTATTCTGTATAGAGAATCGGGTCACACCTCCTTTTCCAATGCACATACCAGCTTTCCAGTAGAAAGACTTTGGCAATTAGTAACTCCATACTGAGTTTTATTGTCATGCGACGTTTAGTTCCAAAGCTATTCAATATCAAAAATTTGACTTGTGTGGTCGAAGCCATAACCCCTTTTCCTATGCCCGTCCCAGTTCTCTTGTTTATTTATAAAAAAACTTATTGAATCACATAATGTCAATTCTATAAAGTAAAAAGTCAGCCGTTTTTCCCTTTTGTTAATTTATAAATTACAGGAAAACCACCGTCAAAACATGTGTAGAAAAGTTGTATGCAGCGAAAAAAAAACATAAGTACATACATAACATACATACATCAAGTCGGATTGATTCTCACTCTTATAAAAAAAAATCCTCAACATGCTAAAGGTGGTCAGTGAATCCCCTTTAACCTTAGACCCGTTTACATGTTTTGCAACTTAATCCCGTTTATCTGGGTCATATTGACCCGTAGAGTATTTTGTAAGGAAATTATCTATTTTTGAATGAGATAAAATTAAAATGTGCTGTTATTTCATAATATATTAAGTTTAGTATTTGTGTTTTTTTAAATATATGTTTGCACAAAACATTTGCATTTTACATAAGATTTATAACCGATTGATAAATCCAATTCAATTGAGCTGCATTTGATGTGCTAGTCATTGGTAGATCTGCCCTATCATTATCATCGTTAAAAAAAAAAAAATAAATGGTCATCTCAGCCCTTGAAAGGACTTTGTGTTGTGCGTGTTATCAAGTTTGTACACAATTGACCGAGAAACGGACGAGAAACGGACGAGAAACGGACGAGCAACGGACCCACTCCGAACGGCGATGAACGGAATGTTCTTATTCTCAAGAAGCTTTACATGGCATTTTGATTACTCTCTGAGGTTTGCCATTGTCTGCAGAGAGGTGGCGGCGGTACAGAAAAATAATTTTAATTCAAATAATTTCTGTCGCTGCTGGAATTCTAACCCGGGTCTCCAGATTCGTTGACATAGAGGTCACGCACTTAAACCAACTACGCCACTGACGTCACTATCATCGTTATCTTCCAATATATCAGGTTCTTTGTATATGTGAAGGTAACACGATAACAGTCACGAACAAAATGCAAAGGTCAAAAAGTTTTAAGCAATGGTCACACACAGCAGACGTTTTATTCGTTTTATCCGTTGTTTTGCTCTTACCCTTATTTGCTTCGTATCTACGTCGTGGGTTCTAATCCAGTAAAAACAGTGAATGAAACAAGAATAAACAACATTAATTTTAAATGGACATTATTTATTTTTTTTTTACCTAAACTTCTGGCATTTGAAGCGATTCTGTGAGGCGTTTTAGCTTCATACCAATCAAGCCAATACCTTCATACCAATTGATAGCAATCAAAGCAATTCTTAGGACGTGTGCTATCCGGAAACTTTTCACTCGGATGACGAAATTTTAACAGTCTGAATGAGAATATATGGCAGATGTGAGATGAATATGACTGCCAAAAATTCATGTAGCCCCAGGAGCTAGTATACATTTTGATAATCAGCAAGAGAATTTTTGACGCAAGCAAAAATAGAAAAAAAATTTTGTGCTTCCGACAGAATAGCAACCAGAAGTGGAAAACATTTGCATAAAATACTGTTAATTTTTAGTATATATTAACAATTTTGCAAATTAAATTAAATTCTTGTGCTACTACACTACCTATACTAATAGTATAGTAGAGAGCAACATGCAGTTTATTGAGGCTCTCACAGCACAAACGCATGAAAAGCTAACGATCAAGCAATGCATGGCATTCTGGATGATTTTTTAAAAAACTTAACACTTTAATTAAAGATACTTATTATTGAAATTTCGTAAAGAAAATACCCAATGATCCTTTTGTAGCACAAATGTGATATTTTAAAAATTATTTCATAAAAATCGGACCAGTACTTTTGGAGTTTTGCGGCAACAAAAAATTTTCACTTTCATTTTAAATAATAGTATAGATATAGATATAGATATAGATATAGATATTGATATAGATATAGATATAGATATAGATATAGATATAGATATAGATATAGATATAGATATAGATATAGATATAGATATAGATATAGATATAGATATAGATATAGATATAGATATAGATATAGATATAGATATAGATATAGATATAGATATAGATATAGATATAGATATAGATATAGATATAGATATAGATATAGATATAGATATAGATATAGATATAGATATAGATATAGATATAGATATAGATATAGATATAGATATAGATATAGATATAGATATAGATATAGATATAGATATAGATATAGATATAGATATAGATATAGATATAGATATAGATATAGATACAGATATAGATATAGATATAGATATAGATATAGATATAGAAATAAATATAGATATAGAAATAAATATAGATATAGATATAACTATAGATATAGATATAGATATAGATATAGATATAGATATAGATATAGATATAGATATAGATATAGATATAGATATAGATATAGATATAGATATAGATATAGATATAGATATAGATATAGATATAGATATAGATATAGATATAGATATAGATATAGATATAGATATAGTGTGCAGAACTTGCATTCGATTTGGGGAATATTAACGCTTAACTTTTAAGTTCAATTCTTTGTTGTTTTATTTTGTTTAATTCAGTTGTATTTTACTTTTCAAAGTTTATTTTATAGCTTAACAGAGTTTATAAGCACATTTAAAGTAATGTTCAAAGTGACGTATATAATAAAAAAAATTAAGGTAAATTGATTGCTGCTCTGCGGTAACATCCGTACTGCCTCGTAATAAAAAACGCACTCATTCACACTTTTTTACTCTCTCGAACTTGTACGCCGCCCCCATGCTGTACTCAGCATTGAACGATCTGCCGCTATTGAGTAAAAAATGAATGCTGCAAAATATAGAGGTTATGTAGTTGGAACTTAATAAAGAAAGTAAGTGTGCAGAGGTGCTCAAGATTTGATTTGCGTTTGATCTGTATAATTTGGTATTGGAAGTGGACAGAGCTTCGATACGGATCGCTTATAAATCCCATTTTGTGTCCGTAGGGTTACGACGCGTACAAGCTTATCAGCACCTGGATGCAGCTCGATAATGCGCCCAAGGTTCCATGTGTTCGGTGGCAGTCGATCGTCTTTTATCAGGACCAAGTCATTGATCTGCAAGTTCGGTTGAATTTGACACCATTTTGGTCGTGTCTGCAGGTGCGACAACCAATCCGAGGACCAATATCTCTAGAATTGTTGTAACATTCTTTGAGTCTGAAGAAACTGCTGACTAAGCGAGATATTTGAAGCAACGCATTCTGGTGTTGCCAGCAGCGAGTCACCGATCAAAAAATGGCCGGGCGTCAGAACTGTTAGATCGTCCGGGTCGGAGGTAAGTGGGCAAAGCGGTCTTGAGTTCATGCAGGATTCGATACGGACTAAAAGCGTGGACAGCTCCTCATAAGTAAGTCGATTACCGCTAATGACACGCTTTAAGTGGAATTTTGTTGACTTAACGTTGGCCTCCCACAAACCACCAAAGTTTGGAGAATGTGGGGGATTGAAGTGCCACTGGATGTTTTGGCTTGTCAGCTTGGGCACTATGTCGCGGTTGATCTCTTTCACAAAGTGTCTCATACTTCCCTGCAACACCTTATCAGCACCGATAAAATTTGTCCCGCAATCGCTGTATATATCTTTGCAGATACCACGACGTCCGATAAATCGTTGTAGCGCCCATAAGAACTGCTCTGTAGACAATCCGGTAACAGCCTCTAAATGGACGGCCTTTGTCGCCAAGCATATAAAAATTGCTATGTACCCTTTGTACATTGTGTTGCCACGGTACCTGGATGCCTTCAACTCAATGGCGCCTGTAAAGTCTACCCCTGTGGCAAGAAAGGGCCGTTGAGGTGGGTTGACCCGGTGAAATGGAAGGTTACCCATTAGTTGTTTAGCTATTTCCGGCTTATTGCGAAAGCATTTGATACATTTGCGAATTTCCTGACTGATCCCTCGCCTTGCGTTCAATATCCAGAACTTTTGTCGAATATATGATAATGTTAGCTGAGTACCACCATGCAAGGTTTGATGGTGAGCGTTTGAAATAACTAAAGTTGAAAAATGGTGATATTTCGGCAATATTATGGGGTGCTTCTGATCGAAAGAAAGGTGAGCGTGTTCAAGTCGACCAAGCACGCGTAAAATATTTTGCTGATCAAGAAAAGGAGTTAAACTTTTAAGTTTGCTGGTATTCGGCAGCGATTCTTTTGCTAGAATTGCTTGTATTTCCTTGGAAAAGGCTTCTTTCTGAACGAGACTGATAATTCTGGTCGCGCTTTCTTGAATTTCTGCTACAGACAGGGTACCAACTCGCCTTGACTGCTTTGATGTCCTGCAATTAAAGGCAAAACGTTGAATGAAGGCACAGACACGGAAAGTTTTATTCAGTGACGAATACCGAAAAATGACAGAATCCTGGCATATGGTGTAATGTACTATAAGACTGCTAGGCTTTATTTCGGCGACATCACTATCAACCTGCAAATTGTTTGGTTCAAATCGCGGCCCTCGATTGTGCAAGCCATTGCGGACCTGCCCACCAAAGGTTAAATTCGGCTAACGTCTGGGGTTGAAGACCTCTTGTAGCACAATCTGCTGGGTTTTGGGCTGTATCAACATAACTCCACAGCGATGGCGAGCTAGTTTTCAAAATGTTTTCTACTCTATTCGCTACCCATGTCTTCCATCTCGAAGTGTCGCCTCGTAACCAATATAAAACAATTGTTGCGTCTGTCCAATAAAACATCTTTAAGTTTGGCACGTTAAATGATTTGTTAGTCCAAGCTGCGAGCTCTGCAGCCAAGACTGCTCCGCATAGCTCAACTCTTGGTATCGTGAGTGGCTTGGTTGGGGTGACTCTAGTCTTGGCTAGCAACAATTTTGTGTAAATACGTCCATCGTTGCATTCCAAGCGCAAATAAATTGAAGCTGCATAAGCATTGGAAGATCCGTCGCAAAACGCATGTAGCTGTATGGAATCGATTAGAGTTGGCTCATAATTTAACCAACGCGGAATTGATATTGCTTCGATTTCTGGAAGTTTATCTAAGAAAGACATCCATTGTCGTTGTAGTTTGGTTGGTAACGCTTCGTCCCAGTCCAGAAAAGAGCACGTTTGGTCTGCTCGTGTTATTTTATAATTCCACACAGCTTTAAGAATGATTTTTGCGCTTATTATCACCGGTGCGATAAAACCGAATGGGTCAAATAACCGTGCTACCGTTGACAACATTGCTCGTTTAGTGTATACGCCTTTTGGTGAAAAATTTAACTTAAATGTAAAGATATCTTGGTTCGGTTGCCAGTATATACCTAATGCTTTGACTGTTCCAGAATGATTAAGTTCAAGAAGGCTATTAACGGACAAATGTTGACGAGGAAGGTCGCTTAGCAGACTCTCCGAGTTGCTAGACCATTTGCGTAGCTGCATTCCGGCTGAAGATAGAGCATTCGATACTTGGTTACGAATGGCTACCGCGGTGTCTATGGAGTGACTCCCAGATAGCACATCGTCGACGTATGTTTCTTGCTTTAGCACTGGTTCGGCTAACGGGTATGACTGCCTTTCATCCTCAGCCAGCTGATCAACACGCGTATCGCAGTAAAGGGAGCAGAAGCTGTACCAAATGTAACCGTTGTAAGGCAATACTCCTGAATTTTTTCTTGGTTTCGCCAGAGTATGCGTTGGTAATGGCAATCTTTGGGATGCATGTCAATGCACCGATACATCTTCTGAATGTCTGCGGTGAATGCGAACTTGTGCTTTCGCCAATTCAGGATGACTGCTGGTAACTCATTCTGAAAAATAGGCCCAGTGCACAATAGGTCATTTAATGATTTGCCGTTGGATGTTTTGCAGGATGCATCGAATACGATGCGAAGCTTCGTAGTTTCGCTGTCCTCCTTTAGCACCGCATGATGTGGCAAAACACAATATGTTACTGAGGGCTTATGAAATTGAGTAAGCCCGCAATGATCCTGTTCAGTCGATGGTGCTGGAATGATTTGTTTCAAATCAAAGTACTCCTGGATGCTTTCTTCATAACGGTGGAGCAAATCTGTGTTTCGCTGAAGCTTTCGTTCTAAGTAATGGAAACGGTTTAGTGCGATTTGCTTGGACTTTCCCAGTGTTTGATTTGGATCGTATATAGACTTCAATGGTAGTCTTACGAGATATTTTCCATTAGCCTGGCGAGCGTGAGTTTCCTTGAAAAAGGATTCGCACCAAGAGTCCTCGTCCGAAATAGTTCGTTCAGCTGGAACTTGCTCCAATTCATAAAAACGTTGTACGAGATTTTCCAGTTCCATCGTGGTATGATGACAACTTATGCTGATAGAAGGTATATGTGCACTGGTCGTGTTACCGGTTAATATCCAACCTAGTTCTTTTTTTTGTGCCATTGGCTGCATTGAGTTCCCGATGCGAGTGCCGGGTAGCATGATTTGAGCAAACTGGTCGGCTCCAATGATGAGGTCGATTCGACGTGACTGATAATATGAAGGGTCAGCTAGTTTAAGCCCCTCTAGGTGTGTCCAACTCTGTGGCTCGATGTCCTGGCTGGGCAGTTTTGTAGTGAGCGAATTGAGGACATAGGCAACCACATTAATGTTAAATTGAGGATTAACACATGAACGCATATTAAAATTGACTGTGAATTTACAATGATTCGAGGCTCCATTGCCGACTCCCGAAATCTCTGCTAGCGTCCTAACACGCTTGAGCCCTAGAGATTGAACAGCGTGCTCGGAAATAATGGTGATTTCTGATCCCTGGTCTATAAGAGCACGTAAGGTCGCTGTAAGGCCGTTGGCCTCGTTGCTCAGAGTGACTAATGCTGTTGCTAAAAAAACCTTGTTGGGGAGGCTGCATTCGTTAACTGCAGCGGAAGCACACAATGTGGTATGCGTAGCCAAAGATTTAGGATCCTTTAATATGGTTTCCGGGCGGAATGGAGGAGCAGATTGATTTAAAGTGGAGTACGGACTGTCTTTCAAGTTATGGAATTGAGACGTAGACGGTCCTACGTTGAGCTGAGCAACCCGTGGGGTTGGAAAGTGCAACAGAGTGTGGTGTCTTTGTCCACACTCAAAACAGTTCTTTGAGCTTGGACATTGCGTTGTTGTGTGAGACTTGCACAGACAATTAATGCAGAGCTTTGCTCGATCAACAAAGGCCTTTCTTTCGAAACAATCCTTTGCAAGAAAACGTGTGCAACAACGGAGGATGTGAGCAGCGCTGCAAAGCGAGCAGGAGTTAGCAGCACCAGACTTTGTTGTTGTATGAAAACTTTTGTTGTGGTATCCACCACCATTACGAGAACCTTTTTTATGTGAGGCAAAAGCGTTGCCAGGCTTATTTTTGTCAACTGTGTGCGCATCACTTCCTTGGTTTCGGTTTTCAATAACGTCTATTGTAACTAATCGATTGTTTAAAAATGATTCCAGTGCTGAAAACGTAGGAATACTTGTGTTGCTTCCTAGATGATGCTCCCAGGATTCATGAGTTTCTCTTGGCAGCTTAGTGGTCAGTAGATAAGCTATCCAATGATCGCAGTTTTTTATAGCGATTTTTAGACGCAAAAATTCGTTGATGCAGACGTTTGCTGCATTAAGAAGTGACTTAATATCCTCTGAACGTTCCTTCGTGATCGCTGGCATGTTGAAGAGTGCACTGATGTGATGCATAAACAAGAGCCTAGGATTATCATACCGTTTCACAATAAGATCCCATGCTGTGGTGTAATTGATCTCAGTGAGTGCCATTTTCTGTATGTCTACATCGTGATCTCTAGGTAATGCTTCCTTCAAAAAATGAAATTTTTGAATTGAGTTTAACTCGTTGTTGGTGTGGATAAGACGAGTAAAAGCGTCGTGGAATGCTGGCCACTCTATAAATCTGCCAGAAAATGATGGTACAGGTAACTGAGGAAGTTTTATAGATGACGAACAATAAGACGGTGTTGGCATAGTAGCTGCTTGTGTTTGTTGTTGTGAACTGCTGGGAAACAACTCTTCGGCTTTATCGAGGAGAACACTCCGTGCATCGAAATAGGCTTCTTCAAAATCTGCCGCAACGTTGGTTTTAAAATAGGAAATCTCGCGTTCGGTGGTTGAGCATATTAATATTTTGTGAGTCTTACTAAACTCATTTTGCAACAGCTCAATTTTGTCAAGCCTTACATCAAAGTAAGATTTAGACTTCCTTGTACTAGAATCCTTCTTAAAATTCTTTAAAATTTGCTTCAGACTTTCTAGACGATCGACTTGAAGAGTGCACAAGCCTATAGTTTCTTTTGTTTCAGTGTCTGAAGGAGCCATACCGAACTAATTTACCTAACTCAAAAAAGTAGCGCACGCAAGGTGTGGGAAATAAATCAAATTAAATAATTGCACTTGCACACTTACCTCTTCTAAAACTCTCTGCCTCTTTATCTTTTCTGGTGTTGTTGTTTGGATTTCGTCTTCTTGTTGGTGAGGGCTTCGAACTGTTTGTGTGGGTGTGTGAGTTTGACTCAGCTGCACACGGAGAGCGCTTGGGCCGACTTCGCTGATGAGGAATAGAACGAAAAAATGCTGTTGTCACCTGGGACGACGCCGCTGCTGAGGAGCTGCTGCGGTCACCTTTGACGACTTCACTTATGAGGAACGAAACGAAAAGCTGCTGCAGTCACCTTGAAGTGATGACTTTTTTCTTCTGTCTTATGTAAAGTTCAAAATGTGCTCGACGAATTTTAATGTAAATTGGTTTGAAATCATAAACTTTTAGATTTCGTTTTTTGGTTTGTTTTAAACTTTATAGTGAATTTTAACTTTAAATTGTCACAAGCGTATTAAGTTCCCCCCATGGGCCACCATGAATATGTGCAGAACTTGCATTCGATTTGGGGAATATTAACGCTTAACTTTTAAGTTCAATTCTTTGTTGTTTTATTTTGTTTAATTCAGTTGTATTTTACTTTTCAAAGTTTATTTTATAGCTTAACAGAGTTTATAAGCACATTTAAAGTAATGTTCAAAGTGACGTATATAATAAAAAATTAAGTTAAATTGATTGCTGCTCTGCGGTAACATCCGTACTGCCTCGTAATAAAAAACGCACTCATTCTCATTAGGCAAACGGTGGATCATCGGGGCCCTAGAACCTTTTTGCTCCCTCGAACGTGTACACTTTTTTACTCTCTCGAACTTGTACATATAGATATAGATATAGATATAGATATAGATATAGATATAGATATAGATATAGATATAGATATAGATATAGATATAGATATAGATATAGATATAGATATAGATATAGATATAGATATAGATATAGATATAGATATAGATATAGATATAGATATAGATATAGATATAGATATAGATATAGATATAGATATAGATATAAAGGGTGATTTTTTTGAGGTTATGATTTTCATGCATTAGTATTTGACAGATCATGTGGGATTTCAGACATGGTGTCAAAGAGAAAGATGCTCAGTATGCTTTGACATTTCATCATGAATAGACTTACTAACGAGCAACGCTTGCAAATCATTGAATTTTATTACCAAAATCAGTGTTCGGTTCGAAATGTGTTTCGCGCTTTATTTCTGGCTCATTTCTGGTTGAATGGCTACGTAAATAAGCAAAATTGCCGCATTTGGAGTGAAGAGCAACCAGAAGCCGTTCAAGAACTGGCCATGCATCCCGAAAAATGCACTGTTTGGTGTGGTTTGTACGCTGGTGGAATCATTGGACCGTATTTTTTCAAAGATGCTGTTGGACGCAACGTTACGGTGAATGGTGATCGCTATCGTTCGATGCTAACAAACTTTTTGTTGCCAAAAATGGAAGAACTGAACTTGGTTGACATGTGGTTTCAACAAGATGGCGCTACATGCCACACATCTCGCGATTCTATGGCCATTTTGAGGGAAAACTTCGGAGAACAATTATTCTCAAGAAATGGACCGGTAAGTTGGCCACCAAGATCATGCGATTTGACGCCTTTAGACTATTTTTTGTGGGGCTACGTCAAGTCTAAAGTCTACAGAAATAAGCCAGCAACTATTCCAGCTTTGGAAGACAACATTTCCGAAGAAATTCGGGCTATTCCGGCCGAAATGCTCGAAAAAGTTGCCCAAAATTGGACTTTCCGAATGGACCACCTAAGACGCAGCCGCGGTCAACATTTAAATGAAATTATCTTCAAAAAGTAAATGTCATGGACCAATCTAACGTTTCAAATAAAGAACCGATGAGATTTTGCAAATTTTATGCGTTTTTTTTAAAAAAAAAGTTATCAGGCACTTAAAAAATCACTCTTTAGATATAGATATAGATATAGATATAGATATAGATATAGATATAGATATAGATATAGATATAGATATAGATATAGATATAGATATAGATATAGATATAGATATAGATATGGATATAGATATAGATATAGATATAGATATAGATATAGATATAGATATAGATATAGATATAGATATAGATATAGATATAGATATAGATATAGATATAGATATAGATATAGATATAGATATAGATATAGATATAGATATAGATATAGATATAGATATAGATATAGATATAGATATAGATATAGATATAGATATAGATATAGATATAGATATAGATAGATATAGATGTATAGATAGATGTAGATATAGATATAGATATAGATAAAATTGCAGCAATAAAAATATGAATTTTCAACTAGAACAAACAGCCGGTGCTTTTTTCCATACAAAAATTTTGACTTCACACCAAAATTTCTTTTGTAGAATTATATGCCTAAAAATTTTCGTTCCTAAAGCATATAAGGCTTTAATGAAAAAAATCAAACACTTCCAAATATCGAAGAATAGATTTATTTTTTTTATCATAAAAAAATCATTTCTTGAGCGTATTCATCTGGTGGAGGTGTTAAGTTTTTTTATTGTTTGCTTCAACTCACAGATAGATGGCGCTGACTGCTAACCATATGGTAGCTCTCCTAAACTTGAAATGTCAATATGGCCGTAGTTTATAATGGAAAGTTCGTCACGATTCACGTACCACTGACAATAGCCGAGAGAGTTCATATTTTACCTGTTTAATTTTTGGTATTTTTAATTTGTAAAATTTTTTTTGTGTGATCCGATCAAGTGCTGAAAAAAACGGGAGTGAAAACTATTTTGAAGCTGTTCGATATTAGCAATTCCCAGATTTATTCAGTTACAACCGATACTCAAACCTTAAGCAAACGGCATTCAAAAAACTTCGCTGCAAAAATACTATTTTCCATGCAAATATATAAATAAATTATTATCATCAAAATTATACAATATCGCTTGAAAAATACTGATTTGCTTTTGCTTTTTCCAGCTCTAGTTTCAAAGAAAAAGGAAAAACCACATATTAAAAAGGAATTACATATAAAAACTACTTTCAAAGCCATCAATTAAATAAAAAATCTCAGATTTAAGGGGATGGGGCAGCTGCCCCCTGCTCCTCCCTGGCTACGCCCTTGGGGCCAGAGTATTGGGTTTTCAATGCTTGTAAAAAAAAACAAAACTGGTTAACAAATAACTTATTATGGACGCTAACAACATTGAAGTAACTGAGTTTCTAACCTCAGAACTGCAGCGCAATTTTCTGATCTCAGAATACCAATTGAAATTTTTGGCAATTCTTGTATCAGCTGTCAAAGTGTTCCATATCTCTTTATCATTGGTTTTATTACAGGAATAAATAGTGGTCAAGTAATAAAACCAATGATAAAAAGATATGGAACACTTTGACAGCTGATACAAGAATTGCCAAAAATAACTTATACTGCGGTGAAATACTTTCCAGAAATTTTAATAAATACTTTGTTAATATGTGCGATAAACGAGATAACTTTTGTTTATAATGTGGTTTGTTCACAGATTCGAATCCTAAAATTGATTAATCGACAAACCCTGAATATCACTTCTATATGCAAAATAAATAGCTGTACAAAACATTCTATTCATAGTATTAGAATAGTGTACGCTATGAAGGTACAGTGTATTTCAGTGTAGCCATGATATCGAGCAAAAATGTTTTGTGTAAAGCGAAGCCAAATTAAACACTAATGTCATGTCTTGAAAGTTCTTCGTTAGTATGATTGTGTTTTGAAAATATTGATATGAAATAAAATATAAAATCATCGAGCGACACTGAAGTAAAAGTAACGGGCAATCATAGCGAGTACACCGAGTGCACCATGTACTCACAAGTATAGGTCAGTCGATAATATCATTTTACCTCAAAAAATTAAAAAAAGCGTCATATCTCGAAAACGAAGCAAGGTAGGCCAAAAATAACACCAGATTTGGATTTCTTAAAGGGGGTTCTGGAATTCGAGACGCTGAGGTAGAGGGGTCAGACGATATGATAAAAAAAATTATTAAAAAATTAGGAAGAACGCCAAACACTACACTAAGGGAAAAAATATTAAATTTATCCAAAAAATTTTTTAATTTATCCAAAAAGCGAGTCATTTTTGCACCAAATCGACTACGTAAATATTTAAAATTTATTTAAATACTTTTTTAATTAAATAAAATATTAAATTATTTTATTAAAATATTTAAACAGAATTAATAAAATATATATTAAAATTATGCACGAATTTATTTACATATCTTCCAAATATTTACTATTTGAAAATAAAACCATTGCATTCATGGAAAATTTATATAAAAATATTTAAATTGAAAACCAATTTATTTGAATATTTCCCACCAGCTGCGTTCATCAAATACCATTTGGTGGTATATTTTATTTTCTTTTTTACTTTTTCGTTCTCTAATTTATAATACAAATAATTAAATTATAATAGTTCTCTAAATTATAATAATTAAAAAAAAACTATAAAAAGAAAAATTAAGATAGAGAATAAGAAGCAAATTATGCAGGTAAATGACAACCAGTTCAAGATGTTCTTGAGAAAATACCGAGTTGTCACTACACCCTACATAATTTCATCATGCATTGCAATCACCATCGCACTCACAAATCATATTTGTCAAAAATCCAGGCTATATTACCCTTGCAACATTAACTAAATGAGATCTATAAGAAACCTGCAACTGCAAGAAATATACTGCAGGAACAGAGTGCGATGCTGCTGCTGCTTGTGGGAATATGTGTGTACGTGTGCGATGCTGTTTGTGCTTTCTTGTATGGAATATGTGTGTTCAAATACGGGAAAAAAACGAGTTGTAAGGAAAACATTTGATTTATCCACGTAAATATTTAAATAAAATGTATACTCAGGCGTGGATAATGCTAATATGCGTTATTTCCCTTAGTGTAGGCACACTAAACCAAATACAAGGAGATGCATGCATTTAAGTGAACCAATGATTTCACTTCACAACGCATTCACAGAGAAGCAAGTTGTTATTTCTGTTTCAAATTTATAGCTCTATTTCAAAAATCTATTAAAAATCTGAAAATATGTTAAACCATATCTTCGCTAATAACTTTATTATTTGACTACCGATTTAATTTTTTTAAATTAGTTCGAAAATTAAAACCCATGTCTTTTGAAGAAAAACATAAACAAATTATGTTAATAGACTTTTTTTGATTTCTTAACGTTAAAAAATGTAAAAATGAAAAAAAAATGTGCGTTGTTTTAGCGTCTATTATTTTCAAATGGATTGGTATATTTCTATTATTTAAATAAAAATACAAAACTGCAAGCCTTACCTTTGTTATAATATAAATGTTTTTAAAATCAGTTCAGCAGAAGCAATGTTATGACATACCAAGTAAGGCAAGGTACGAACATTTTTACTGATTCATTTATGAGGTCCTTGACAAAAAATTCGAAATGATACAAAAATTCTGTAAATGCAGAAAGTCGTCATTAATTACCACTTAATGAAATATATGCGTAGAATGTCTTGTACGGTCTTCGTGTAGAACAGTGTAAGTATTCTCAAATTAGAAGCTTCCTTATTAATATCCGTGGAGATGGGAAAACAGGTGTCAAATTTAAAACAATTATTGGTGAATGATTCCCAATCAGCTTTATGTGTTTAGAATTTTGGCTCAAAATTATCATACGAACACGTCACAGTGTAACCGTTTCATATAAGCTGTGGCCAAAACTATTAGCAGTGGCCGCAGAGCAACAAAATTTGCTGTGGACGACTTTTTTACATAGATTAAGAAATGCTTAAAATATTGGCCAAATCGGAGAATGACCACGCCTACCTTCCATACAAGGCAAAGTTAAAAATCGATGTATCTTTGGACTCCTTCAATATTTTTTAAAAAATTTCATATTTGGTCTAAAACCACTTCAAAAAATATTCGTACCAAAAAGGGCTAGACCATTCTTTGGGTCCATATAACACGAATTTTAAATATCTCGTATCTTTAAAAATAAATACTTTATTTTATTATAATCACACGCAAATGTTTTCAGTATTATAGCAATGGTATTTACTAAAAATGGGCTGGGTCAGACCAGTTTTTGGGGTACCCTTCATAAAACTTCAATTCTTAAACCCCGAGTACTCTTAATCACTTCATTTGAACAAAATAACAGAGAACTTTATTTTATCCCAACTTAGCTAACTTTTGCTTAAAATAGCCTGAATTGATGCATTGTTTGGGATACCCCCCATATAACCCTAGTTCTTGAAACACTTTTACTTTAACATTTTATAAAATAAGCGTTTTTCAAATAAAGATTCCTTATAAAATATGCTAACTTCCTTTTGTGCTACCCCAATTTAAACCAAATTTCCAACACAAAAAATTATTTAAGAACATTTATTAAAAAAATTGAAAAATAGATAATATTCATATATATAATATATAAAAAAGAAAATAAAAATGAAAACTAAATTACAAATAGAAAAAATTAAGTATAAGAATTTCTGTATCTGTTTCATCCGAAGTGTCACTTGAAACCAAATCTTCAAAATTTATATCGGAAATGAAGCTATTATGAACATCGGCATCTGTATTTTCTTCTGTAATATATGGCAATAAATCTTTATAATCATTTCCTTTTGTGTTGGCATGATATGGCTGTTCGAAGAAATGAGAGGATCCGAATTTATCAGTAATGCAGCCATAAGATGTCGAATGCAATTTTGGTTTGATTTTTTCCTAGTGTGACCTCATCGATATTTTCTAGATTACTTATGACTAGATTCTAATGCGTCTTCAGATAAAAGTCCAATTGGTAAATTAAAAGTTTTAATTATTTCACATCCATGAATCAATATTTCGTGGGCAGTTATAGGCATATTATAGCAGGGATAATTATCCATACTTATTTTAAAAGTATCCTTTAAAAGTGTACCTTGTATTATTTATTTGTTTGCCACTTGACAGTGTTCCCGGAATCAAACTGAAATTTTTTAGTAAACAAATATTTCGATGGCTTAATATAGAACAGGCGTAACTCGTTTTTTCGAAATAACGTTTTAAATATATAATGTTTTTAATATATACACTCTCAAATAACCCACATTTAAAAAAAATCAATACGCTTTTTTGTTGTTATTGTTACCTATTTTAAATAAAAACAGCATTAAAAAACTTTTTATATCCATAGTTTTCCGGATTTTATTCAGTTCTTTTCTTCTCCTGTAAAGTAACAAAAATCGAGTTACGCCTTTTCCCATCGTTTGAAGTGCCTTATCTTGTTTTTTACTTTATCAGTCATCGACTAACACTCGTTGCGATTGGTTCTCTTTCTCTTAATCTTGTGTTTTCATTTCGCGTTGATCGCGGTCATTGTTTTTGGCTAAAATTCAAACCCACATAATTTTGTTTTTGCTTACAGTGTAAACCTTTTTAAGTAAGCTTATATTAAAAACAATTTACTCTGGCCCCCGGGCCCCCTCCGCTTGTGGGGGACAATCAGTTTGCCATTTTGGCAGATAGAAGTCCCCAAACAAAAAGAAAAAAACCAAATAAAAGTAAAAAAGACGAGGCTTATCCCGAACTCCAAGCAGTGGTGCTACCCAACCATAAATTTATTACTGTTACTTCCCTTGACCATCAGAAACCTTTAGCTGATTTTTCATGTTTCGCAGTCCACAAAGCTCTTCAAATTATAAGTACGAATATAGTTTCTATTTCCGTCTTACGCGATGGGAAGCTTCTTTTACTCGTCCAAGATCAGGCCACTGCAGAAAAATTCTTATCAGCTAAATATCTAAGCAATATTTGCCCGATCAAGAGCTCTATGCATCCGTCCATAAACTACTCTAAAGGCACAATTTATGCGCCATACCTTAATAAAGTGTCCGACACCGAAATTATCACTGAATTAAAATCACAGGAAGTTGTTTCACTCTTCAAATTTAATAAATTTGTTGAAGGTAAAGCAGTACCAAGTGGGGTAATATTACTAACTTTTGATTTATGCCTAGCACCAAAAAAAAATCGATGTCTCATGGCACCCGGTTTTTGTAAAAGAATATTTTCCTAACCCTATGCGCTGCAAGCTATGTCAATTAATTGGTCACACTGCTAAACGATGCACTAAGCCTCCAGCATGTGTCAACTGCAATCTTCCTTCTCACGCCCCGCAAGATTGCTTACTTACTTACTTATCTGGCGCTTACAACCGTAAGTCGGTTTTGGCCTCGTATAAGAAATTGCGCCAGCCATTTCTGTTCTGCGCTTGCTGGCGCCAGTTGGAAACACCAAGCGTGGTCAGGTTATCCAACACCTGATCCTTCCAACGAAGATGTGGGCGTCCTCTTCTGCGTTGACCACCACCGGGCACCGAATCGAATATTTTTTTCGCTGGAGCGTCGTTTTCCATTCGCTCAACATGACCTAGCCATCGGAGCCGATCGATTTTAATGCGCTTAACTATGTCGATGTCAGCGTACAGCTCATACAGCTCGTGGTTCCATCGAATTCGGTACTCACCATTGACGCAGATTGGACCGAAGATTTTACGAAGGATCTTTCTCTCGAAGACTCCCAGAGTCTTTTCATCAGAACTGCTCAACGTCCAGGTTTGTGCTGCATATAATAGGACGGGCATGATTAGTGACTTATAGAGCGTGAGTTTTGTTCGTCGAGAGAGGGCTCTGCTTCTCAATTGCCTACTCAGCCCAAAGTTACACCTGTTGGCAAGAGTTATCCTTCGTTTTATCTCAATACTAACATCTTTGAAAGAGTTAATGCTGGATCGACGAAGTCCTTAACAACCTCGAAGGAGATGTTGTCAACAGTGACGTGGTTTCCAAGACGCTGGGACTGTTTATTTGTTGACACTAGGTATTTCGTCTTATCTGCGTTCACTACAAGACCCATTCGACTCGACTCTTTCGCTAATCTGGAGAATGCTGCACTGACTTCGCACGTATTATGGCCAATGATATCGATATCATCAGCATACGCCAGCACCATAATACTTTTGTAGAATATCGTGCCGCTGCGTCTCAAATCAGCAGCTCGGATGATCTTCTCCATCATCAGGTTGAAAAAGTCGCACGATAAGGAATCACCTTGTCTGAAACCTCGTTTGGTATCGAATGGTGGAGTGAGATCCTTCCCGATCTTAACTGTGCTGCTGGTGTTGCTCAGTGTCATTCTGCAAAGACGGATGAGCTTTGCAGGAATACCAAATTCAGACATGGCGGAGTATAGATAATTCCTTATAGGACTGTCGAAGGCGGCTTTATAATCGACATAAAGATGGTGTGTGTCGATTTGTTTTTCTAGGGTCTTCTCCAAGATTTGTCGTAGCGTAAATATCTGGTCTATGGTGGATTTACCAGGTCTGAAGGCACACTGATAAGGTCCAATCAGCTGGTTTACGATGGGCTTTAGTCTTTCACATAGTACGCTCGACAGGGCCTTATATGCGATATTCAGAAGGCTTATCCCACGGTAGTTGGCGCAAATTGTGGGATCGCCTTTCTTGTGGATTGGGCAGAGCACACTGAGGTTCCAATCGTTTGGAATGCATTCTTCCGACCATATTCTGCATAGAAGCTCATCAATGCATTTAAATAGAGCTTCGCCTCCATTCTTGAAGAGCTCAGCCGGTAAGCCATCGGCTCCTGCGGCTTTGTTGTTTTTAAGCCGAGCTATAGCTTTCAAGACTTCACTATGGTCGGGCAGCGGAACTTCAACACTGTCGTCCACAATTGGGATTTCCGGGATATCATCTCTATTGGCGGGATTGTTGCCGTCGTCACCATTCAGAAGCCTAGAGAAGTGTTCCCTCCTCATCATCAGTGTACTCTGGATATCTGTCACTAGATTCCCATTTTCATCCTTGCAGGAAGAGGCCCCGGTCTTGAAACCATCGGCCAGGCGTCTTATTTTTTCGAAAAAATTTTCGGACCTCATTCCTGTCACCATGCATCTCAATTTTCTCGCACTCACGCATTTCTGCTTCCCTTTTCTTTCGCCTGAAAATGCGTCTCTCTTCCCTCCTCTTCTCTTTGTATCGCTCTTTAGCAGCACGCGTTACAACCGACTGCAGGGTGGCTTTGTAGGCGGCGTCTTTTTCTGCAGTGGTGTCGCGACACTCTTGGTCGTGCCACTGGTTTCGGCGAGAGCCTATCACCTCTTCGGCAGCCGTACGCATAGAGTGGGAAATGTGATTCAACTGCGCGCATATATCATCGATCGGAGGAGTGCTTTCTTGAAGCAGTAGTGAGAGTCGAGTAGCGAAGTCTTCGGCTGTTTGTTTTGATTGCAGCTTTTCGACGTCTAGCTTTCTCTGTGCTGGATTGCGCGCATTCTTCGTTGCGCACAGGCGTGTACGGATCTTGGCTGCGACAAGATAATGATCCGAGTCTATATTGGCACCACGGATCGTGCGTACATCTAAAACACTGGAAGAGTGCCTTCCGTCAATCAAAACGTGATCAATTTGGTTACGCGTCTTTTGATCAGGAGACAGCCAAGTTGCTTTATGAATATTGAGATGCTTGAATCTAGTGGTACTTACGACCATTCTTCGCGCTGCGGCAAAGTCAATCAGCCTCATTCCGTTATCGGAGGTATTGTCGTGGAGGCTGAACTTTCCGACTGTTGGACCAAAGATATTTTCTTTTCCCACCTTGGCGTTGAAGTCACCAAGCACGATTTTTATGTCGTGGTGGGGGCTGCGCTCATAGGCCTCTTCAAGGCGCTCGTAGAAGCTGTCTTTGGTCTCATCGTCCTTGTCTTCTGTCGGAGCGTGCGCACAAATCAGGCTTATATTGAAGAATCTTGCCTTGACACGGATTATGGCAAGTCGTTCGTTCACAGGTGTGAATCGCAGGGCATGATGCCGTAGTCGCTTGCCAACCACGAATCCGCATCCAAATTCGTGTTTCTCCGCATGGCCGCTGTAGTAGATATCACAGGATGCTTGCCGTGAGCAACCCTGTCCCTTCCATCGCATTTCTTGGATTGCAGTGATATCAGCTTTGTATCTTTCTAAGATATCTATCAGTTGGATAGAGGCACCATCCCAATTAAGGGTTCGGACGTTCCAGGTGCATATCCGTAAAGCATTGTCAGTTTTTCGTTTGCGATAGTCGTCATCAGATTTGGGGATAATTTTTATCTTATTTCTTATGAGTTTCATTGAAATTTTGTTTTTACGTGGTGGGCTTCAAACCCAACGCACAACCCTTTAAAGGCAGGGGGAGCCCGCCGCTCACATTAGCCGTCAAACTAACGGTTGCCAGTTTGCCGTTTCTAGAGGACACCACGCAGAGGTTTGAGTCGACTTGAGACGAGTTCGACATAGATAATGCTGGCCTCACCAGGTTGAGGCAGTCAGACACGTTGCCATGTGAAGATCGCCCCCTTGACCCTCACGCGTTGCCTTGTGAGGATCGTCCTCCTAAATTCCGCCGCAAGATTGCACCCGTACTTTTTGTGCTAATTGTTCATTATAACACCCCTCATCCTCCAAGGAATGCAAAAAATATATTGAACACAAGACAGTGCTAGAAATGAAAACTAAAAATAAGTGCTCAATGCGTGCTGCTAAGACAAATTACGAAAGAAATATACAACAAAACACAACCCCACAGCAACAAAACTACGGTAGCGATTCCGCTACGGAAAGCTACGCAGAGGTAGCTAAATCAAATACTGTAATCGCAAAAAACAAAAAAATAAATACTAAGACCGTGTGCTATTCGGAAACTTTACACTCGGATGATGAAATTTTGACAGTCTTAAAGAGAATATTTGGCACTTGTGAGGTGAATATTTGGCCCCTGGGGCTACATGAATTTTTGACAATCGGAAAGAGAATTTTTTACGCAAGCAAAAATGAAAAAAAAACACTTGTGAGTTTGTGAGCCGTAAAGCAGTTAAAAATTTTGTGTTTCCGACAGTATAGCAACCAGAATCCCTAATTTTCAATATATATCAACAATTTCGCAAATTAAATTAAATTCTTGTGCTAATGCACTACCAAAATCTAAAACGTCAACATTTCTAGTTGTCAAAATTTCATCGTCCTTTTGGCACAGCAAAAATAACAATTTTATTTCAACAGACAGAAATTGTATTCAACTCAGTAAATTCTCTCCTACCACGAGTGAAAAGTTTCCGAATAGTACACGGCCTAAATCAACAACACAAATTAATATTACAAGCGAAAATAAAACACAAGAAACAAATATCAATAAAAGTTTAAATTTTAGCAACAACAATAGTAAATTAGCAAACACAGAGTCCCTTTCTACGACTCCCTATTCAACAAAACAAAGTCTACCTTTCTCACCTTCATCTACCCACTCTCCTTCTACAATGCTCTCTTCTATCCCTTCAACTTCAACAAACGCCACAAAACACAATCCACACAATAATAAATACTCTTCAACTACTACTTCTATTTTCTCTTATCACTCCCCCACCAACAATACTGTTTCTCTGCTCGCAGAGGCAAATAGCAACGTTAGCTCGATCGACTTCAACTTAAACAATTTCTCAAATTCTGCACACGAGATAATATATGATGAACTCTCAATGGAAGACGACGAAATTTAATAATATCATAATCTTCTCCTTTATCCCATTATGAAATGGAACATGAACGGTTTTCTCAATAATTATCATGAAAAGATACTTCTTATTAAAGACAGACAGCCCGACTTTTTTGCAATACAAGAAACTCATTTTTCTTGTAATATCCACAATGCAATAACACCAAAAGATTTTCCACAATTTGCCTATTAACACTACTTCTAAACAGGGAATTGGAATATTGGTGAAGAAACATACTCCTCACAAGTGCGTTGCAGTCACTTCAAACATATAAGTTTTGGCTATACAAATAAACATTGCTTTCACATTTACCATAGTAAATCTTTATATTCCACCAACACAATCGTTCTCTTCGCAAGATATCTCGCTAATTTTAAGACAGATAAATACACCTGTCATTCTCTTAGGTGATTTTAATTCTTGGAGCCATCTTTGGGGATCGAAATAAGAAATAGTTCCGTACCATGCTCTAGCAATATAAATAAAGAAGCGGCTCAGCTTAATAAATTAATTCGATCAGCTATTGTGGAATATAGCTATTCCACAGACCAAAAATTGTTTTGTTAAATCAACCGTTCCTTGGTTGTCCACCGAGCTTAGTGAATCAAGAAAGTTAAAACAACTTATTTATAAACGCTTTCAAAGCACTCAGAACTTAATATCGTATAAAAAATCGAATGCTACTTTTAAAAAAACTTTAAAATCAGCCAAATATATTATTATTATTATTAATATATTAACAGTAAATTAAAATTTAAAGTTAATTATAAGCTATGGCTACTTAGGCCTTAAGCTAAACTTAAAACTAGGGTCAATAATGAGATGAAAATTGATTTTACATGGTTTTTTTTTTTTTTAGTTAGAGTAATTTTTTAAAGTGGTTATTTTTATATAAATATATATGTAAATAAAAGATTGTCTTTTATAAGAGATGATATATATTGGAGAGCTTTAAAAACTGTATTAACTTTTTTACATTGTCGGTAGTGGGATTTGAGAGGAGATGTGTGAGGTTATTGTTAAGTTGAAGTCGTTGTTTTTGATATTGGAAATATGTGCAGTCGGTTAGTAAATGTTGAATGTTGATCGTAGATATGGAGTGGCAAAAATGACAATGAGGAGGATTTTCATTAGTCATTAGGTGGCCGTGAGTTAATTTAGTGTGACCTAGTCGTAGACGTTCAATTCTTGTTAGGTCCATTCTACTTATGTTAGGGTCGTTAATGGCTATTAGTTTTTTTGTCACCGTATAATTATAATTGAGTTGTTTGTACCAGTCAGATGTTAGTCGAATTAAATTTTTGTGTCGAATATAGTAGTGTTTTTTTAAGTAGTGGTTTATGTCGCGGTAGTTAAAGTTATGTGTTGTTATGACGGGGGCTTTATTTGCGTATTTCGCTGCTTGGTCTGCAAATTCATTGCCTTCTATTTGAATGTGGCTTGGGATCCATATTAAGATTATTCTCGGATAGCAAGTGTTTCTTATGCGTGTGGGATAGAAATCGTTGTTGTCTATATTGGCTATGGCTTCTAGGGATGATAGTGAGTCGGAGCATATAGCGTAATTCCCGTTTGTATTAGAGACATGTTCAATTGCATCATTTATAGCGATAATTTCAGCTGAGAAAACGGAACTATAATGTGGAAGGTTAGAGATTTGAATTATTTGGCTGGAAAAAGTGATAGAGTAGCTTGTGTTGTTCTCAGATTTCGAACCGTCCGTGTAAATAAAAATGTAATTATGATATTCGTCTTTTAGTGCCAGAAATTGTGTGTGGAATATTTCAGGAGTTGTGTTGGACTTTGAGAAGTTGTGAAGTGTCGTGTTTATTGTTGTGGTATTTAAGGTCCATGGAGGGACTTGGGTTATGGAGTGAGTGGGAAGATATGGGATTCCATGATCGATACATGTGACGATTGCTCTAGTAGTTGCGGGTATAACTTTTGAAGATGTCGTTTTCATGTTGTGGCTTAGTAAATTTTGCTCCAATGGGGTATCACTGCTTCTTAGAAATGATTTAAAAAGTTTAGAAGTTATGAAGTCTCTTTGATTTTCAAGTGTAAAAAGGTTAGATTCCAATAGCATGTTATTGATTGGTGTTGAGCGAAAAGCTCCAAGAGCAGTTCTGATTGCTGAATTGTAAATGGTTTTTGTTTTGTTTAGAATTGATTTGGGGGCATATCCATACAGAAAAATTCCGTAGCTTATTTTTGAGACGATAAGGGCTTTGATTACATGAATAAGAGATGATGTGTTGCAATTTAGGTTGAGACTTGATAGACATTTAATGATATTCAAGTGGGTAGCTAATGATGTATTTAAGTGTTCAATATGTAAATACCAAGGGTTTTTTTTGCTAAAAATAATACCTAAGATTTTGAGTTTGTCAACTTCTTCTAGTTGAATACTATTTGATTGAATGATGCAATTGCAGTTGTGCTTACGGCAGAAATGGATGTGCTTACATTTTGTACTAGAGAGAACTGCTCCGGAGTACTTGCACCATGTTATGATATCTTGGAAAAGTATATTGAGGTTGATGTTGGGATTTTTTATTTTATTATGTTTTATCATCAGGTGGAAGTCATCGGCATATGCATTAAAATCGACTTCTCTATGTATTGAAATGATATTACAGAGTTTGTTGTAGGCTATTAAAAAAAGAATTACCGATAAGGGTGAACCCTGGGGGATTCCGTTATGCAGGGGATATATGTGAGATAAGTATTTACCGACTCGTACGATTATTTTTCTGTTAGTCATAAAGTTAATAATATAATTTGAAATGTTGGGTCCTACATTCCAATCATTGAGTTGATCTATGATTGAATGTATACCGATCTTATCAAAAGCTTTTTCAAAGTCAAGTGATATAAGGGATAGATGTTTTTGCATTGCTAGGCAGTTAGTAATCTGATAATCTATGTTTAATAGAGTGTCAGTTACAGATTTTCCCTTTTTAAAGCCCATTTGCCTATTATCAAGTAATTTGTCTGCTGTAACAAACCACCATAATCTGTTGGCGATAATTTTATCTAATAATTTGGACAGGCATGGATTAAGAGATATTGGTCTGTATGATTTAATCAGTGTTTTATCGGACTTTGGTTTTAAAATTGGTATCACCAGGCTAGTTTTAAAAGATTGGGGAATGTTATTGTTAAGTATACTATTATAGAGAGATAATAATCTGTTTTTTGCAGTGGGATGAAGGTTTCTTATCATGGGGTAAGAAATTCTATCCAAGCCAGGTGTATGGCCTTTTAGTTTAGATAGTGCCATGGATAGTTCAATATTGTTTATTTCTTTTTCTATTATTGATGCATTTTGTGAAATGTTAAGGGGAGGTGAAGGGTTAAGTGCAGCGGTTTTACTGGCTTGGAATGATGTTGGAAAGTTACTGTCTGATGAATTATTAGACCAGTATTTGCTGAATTCGTTAGCTATTTCGGAATAACTTGTGAGTAGTGTATGAGATGGATTATCTGGTTTTAAGCAGTGGATATTGTGTGAAGCTTTGTAGCCACAGAAGCGTCTGATGTTGTTCCAGATTTTACCTGAAGGAGTCGATGGATTGATTTCTGACGTGAAATCATTGACTGATTTTTTTTTCGATAGTTTAATGGCTCGTTTTAACTTCGCATTTGCTTTTTGGAATTGTATCATGTTATCTTGTGATATGTTTCTTTTAAATGTATTCCAGTGTGAGTTTTTTAAACGTTTTAGGTTTTCTAATTCGTTGTTCCACCATGGTACTTCTGAGTATCGAGATTTTTGTTTTTTTTGAGGAATGGTTTTATGTGCAGACCGAAGGGTAATTCGCGTTAAATTAGCCGATTCTTTGTTAATGTTTGGGCTTGTTGTAAGGAAGTCACTGTATATTTTAGAGTGTTCTCTGAAGTTGGTCCAATTGGCGAGAATTATTTTAAATTTGGGTATAAATGCTTGCTTGTTACTTGGTTGTTTGGGGAAAATGGAAATTAAAATGGGATGGTGGTCGCTTCCGCAAAGATCATTATCGGTGACCCATTCAGCGTGCGTGGCTATACTTGGAGAACAGAAAGAGAGGTCAATATGTGAAAATGTGTTATGCGTACTGAAGTGAGTTGCAGATCCGTCGTTTAAAAGGATATAGTTTGACTGTGTGATAAATAAGTTTAATATTGTCCCCTTGCGATTGTTATTAGGAGATCCCCAAGAGGTATGCCAGCTATTGAAATCGCCCATGATTAAGGTTGAATTAGAGGAAATGTTAAGTACATTGTTTAGGTTAGTTAAATTGAAGTTGAAGTTTGGAGATGTGTATGCAGAAATAATAGTAAATTTTTGTTTCGATTGTATTTCGAGGGCTATTGCGTCAAAATCATTATTGAGTGAAATTTCTTTATGTTGAATTGAGTTGTGTATTAATAGAGCAACTCCACCATATGATGTTGTAGAAGTGTTTTTAGAATACAAGGAAAAGTTTATCGGAATCGGAAGGTTTGTGGTAGAGTGTATATGTGATTCTTGTATTGCTATTATTTTTGGATTATGGCGTTTTAGTAAGATTAGGAGTTGATTGTAATTGTTGGAGTAACCTTTAATATTCCACTGTAGTACTTTCAATGACATTTAGAGATATTATGCTAGAAGAGATGCTAGGATTGTATTTATATTAGTTATGGTTGAGATAGTTATAAGTATCAAAAATAAGGAAGATGGGCTGTTAATTTATTAAATATCGTCTTGGGACATAGTTTCTGAAGAATAGTCAAGTGTATGTTCGTCTAACGTGTTTGTATGATTTGATTTTAGTGAATACGAGTTGCTGCTTTTGCTTTGTGTGTTGGAAGTTTTGTTTTTTAGCTTAGATTTGAGTCTATTAGAAATATTTTTAGGTAATATTTTAATTTTTGTTACATTGTTACTTTGTGAGACTGCATTTTGAAGAGGAGCTTGAGACAACAGTTCGTTAAGAGAGGCCAAGTCCTTATAATTTATTATTTCCCGTGGGGTTGTTGTTGCTGTTGCTGCTGCTGCTGCTGTTGAACTTGTAGTAGATGAAGTATTTGACTGTGATGGTGATGGAGGCGTCAGATGGGTGATGTAGTTGGTGCTGCTGAGTCGTGTGACAGCTGAGTATGATCCGCCTACGTGTTGGTGTCGCTCTTTGTATGTGTGGATTGCTCTTCTTCTGTCCACTTTTTCCAGAGTAATGATGGCTTGAATCTCCTTTTCCTTGATGAATATTGGACATTTTTTATCGTAAGCATTGTGGTCATTTGAATTGTTTCCGTTCTCTTTGCAGTTGATACAATTTTTTGAGAGATTGCATTCTTCGTTAAGTTCAATGTTTATGTGGAAGTTGTTGGAGCAGTTTGAGCAAGTTTTGTTTTGTGAGCATATTTTTACAGTGTGTCCGTAGCGAAGGCAATTATTGCATCTCATCGGCATTGGAATGTATGGACGAATTTTAGTTTTTTCGTAACCTATTGAGATCTCTTGTGGCAGATCAGAAGACGCAAATGTGATTATTATTAATCCAGTTTCTCTTAGTTCGTTGTTGATATTTTTGAAAATTTTTTTGACTTCACTGACGTTTTGTTGTTTTAATTCACTTAGAATTTCTTCCTCGGGTAATCCTCGTAAGTCATTTGAATAGATGACACCTTTTGAGAAGTTGAGCGTGGAATGTACCGTAATATCGATTTGTATTGACGGAGTTAGTGCAGTGAGCTTTATAAGCTTGTGTGCTTGCATATTGGTTTTTGTTTTTATTAGAATTGTTCCGTTTCTAAGTTTTTTACATATTCCAACCTCGCCGCCACACGTGTAGTCGATAACTTTTTTAAGTAAAAATGGAGAAACGTTGGCAAGAGTTTCGGAGCTATTTTTTCGTGTCATCACTAAATAGTTTGGACCGGCTGAAGGCATTGTTTGACACTTGGAATTATCTGTTTGTGGTTGAATAATTAGTTTTGAACTAGGTGGTAAGTCCGGAGGGTCTTTCATTGTTTTTTTTTGAATTGAGGGGTTAACCCCTTTTAATGTAATAGGTGAAATTAGTTAGCACTTAATTTAAAAGAAAGTTTTTAACAATGGATAGGAAATTTGATTATGTTATAGTAGACTCGACTTAGTTTTTAGTTATTGAATTGAACAATTGCGTTTTTAATTTTTTCCAAAAATAAAAGAAAATTTGTATTTTTATTTTTTTTTTTTTTTTTTTTGACAACTTTTCAAATGAAACACAACCGCTTGGAATGAAATCAAAATTCAAACTCCAGCCAAATATAAAAGTTTCGAAAACTTTACAAAAACAATCAATCCTAACTCAAGCATAAAAAGAATTTGGTCCGACATAAAAACTCTAACAGGGAACAATAATAATAATAATAATATTAAATTAATAAACCTAAATAATTCCCAATTAACATCTTCTTTGGACATAGCCAATTCTTTCGGAAGGTTTTGGTCACTCTACTCTGAAGATCAAAATTTTTCACAAGACTTTATCTTAAATAAATGACAAACGTTGCAAAGTGAATACATTGCAAGCAGCCTATCTGCTGCAGCTAAGCAAATCGAAAATAAAATAACAATTATTAAACTCGAGAGCTCCGTTCACCTCGCTAAAGGCAAAACTCCTGGCTTTGACAGAATATCATATCCAATGCTTAAAAACCTCCCACGTTCTGCCAAACATAGACTGCTTGCATTGTATAATAACATTTCTGATAGGGGAATATATCCCCAGTCTTGGAAAACAGTGGAAGTTGTACCGATTCCTAAGCCGAATAAACCGGCTTCGGATATTAGTAGTTATCGCCCAATTTCTCTATTGTCCTGCATGGCAAAGATTTTTGAAAAAATAATCGCAAAAAGAATCTCCTGGTACCTAAATAAAAACAGCCTCATCAGCGCCAACCAAGTCGCTTTCAAACGAAAACAAAGCACTTTGGACCTATTATTGCAAATGGGCAACATTCAATCTTATTCCAAAACTTTTTAACTGCAACAACGCTATCCTACACCAAGATGTAACCACAGCACTAGCCCACAAAAAAACTTATAAAATAAAGTCGGCAACTTCATCGCTAAAGGATTACTTCCAGAACACGCCTCGGTCCTTACCGCTGAAGCTCTGGCAATAAAAACTGCCATTGATTATTGTGTTAGTAATAAAGGGAAATTTGTAATCTACTCAGACAGCATATCCACAGTTGACGCCATCTTGAACATCAACAATAACAGTGAAATCATATCCAATATCCGGGATTCTTACATCCGACATCCAAAAACGCTTCAACTTATGTGGATTCCTGGCCACTCATGCATAACAGGAAATGATAATGCAGATCAAGAAGCTAAAGACGCCGCAAAATCACCATGTATACTATAAGCACAAATTAAAACAAAGACTTGGCAAATTTTATTAAGACGCACCTATACAAATGTCGCTTCGAAGAGTGGGCTAGCTATAACTAGCTATAACCATCGCTACCATTACTTCAATCCAGACGCACTAAAAGCAAATAATCCTGCATCATGTTCTCGACAACAAACCAGACTTTTCGTTCGACTTCGTGTTGGGCATACAAAATTGACTCACGGACATCTTTTAAGTGGCAACTCTCCAACAAACTGCAGATTTTGCAATGGACCACCAACTATCGAACATATCCTTAACGAATGCAGCCAACTTACTCAGCAGCGCAAAGATACTTTTAAAGATAGAACTCCTACTGAACTTCTAAAAACCATAAACTTTCATAATATCTATGCTATTTTCACAATATCTATTTTAAAAATTGCAATCTTATTTTAGACATTGCCTTGGCAGCTAGTACTCGCTGTACATATTGTTATAATAATTTATTATTGTAATTAATAAATATTAAAATTAAAACAAAAAAAAATTAAAAAATTTACTTTATCAATAATAAGACTCATTTTATCTCTAAACTCTTTTTGTGTTATTATTTTTTGTTCTAAAAAAATTCGTTTGTTTTCTTAGCCGCGTACCTGCCAGTATTTGAGAGGCATCCTGTATGGAATATGAATTAGGCATTCAAAAGTTTTAATCTATGCATGCAATGTAGATAATCCATATTGTAGATGTCTTTCGTCTATAGTTCTTTGCATGCAATGAAAAGAATTCATTATAGATGGAGTCATTCCACATAGATATCAATTCATTGATGCCCGATTATGTGCCAAAACGTTTGAAACTTCACCATTAACCATTGTTAAATACAATTTAAAATTAATTTCAACGTTAAAATCAACAACTTTTGTTTTAAATGGCAGAAAATTTTCTAGTTGCTCCATTAAATCCATTTCTACAATATGAATCAATGAAGGTTTTTCTTGCATAAAAATAAGTTTAATAGGTCTGCAAAATAACACAGATGATGGGGTTTTGTTCAACCATACTTCTCCCTGGCTATCAATATTAGTCACTTTCAGAGGAACCATTGCAACAATAAACAAGAATTCATCACTCATGGTTTAATCGGAAAATTTGGGCGTGGACGTGTTGGTGGGCGTGTTCGTGAAGTGTTTTAAAAATTTATCATTTGTCCAGGAATTTGGGTGCATAACATGTGTACTAAAGAGCTGCACAAATGCATTCAATTGCCGTTTCAAAACATTCTCATAAGAACGAATGGAATGTGGCACTTGTGTACATTCATGGTATAATAATACAAGGTAGCATTGACAGTTGCTTGGGAAAACATCTCCTGTCAAAAAATATACTCAAGAAGAGAGCGTTCCGAATCGGCCGTTGAAAACACATTGAAAACACAAACAATGTTGAAAACGTTGAAGTGAAAAAAAAAAACAACAGCCTTAGCTGCAGATGCATAGCTGTTTTTGACAGGAGATGTTTTCTTGTAGAAGAGAAAGCAAGCAGTTGTCAATGCTACCTTGTATTATTATACCATGGTGTACATTTAATACTCTCAAAGGAGTACTCTCAATTTTAGAGTATTCGTTTGAGAGTACTCCAAGCAAGCTGATATAGCACTCGTATCTTATAACACACCGTTAAATTGGAAAAGAATTTCAAAGTGTCTCGTACTGCATTACGCGGACAAACGAGATTTAGGCACCCTCGAATACAACATTAGTCCAAAACAACTGCACAATTCCAAAATTCTATCAACAAGTGTATCAACACTTATCACTCATTCTAAATAAATTAGGATGCATGGACCTGATAAATGACTCACTAAATATCATGACGCAAACTTACAGAAAAAAAGATACAGTAGTTTCGACTATTTCGTAACACAAGACGTAGAATTAGTCAATTCGCTTTTGATGACATCTTTTTTAAAAACTATTTAGCAAAATATTTATTCCATACACCTGAGCCTATGACGTTTAACCTTCGTATACTCGCGCATTGGTCTCTCAGACCGACTATTTACGTTTGACTTATTATTTTCATAACAAATGACGTTAAAAGACTGTTATTAGCCAATATTATGTAATTAACTAATAATGATATGTTATTAAAAACATGCTAAATTGGACCTAGGAATCTCGGTCTCACAGATCGTACGCGGATATACGAATTACACTATTTGACGCGAGTATACGAAGGTTAAGAGAGTGCCGGAGAGGGTTAATATGTATGACTGACCCCCATTACTCTTGCAAAAGGAACATTTTTGCCTTTGACACCTATTCCCTCCGACCACTCCTTAGTGGGGCTCCCAAACAAATTTTATTGTGTTTGTGCCGGAAAGGGTTAATATGTATGACCGACCCCCATTACTTTTGCAATAGGAACATTTTTGCCTTTGACACCTATTCCCTCCGACCACTCCTTAGGGGGGCTCCCATACAAATTTTATGGTTTTGTCGATAAAACCGGAAACTGTCGATAAATAGGTAGCAAACTTAAGCAAACAAAAATATCAAATGTTGGCTTTATATTTCATGTAATTGTGTTAAATTTATATAAGTTTATAAGAGAGTTCAAACATGAATTTTTCTCCCAGTGAGGATCAAGCAGACCAACAAGTGCTAACATCAACATTGTACGATCAGTACTTTAGGCACACCAAAGGCTCAAATTGTGACCTAAATACCGACACCTGATCACTATCAACCACCCTATTCTACGTCAAAAAATAAAAAATACCATGCTACCCATGGTATAATAATACAAGGTAGTATTGACAACTGCTTATTTTCTCTTCTACAAGAAAACATCTCCTGTCAAAAACAGCTTTTTGTGTAAATGCATCTGCAGCTGCTGTGGTTGTTGTTTTTTTTACTTCAACGTTTTCAACATTGTTTGTGTTTTCGATGGCGGATTGTAAGCGCTCTTTTTTTGAGTATATTTTTTGACAGGAGATGTTTTCTCAAGCAACTGTCAATGCTACTTTGTATTATTATACCATGAATGCTACCTTGTATTATTATACCATGGGTACAGACGACAAGACTATCAATATTCATTATAACTCTCTCAAATAAAATGGCACATTTATTCGCTCTGCAAAATTCATGTTTTGCACTCATTCGTTTCTCTTTGTAAATGACTTGAGAATATGGAAAACTCGGATAGAATGCATAGAATGGTAAACAAAAGGAATACATTCCTGCAGCTCTTTAATGTGTACCAAGTTGCATGTTTCTCAACTCCTTTCGATAATTCTACGCTTACGGACCACATCTTTTCAGGAGACATGTTCAGGAGCAGGTTTTACGAAAATTTTTTTTTCTTGCGTTAATCCCCAAGCAATTAAAAATTTAAAATTCTTATTTCTATATAAACATAAGCTTAAAGAATTTTGTCCCAAAATGAAATAAGGTGATTTTCTATGTAAATTTTACCAGAAATTACCCAAAAAACCCTTTACGAAAAATTACTTAAAAATAAAACAACAAAGCAAAATCGCACCTCTATCTTTTCAATATATCTTTTAAATAAGTTGATAAACAACATATAAAAAGTAAAAAAAAACAAAAAATGGTTTTTGGAGCTACTCACTCTCAGAGTTGGAAAATAATTCCCGGTTTTTCAATTTCAGTAAATTTAACATCACTCAAAACATAATGTTTATTAATGTTGAATAACTTTTGAAATAAAGGATTCACATAATTAAGGTCATATTGAATAATTATATTTTTCAAACTAATTTTATATCTGATCTAGTTCAAGGATTTTTTAAAAAGAAATACTATCAAAAGCATTAAATTCTACATTTTTCAAAAATATACAGTTTTTTATGCTTTGAACATATCGTTCGAGAGTTATGATATTTTATCTTTAGAAGGTATATGCAAAGACGAAAATTGGTAAATTCACAGAAAAAATAATCAACTTTCAGCTCATGCTGTGAATTCAAAACTTTGCGTATTTTCAAAATTTTTGCAGAATTCTCTTAGTTGAAGAATTATCTGTCGATTGATATATAATAAGTCATAATATTAAAAAAAAAAAATACAAGTTAGTTTTGGCCGCAATTACTACACTGTGCGTCGTATTGGGAAACAATGAAGTAATTATGGGAAAATGGTCGCTGCATAAAGATCGGTTTCTATTATCCATTGAGCGTGGGGTTTAATGCTGGGTGAACAAAAGGTTAAGTCAATATGTGTAAATGAGTTGTGAGTATTAAAATGAGTTTGTGATCCATCGTTAAGTAGAATAAACTGTGATTCATTGATGAATTTTGACAATATATTTCCTTTACGATTATTATTAGTTGATCTCCAGTCTCTGTGCCACGAATTAAAGTAGCCAGAGATACGTAGAGGCGAAGAAGTTACATTAAACGCATTTGAGAGGCTTTGAAATGAAAATTGTTTTTGGGGGCGATATAGGATGATATGACAGTAAATTTAACTTTTGAGATTATTTCAACAGCAACTGAATCAAAGACATTGTTGAATGTAATAAATATGTTTATGCTGTAATGAATTATGTATAAGAAATGTAACTCCTCCGTATCTTGTGGATGATGAATTATAAGTATATAAGGACAAGGTTATGGGAATAGGGATATTTATGAGTGAGTGGATATTTTTTGACTAATAAACATAGTTCATTGTAATTATTTAAGTATCCTTTTATATTCCACTGGATTAAGCTGAGAGACATCGATAATATATAATAAATTGGATGACCAAATAATTTAAGTAAATTATTACACAATATAACGAAATAAAATATGATGAAACTTTTTTTTAGATAAAAATTTAGATAACAATACAGCAATTTTTTAGAAGCGTTATGTGAGGTGCTCTTTAAATTAGATTTGTTAATGTTAGATATAACTATTTGTTTCAATGCATATAATTTATAAGAATAAAAGAAGCTTAAATACTTGAATTTGAGAGATCGAAACTTAGTTATTATCCATAAGGTCATCAAAATTTGAGTTATTATCTGCAATAGGAGTTGATGTTTTTTTAGTTGTTTATTGGACAAATCAGACAAATTACTATAGGCGTTTTAAAGAAGATCAGGAACGTTAAAAGCAATATTTAGAGAAAAACAAAATCGTATATAAAGAATGTCGTGATAAGAAAAAAGTTGAAGAAATATGTAGGAAAGTTTACAAAAGACACGACGAGAAGTTAAAGCAAAGAGAATGAGAACATATAGACAAAAATTCAATCGATTAAATAGTGGTATTCAATGAACGCCGTATATATACGGAAGCGTAAAACTATAGTTTACGCCGACCGTATCCACGAACCCACCTGAACATATACCAATTAAACTGTGTAATTGTATAGAAAATAAGTTGCTTTTTTTAAATCCCTATTGACATTTTTGACATGATACTGTACCAATTTTTTTAATTTTTTCATGAGCGCCAAATAATAAAATTTAAAGCTCCGTATTTTTACTCCCATACAATTTTGTTGTTGCAAAATACGCTTTTGTAAACATACGGCACATATGCCATTTACATCACTTATACGGCGTTCATTGAATACCACTAATGTATTGCATCCGTGCACTATTTTGCAACAGTCAACTCATCAGAATTAGTCATTTCGGTTTTTCACGAGTTGTTTTATATCAGCGTACTGTATTCAAATAGCACAAAATTGTTATTAATATGTGAGCACCCTGTTGTATTCCTTGTCAGAATTGTTGTTTTTAAAATCAATTGTTTTGTCACAAATCTGAAATTCAGAAGTTCGCCAGCTAAATTTAAAATGCCAAAACCTAACGAAAAAATAATAATTACACGGTGTAACAGTGAAAATAAACTCAGCTCGAGACATAGTAGAGGTTGTAGGTCTGGTTGAACATAAGATAACTGCATACTTAGTTTTTAGAATATACCCTCAAAATCGGGATTTGTGGTCAAAAAACCGATTTTAGGTAGGTGCATGTATAGTTTGTTATGTAACTCCGTTGTATCTAGCTCAATTTTAAAAATTTAAACATTGATAAAAAGAAGAAAAATATACCTTTAAAATCACATACAGACCGTTTTTTTACAAAAAGAATTTACAGGTAAAATCATTTGAAAATTTCTCATTTCTTTTTAATTTTTTCAACTTTAACAACGTTTTGTTAACAAATTTTGTTTTTGTTTATTAGTTTTAGTAATTAGTTTTACTAATTACTATTAGTTTTAGCAGGATTCTGAAAGCCTGTTAAATTTTGCGTTCAATAAGCTATCATTTATTTCAATTGGCTGAAATTCAAATGCACTATCGGATTTTTAGTATTCGTAATAAAATACAAAAAATTTTAATTTTTTTTTTTTTCTATAAATGTTTATTTGACCTTTTTCGTTTATATATATATATTATAATCGATTTCACGTTTTAGGGACCAGCAGTAGTCTGCCAGCATGTGTATGGAATTTTTTCCCTGAAAGCCGGTTTCTATAGCTTCCATCTCCTGGTGGAACCTTTCTCCTTGTTCATCACTAAACTGCCCAAGGCTATTCGGGAAAAAGTTTATATGGGAGTGCAAAAAATGTATTTTGATTGACATATTGCAGCCCATTCTTCGTAGGCACTTAAAAATTCATTTACAACAACATACAAGAAAATTTTCCGAATTTGCCCACAAATAAATCTTAGAATAACCGAAATGAATAAATAACTTTTATAAAAGATTTGAACGTGCAGAATACTTTCTTTGATTTTGGCCTCACTTAACGTAGGAAACGCTGCAATCAGATTGTTTTTTTTTTAGTTTTGAACCAAGGATTTCAGGTGGAATACCTATTCAGTCAAGCCTGCCTTGGTTCGAAAACGGTGTGATAGATTAGTGGGAAGGAAAGGGCAAACAAGTGAAACACGTGTAGGATGTTCTAAGCGTGGTGGAAAGCCAAAGAAACATATGAATTTGAATCAGACGCAAGTGTTATGCCTTTTCCTCAGTCAATTCAAGTTATAAGTCAATCTCATCCACAAACTTCTCTACCATCAACTACAACTTCATGTCATAAATATTGATGAATTTTTAATTTCAGTTAATTAGAAATGAGGATAGAAAAGTAAGAAAGGTTAAAAGCGAACGACAATGGCCTGGCCGGGAATCGAACCCGGGACCTCTGGGGTGGCAGTCGAGCACGCTACCAACTCCACTACCGAGGCCGCGGTAGGATTACATTTTCAGGTCGCACCAGTGGAGTATTCAAAACAGTTTTTTTGCCAACTTGAAATGAAGCACGCCGTGGCTACTCCTTTTGCTTATATTTATTAGTCGCACGACTATCCCATTCGCAAATAATGCAAGGATACTTGGTATATCCACCTTGCATTCCAAACAGTATTGTTAGAGCCTTTAAGTCGGTGACTTTTTGCTATTTAAACGTATTGTAATTTATAAAACGAAGTATTTTTTCCATTGTCTAATATGTGTCTTTCATGTTCGTTGCATAAGCTAAAGGAACCGATGGCAACTCATTTTTGTTGTGTAATAGCACAGCTTTCAAACCTACATACATATATCAGAATTTCACATATCAAGAATCACACAAAAAGTTTTTAAATAAATCATACTTTTGCAAGATCCCTCAATAAACAAATGTCATTCATTCGGAGCGTGTTTGTGGTTGAAAACTGCAAACAGTTCCGTCACATCCGGGCAATACACCAGCTTTATGATAATATATATAAACGAAAAAGGTCAAAAAACATTTTTAGAAAAAAAAAAAATTTTTGTTGTATTTTATTACGAATACTAAAAATTCGATAGTGCTTTTGTATTTGAGCCAATTGAAGTAAATGATAGCTTGTTGAACGCAAAATTTAACAGGCTTTCAGAATCCTGCTAAAACTAATAGTGCCACAAAACAAAATTTGTTAACAAAACGTTGTTGAAGTTGAAAAAATTAAAAAAAAAATGAGAAATTTTCAAATGATTTTACCTGTAACTTTGTCAATTATTTTTTTAAAAAAACGGTCTGTATATTATATTAAGGGTATATTCTTCTTCTTTTTATCAATGTTTAAATTTTTAATATTGAGCTAGATATAACGGAGTTACATAAGAAACTATACATGCACCTACCTAAAATCGGTTTTTTGACCACAAATCCCGATTTTGAGGGTATACTCAAAAAAATAAGTATGCAGTTATCTTATGTTCAACCAGGCTTACTATCTCTTCTATATCTCGAGGCAAGTTTTTGGATTTGATTTCATTTTGTAACACCGTGTTATTAACTATTTATGCCTTAAAGATGCGATGGATGCAGCCCAGGTTGACTCCATATTTCAATGAATTATCTTCAAGTGATGAGGTAGAGGAAAACAGCTGTGATGCAAATAACACAGTTATCAGGGTTGCTTAAACTATGAATTTTGTAACAAATTTTTGGTCAAAAGTGTTGTATTGGCAGGTGTATGTCGTCCAGAAATTCTTCAAAGATATGACTTCAAAAAAACATAGGAAACCAAGTGGTATCTGAGCTTTTATATCGTATTCCACTTTTGTATGCAAGAGAACAACAGGTTGTTATAAGCAAATAAGCAGTACGACGTTACAACGGCGTATTTTAAGTTTTGAAAGGCCTTATAGACTTAACATCTACTTAACAAAAGAAAATAAATAAAATTATTCAATTTTTTCAGTATATTTTTATCGTTTTTACTTTGAATTTCGTTATTTAATCCTGTATAATTCTTGTAAGTTGATGAAATAAAATTTTGAAATGTTAATTTTTTATGAAAATCATGTTATTTCAATTATTCATGAAAAAACGAAAAAGTCCTTTTAATTTGTGTTGTGATGCCATACGAGATAAATAGGTAATAGTTTTTCATTGAACTGACCAATAAAGAAGGCCTAAAACAAAAATTGGATCCAAAACGCAGAGATTTGTGTTACAAAATGTCATCTCACAAAACAAAAATTCTCCGTGTCCCTATGCCTCATGTTTTTTGAATGCTTTATTCTAAAAAACTCTTGTACATTTAATATAAATGTATGTACGTGGCGTCCGTGGCGTAGTTGGTTAAAGTGCGTGGCCGCTATGTCAAAGAACCTGGAGACCCAGGATCGAACCCCAGCAGCGACAGAAAATTATTTGAATTAAAATAATTTATCTGTACGGCCGACACCTCTCTGCAGACAATGGCAAACCTCAGAGAGTAATCAAAATGCCATGTAAAGCTTGTTGAGAACAAGAACATTCTGTTCATCGCCGTTCGGAGTCGGCGTTAAGCATGTAGGTCCGGTTCTCGGTCAATTGTGTACAAACACGCACAACACATTTGATCATAAGAAGCTAGGGCAAAGTCCTTTCAAGGGCTGAAATGGCCAGTTATTTATTTATTTTTTATTTTTATAAATGTATGTAGTAAGGACATAAGTAATTCTATTGTAGAATAAAATTAAAAAAATATTAATATTTTGTATACGGCCTCTAATTATTTATATTGAAAACAAGTTTTTCGAGCTCTAGGCTTGTTGTTGTTGTTGGTTGTTGCCTGCTTTGTTCTTCATGTTGTCTTGTTGACAACATGCTTGGCCTAGATCTCGAAAAACTTGTTTTCAATTAAAAAAATATTCCACAAATATTTATTAACTTTAATGTATTTCCATAAGCAAAATATGTACTCCAAATGTCTCATTGCCTTGTTTGGAATGAGCGAAATATAGATTTTGAAATTCATATCTCAAGTTTGTTTCATAACATTAAATTTAATTTGGGTTTTTATTTAATTTTTGCCATAAACTTATTCATATTTTTACTTAATTTTATTTTGAATTAAACTTATTCGTTGGCCGTGATAAGGTTCTATATGATTACCACTTGGCATAAAATGAGGTTACGGATATTTTTAAGTTTAGATTTTAATAAAACTAAACAACCAAAAAACAAAAATCGTCAGAAAAGTTAAATTTTTGCGATTTTATCTATCTCAATGGAGCTATAGATAAATCGTTGTAACTTTTGAAATGCACCCAAGTACAAAACTATATAATAACTATATAATAAATATAATTCATTCCATAATGATAATTAATGCCGTCAAAAATAATATTTTTAACTACATATGGGGCATTTCATGTGAAGCGGACAACGAAAATAAAGTGAGGTTCTGAAATTCGTTCATATTGTGCACATTTGTACTTCTAGGGGATTTGAACGTGTTCACATAATATTATTTTTTGATTCGAGGCTTAGCTGCTAAACTATGGGATTCTATAGAATTGGTGGAATTGGTGGTTTTTTTGAAATTTTATTTTCATATTGAAGATAATTATTATAAAATAAAGAATGTTATTTTTTTTATAGGAAATTTACTGCTCTTTTTGATTTTGTAATCAGTTTTTAAATTTTAATTGTGTTTCCAGTTTTAAACCGGAAGTAAGTATTTCAAATTTTTTTTTAACAACTTCGACCATTTTAATTTTAATTTTTTTAACTGCAAAATAAAGTTTACAATTATAAATTTTACCATTAAAATTGCAGAATGGGATCTTAATTATTTTAAGAGATAAATCAATTAGAGTTCGTACTTGTCGCTCTGAGCGTGATACCTGTCGGTTCTAAAAGCCTATCGGTGAGGTGATATAAAAACTAATTAAAATGTTGGTTATATTTAAATAATATTAATTATGTATTATTTTCTTGCCTATTTGTGTCATTATAACGTTATTTTTATACCCCCACGTTTAAAAAACGTAAAAAGGTTAATTTTGTCACTCCGTTTGTTACGCCCATAAGGAGGCGTGGTAGGGATAGAAAAGTTCATATATTCTTGATAAGCATCACCACCCGAGCTGATTTAGCCATTTCCGTCTGTCTGTCTGTCTGTCCGTCCGTCCGTCTGTCTGTGATCACGATTATAGCCGTCATTTTCAAGCTATCAGCACGAAATTCGGTATTTTAGCCTGTATTAAAAAAATAAAGGTTAAGTTTGAAAATGGCCCAAATCGAATGAAAACCACGCCTACCTCCCACACAAAGTGACTTTATCAAAACGGTAAAATCACTTAGAATTCCACAAACATTAATATATGGACATGAAATTTTGTATATGAGCTTTGATATTTAATACACACTCTGAGTATGAAACTCAAACAAATCGGATGAAAACCACGCCTCCCATATAAAGTGACTTTATCAAAACGGTAAAATCTATAAGAATTTCACAAAAATTAATATATGCACTTGAAATTTTGCAAATAAGCTTTAATATGCACTCTGAGTATGAAATTCAATGAAATCGAGTAAAAACCACGCCTACCTCTCATACAAACTGAGTTTATGAAAAAACAAAATCAAAAAAAAATAAAATATTTTTCTTCTGATACAATATTGCTTTATTTAGTTATAAATTTATCATTAAGAATATATAGGTATCAAATGTAAAATAAGTTCAGAGCATGTATTTCTAAATGCATAAAAGGTTGACCTCACATCAAGTTTACTATGTGGGATTGTCTTTTTTTGTACAAACCAGCCAACTTTACCAAGTACCCGGTATGACATGCACATTAGAGTGGGTCGGCCTCCATACAAAAAAAAAAGTTTGAAAAAACCGCCCCCTATTTCAAAGCTGACCTCGAATGGATTATAAAATAAGAAAATGGAAATTAAAATGGTCAAAGTTGTTAAAAAAAAGATTTGAAATACCGGTTTAAAACTAGAAAAACAATTAAAATTTAAAAACTGATTAAAAAATCAAAAATAACAGTAGATTTTTTATAAATAAAATTACATTCTATATTTTATAATAAGTATCTTCAATATGAAAATAAAATTTCAAAAAAACCCTTCCGCCAATCTGGTGAATTCTATACAATCCCAAAGCAGCTAAACCTCAATTAAAAAAAATATTATGTAAACACGTTCCTATTCCCTAGAAGTAAATACAATTATGCCAAATAGGAACGAATTTCAGAACCTCACTCTTTTTTTGTTGTCCGCTTCACATGAAATGCCAAATATATTATATCTATATTCTATATCTATTTTCATATTATATTATATCTATCTACTTATGTATATCCATCTCTTATGTATCTTTATAAAAAATTATTTAAAAAAAAACAAATCATATTAGTCTAGTTGCCACGAAGGACAACAGCCTGCTAGACCAACTGGTTTGTATTGTTGCTGCTGTATTTACTTTGTTTCCACTAAAGTTTACAATCAAAATATTTTAGTAAAGTAAATATACCTTGTTTGTTACTTTAAATCAGTGTCGGCCTATGCACGCGTGCTTCGTGAAACTTCGTATTTTTACACCAACATAAAACTTGCTGTCGTACTTTTACACCGACGCATCGAAATGGTACGAAAATAAGAAAAAAAATTGTTGTTTTTTTAAAAAAAAGTACGCAAATATCTTTAATTATAAACAAATGCGATCACTTTATACAACTCTGTTATTTTAAGAAAATTAAGTAATTTAAAATTGGGTTAATGTTTTCAAAATTACATCATGTTTTTTCTAAAAAGCAGTAAAGATGATTATTTTAAAATGTATTTTGCTTCTGAAAGTAATTTTATTTAGTATATATTTTGTGTAAAAAAAATGTTCTTTACCTTAAAAAAAAAACACATAAAAACTCAAAAATTTGCGAGTTTTGATAAGCTATAACAAAAAAAGAGATTGTTTGATTTTAGCGAAACTTTTTTGTAATTTTATTTTGAGTATTAACTTTTGATTTCTAAAATATTATCTGCCCTCTTTCATAAACAAGAAAGTTATGCAGATTTCAAAAAGTGACTTTTTGCGAAAAATGCTCAATTTTGTATGCAAAATTATTCAAAATTTATTAAAATTCAAATGGGAATTGCAAAAAAAACTTTTTTGTAATTTTATTTGAAGTATTGATTTCCTATTTCCAAAATATTATCTGCCCTTTTTTATAAACAAGAAAGTTATGCAAATTTCAAAAAGGGACTTTTTTGCAAAAAATGCTCAATTTTATATGGAAAAATATTCAAAATTTAACAAAATTCAAAAGGGAATTACAAAAAAGGATTTTTTTGGTTTTGACGAAACTTTTTTGTAATTTTATTAGAAGTATTAACTTTTGATTTCCAAAATATTATCTACACCTTATAAAAAGAAAGTTATAGGAGATAACAAAATAATGTCAGCTGCACAACAGAAACCCTAAGTCACTACTTTTTTGTTTCTACAATTCTGGCGCACTACAGCCAACTTGAGGAAAAAGTATTTTTATGTTTGAGATTTGATGTTTTTCTGTTGGTTTTTGAAGAGATCGGTTTGTGAAAATGTAGCTGGCCATTGTTTTTGATTTTGTGTTTTTATAACATTCCGATTAATATTAAAGAAAATAAAGGATTGAAAAATTAATTTCATTAATGTCAATATCCTGACATTTTCAGAAGTGGGATGATAAAATCCAGAAAACGAATGCAGTCAGCAAGCGCGTGCTAATCGTGAAAAAAAAAGAAACTGTTCGTGTGTTTGTCAATGTGTGTGTCATTGCGTGGTGCTTCTCACACAATTCGATTGAAAAACATTAAAAAAAAAGTTGTTTAAATCGTAACTGAAAAAGAACATTCGGGAACAATGCAACGCTTCAGTAAACTGAAAGTTGACGAGTTGAAGCAAAAGTTGCAAGAACTCGGGTTATCGAGCGTTGGTAACAAGGCTCAGTTAGTTGAACGGCGTCAAGCAATCATCCTACGGTTTCGTGTGCTTCATTTTGGACGACAAGCGTTAACCAGTTGACAACCACGCGTTCCGACGAAATGGGACGAAATGTGCATTGGCGTACACCTGCGACGACAGCTCAGACGATTGATAGAGATTGCAGCACCAAACCATTGTATATCTGTCAACAGCCGATAATCACGCCGGTGCAACGTATTGCACAAAACGATGCTTTTCAATAACATCATGAAGTTGGAAGTGGATTTAATAATGTGCATGATATTGTTGCGATCCTTCCAACATTTGATCCAGTTGACAAGCGCATTTCTTCGACGCAGTTCATTGCCCGAATCGACCAATTGCGACGAGCATATGCATGGGATGATAGAGTCCTTCTGTTTGCTGTGCAAATGAAGCTAGAAGGAGTAGCAAAAGTGTGGATCGACGCGGGAAATGAAGTTTTCGTAAATTGGCAGCATTTTGTGCACGAATTCCTACACCAATTTCCATCAACAATAAATCTTGCTGAAATACATATGCAACTAATGCAGATGCGCCGTGCAAATGGTGAAACAGTTGAAGAGTTTTATTTTAAAGTGCTAAGTGTCGGTCGTAATTGTCAGATTTTAATTATCAGCAATTAATAATTAAATATATTATAAACGGGATCAATGACTATGATTTAAAAAAAATACTATCCATTAATTATTTTTCATCTTGCACGGACTTATTAAAAGCAATAACGGGCTACTGTTCTTTTAATAATTTAAAAAGTGTGCCATCGGTGAAACAAAACGTTCAATTGCCAGTGCAAGTGCAAAATAATATTCCGATTAAGAAAGATGATTTCAATACCGTTTGTTATAATTGTCGAAAGCAAGGACATTTGTCGCGTAATTGTCCGGAACCACAACGACGAATTCGGTGCACTAAGTGTTCAAAAACAGGACATACTACAGCTGAGTGCAAAGCGAATGTGACAAATCAAAACGGAAGCTTTTGTTGACAGTGGCAGTGCACGTACATTAATAAAAAAGACATTTGCTAATCAGTGCGGTACAACCGAAAAGTGCTATGTACGATTAAACGGTTTTGGTGGAGGACATTATGAGTGTTCGAAAAAATAAAAGCAAAAATTAAAATCGATGATTTATTGTGTCAATCGGATATTCTAATTGTTGACGACAAACAGATTTCGTATGAACTATTGTTGGGCAGATACGTTTTGTGCTCAAACGATAATCTCGTAATAATCGACGGTGAAAATTGTTTTGTACAACAAAAAGATGTTAACATAGTCGCTGCAGATATAAGTAATGATGAATCTACTGGTCTAAGTAAAATTTTAAAACGTTACGAAAAACGATTTGCTTCTATGTTTTCGGGCCTTGGTAGGACAAAAGCGATAAAAAAGAGAATTAAGCTTTCAAGCGACATTCCGATTAATATGAAACCTTACAGACTTCCATTCGCTCGAAGACCCGTGGTAAAAGGTAATCGGTTTTTCACAACGCTCGATTTTAAGATGGGGTATCATCAAATCGAGTTGGATGAACATTCCAAGCAATACACAGCGTTTGTAACGACTGAGGGGCATTACGAATATAACTGCAGCTAACTGAATGCTCCTGCAGTTTTCCAAGAAATGATGAAAAAACTGATTCTGATGGCGAAACCTCACGTTGTGATTGCATACTTAGACGACGTAATAATACCAAGTCGAACAGTTCAGGAGGGTTTGGAAAAGCTAAACAGGTTTTTGGAGATACTCGATAAAATAATCTGACGTTGCGATACGATAAATGCAAGTTCTTGGCTACAGAAGTTCCTAGGACACTCTGTAAACAGTGAAGACATAAAGCCCGGTGAACACAAAATCATGGCGATCCAGAAATTCAAAACACCGACTACAGCAACAGAAGTCCGTCGTTTTTTGGGACTAACCGGATTTTTCCGTAATTTCATTGAGAATTCTATTATTTCTCGACCTTTAACACAACTTACGACAAAAGCTGCCACCCATAATTTTGAGTGGAATAACGTACATCAAAATGCATTCAAAGTATTAATCGAGAGATTAAGTACCGCTCCCATACTGGTTCTGTATGACTTCGAAGCTAAATATGAAGTTCATACCGACGCTAGTAGCATTGGATTGGCAGCAGTGTTACTACAATCGAGCGACGACGATAAAACATTGAATGTCGTAATGTATTTTAGCCGGCACTGCAATGACTCTGAATCGCGATACCATAGCTACGAGCTAGAGGTCCTGTATGGAGTAGAAGCGCTGCGACGATTGCGAATTTATTTGCTAGGCAAGACGTTCAAATTGATAACCGACTGTTCAGCGATAACTAGTATCAAGGCGAAAACATAGCTTATTCCACGCATTTCTCGATGGTGGATGCGTTTAATGGAATATGACTTCGAATGCGTGCATAGGGCTGGTAGTTGAATGTCTCATGTTGATGCTCTCAGTAGAGTCCCTTCTGCAAATAACGCTGACGAGACGGTGATGAAAGTAACAGTCGACGCAGATCACTGGCTGCTGACGATGCAGTTGCAAGACGGAAATACTCGAAATATTATTCAAGTTCTTCAAGGTGTGCGCAAGTCGGAGCAGGAGAAGCAGCTTACGAATGATTACAAGTTGCAGAACAATAGACTCTATCGACGGATAGATGACAAACTTTTGTATGTAGTACCAAAAGCGGTTCGTTGGCGAATCGTGCGACAATTTCATGACGAATCCGGACATTTTGGAATCGATAAGACGTCTGAACAAATTTTAAAGCATTTTTGGTTTCCTCGCCTGCGCAAGTACGTAAAGGACTATAAAGCGGCCTGTGTTGAATGCTGCTACAACAAGGGAAAAGGTGGAAAGCCAGAAGGTACCTTATACGTTGACACTATGGAACCAATACCATTCCAACTTATGCACTTGGATCATTTGGGTCCTTTTGTTAAAAGCAAACGAGGATATACTCATATTCTTAGTATGAGTGACGCTTTCACTTGTGGTGAAGCTTGTACGAAACACAAAAACGCTACCTGTGCTACAGATTTTAAATGACTTCACCAGTTATTTTGGTCTTCCGAAAAGAATTGTGACTGATCAAGGTACAGCATTCACCTCAAAACAGTTTGCGCAATATTGCGCAGTGAACGATATTTGTCATATCAAAACTGCCGTTAGGACTCCGCGTGCCAATGGGCAAGTGGAAGGGGCTAACCAAATTATTCTTAATATTTTGCGAACATCAAATGCTGCGGCCAAGGACTGGGATGATGAACTTCGAAAAGTTCAGTGGCGTAAACTGTCAGAAGAATTCTACTACTGGTTTCAGCCCAAATGAGTTGATCTTCGACTTCAAACTACGAGACATCGTCCAAAACAAAATGTTAGCAGCCGTACTGAACGAAGACGATAATATGAAGATGTCCGAAAAACGTACGATGGCCCAAGAGAATATATAAAAACAACGAGACCTATGGAAAGAACGATTTGAAAAAAAACATAAAACCCCTATTGTATATTCGGTGGATGACTTTGTAGTTATCCAAAATGATTTACAGTCAACAGGAGAATCCAGAAAACTTGACCCTAGATTCCCTGGTCCTTACATTGTGTCCAAAGTTCTTGGAAAGGACCGCTGTCTTATAGGAGACGTCGAAGGTATGTGGATCCCACCGAAAAAGTTTTGTTCTGTGTACTCGTCCGACAAAATGAAGCCGTGGTGTGCTCTTCCATGTGACCTGGATGATAATTCTGATGATGACAACGATGTGCATCGGGACGATGCCACTTCAGGAGAGGCCGAACTGTCAGCTGCACAACAGAAACCTTAACAGCCCTATTCTGCTTGTTAACATAACAAGGAATTGTAAAGGAGCTCTTGTTAATGTTCTTGTTATGTAAAGTCAATATTCGTATCGGGCAAGTGGCTACCCCATAATAAGCCCATGGGGTTATTGGTAAAATTGGTTATTATTGGTGACAACCTCTTACGTGGAAATTAACCACATTTAGGGAAAAAAGTCAAAAATAAAACAAAATATACAAATTTTAAAAAAAATTTTGAAAAACGGGCAACATTTTTTTGTAAATTTTGGATACACCCCTTTACATAGGAGACTTTTTTCCCTAAATGTGGTTAGTTTCCACGTAAGAGGTTGTCACCATTAATAGAAAATTTGATTTTTTTGTTTCAGATTAGCCGTTCCTGACATAAAGTTGCAGCAGCGGGACAAGTCAAGTCAAGTTTTTAGTGCTTGATTTCATCGCCCTCTATCGGCTGAAGAAGTGATAAAAAAAAAATTTATTTTTGTTATCTTAAAACATTTATAAATATGTCACAAAAAGTTTAAAGTTGATATTTAATAAATATGATTGAAAAAAACAATATTAAAAATGTATGTTTTTTTCTACCAAAAGATTGGTACTTCTCCCTTAAAAATTGTTTTGGGGAAGCGTAAACTTAATTTGTCAGAAGAAAGTAGGGTGCACTACCAGTGCTTTTTTATTTTGATGTAATATGTAATATAAATAATATTAGTGATATTAGTATTAGTACTAGGAGTCGGTAAAATGTTATTAGTAAAAGATTATTTTCCAAATAAATATTGATATTAATAATAAATATATGCATATTAATATTAATTTTTATTGAAAACAAATTTTTTGAGCTTTAGGCCAATCATGTTGACAACAAGACAACATGAAGAACAAATAAGGCAACAGCCAACAACAACAACAAAGGTTTTGTATGGAGGAAATCACACAGCTTGACTATACAGACTGTTTCGTTGGCCGCTACACCAACTCATCAGTAGCCTTTGTATGACTTTACACTGTGATCCACTCAAGCTACTTTAGGTTCTACTTTTACTCCCAATATGCCGAGAAAGTTACCCGGAATTTATTTTTGGCAGAGAACGTTTGAATTTTGTAACTGAGTTCTTATCTACTTTTGATGCAAACTGTACCAAGGTTAACCTAGATCGTATCATACTTTTAGGCATAGCCTTAATTCATGTGCATTTTCGAAATTCGATCACAGCGGTTCACAGCTATCAGAGCATATCGAAGTTGTTGTTATTTTTGCTGTTTAGCTCCTCCCTTTTTCCACACTTCCATTTTTAGGGTTCAGTTAGTTTAACTGGGGGTACACCTAAGATGGTGTGGAGACCGTTTTGTTATGAAAGACTTTGTTGTTTATGTGATTAACACACAACCAATCATTTTCTTAACATTTTGACGGGCGTGCTCTCCCAGAAATTTTTAATCTTAATATTTGAATACGGCCGTTCATTATTTATATTGAAAACAAATTTTTGATCTTTAGGCCAATCATAGGTTGACAGCACGATTAGTTTTCAATATACAAACATGCTGACAACCTATGATTGCCCTAAAGCTCAAAAAATTTGTTTTCAATATAAATAATGAAAGGCTGTATTCGAATATTAAGATTAAAAATATTAATATTAATGTTATTATTAATTATTATTAATAACGCGGCCCCAAGACAATAAATAATATTGCACATTATTTACCTAGTAAGAAATTTCATTAATTTCAATTCACTTTCATATACCTGCATTCATTTAAGTAGAAGGCAGCTAAATATTAATAATAAAAAATTTCTTTAAGCCTCCTGCAAAGTAAAATTTTTACAGTGTAAGCTAAAGAGAGCTTCTTTGCTCTCACTTGTTTGCGCCACAAAACTGAAAGAACTGTGTAATTCATTTTTTTGGCCGACACTGCTTTAAATTAATCAATTGCACTTTAACGTGCCTGAAAAAAAAAATATTTGTTAAAATAAGATCATCAAGATTCGCTTAGTTTGATATAAATTTTCGGATTGAATTTTAGAATATACGTGAAGCAACCAAAACAATTTTGTAGATATAAGAAGTTATTATTTTTTTTTAAATTTATACTGGTTATTGTACATAAAAAATACTTTATGCAAATATATTTTTTTGTTTTAAATACAGTTCTGGCTTTTATATAGAGGGCGCTGAAAATGGCATTGAAAAAAAGACATCCCAAACGGTTCGATGGATATGGCCTTTTCCATGTATCGGAAACAAAAAAATCAAATGACATTTTAAAACATAGAATAGGGCTGCTAATATTAAGCATCCCCCCTACGCAAGACCCGCGGGGTTTTTTTTAATTATGGCGGAAGTTGAAGTAAAAAGTTCGAAAAATAGATACATTTTCGCGTGATTTTTTGTTTATATAAAAAAAAAAATAAATAAAAAATAAATAAATAACTGGCCATTTCAGCCCTTGAAAGGACTTTGACCTAGCTTCTTATGATCAATTGTGTTGTGCGTGTTATTAAGTTCATACACAATTGACCGAGAACCGGACCTACATGCTTAACGCCGACTCCGAACGGCGATGAACGATGAATGTTCTCGTTCTCAAGAAGCTTTACATGGCATTTTGATTACTATCTGAGGTTTGCCATTGTCTGCAGAGAGGTGGCGACCGTACAGACAAATTATTTTAATTGAAATAATTTTCTGTCGCTGCTGGGGTTCGAACCTGGGTTTCCAAAGTTCGTTGACATAGCGGCCACGCACTTTAACCAACTAGGCCACGGACGCCACATAAAAAAAATAGATACTTGAATTTAGGGGGATGCTTAAAGGACAAAATAACGAAGAAAATAAGAAAATGGAAAACAAGCTAAGCTATTAAATTTTGGCATCAGCAGTTAAAGACTTAGGGTTGCCGTGTTGATTTTTGTAATTTATAGCACTTTAAAAAACAATACAATTTTCAATTAATTTTTAATAAATTCTGAAGAACAACATTTAAAGAGGCAAAAAGAATTGAACTAACATTATAAAAATATGAAATTTCGTAATTTCCTCCCAAACATATTTCTTTTGTTCATGAATTTAAAAGTAGTATTCGTTAAAATTCTCTTGGTAAGTAACAAAAATACATATATATTAACATGATTTTTTTTTAAAATAAGAGTGGTACTTTTTAATAAAAATGTTATTAAGAAAATTTTCAGGATTTTGATTAGGGTCAAGTATATTATTGCATAAAGACATCTGGCACTCTGTTTGATGCATTATTAAGTTTGGTCGTTTATAAGTTCTCAGAGGCACGTGTTCTATATGCTCTAGTTATAACGGCAGCAATTTTATTAGTAAATAAAAAAATCGACTTCCTAAACATGAGATCATAAAAAAGTAGTAAATACTTGTTAAATTTTGAGCATTAAAGCAGTGTAGTATCTACACTAATGGAAATAACGCATATTAGCATTATCCACGCCTCAGTATAAATTTTATTTAAATATTTACGTGGATAAATCAAATTTTTTCCTTACTACTCGTTTTTTTCTCGTATTTGAATTCTATTTATACCACACACGTACATACATATTTCACACAAGCAAGCAGCAACAGCATCGCATACGTACACACACATTCCGACAAGCAGCAACAGCATCGCAATGTTCTTGCAGTTTATTTCTTGCATTTGCAGCTTTATAGTTATCCTTTAGTTTTTGTTGCAAGAGTAATATAGCTTGCAAGTTTGGCAAAGAATAAAAATGATGTAGGGTGGAGTGACAACTTGATATTTCCTATGAAATATCTTACACCGGTTGTCATTTACCTACATATTTTTTGTACATTACTTTTTCGTTCTCTATTTAATACTATTTTTAACAGTCGGTGCAATATTAGGGCTGTCAAAAATAGTATAAATTAGAAAACGAAAAAAGTGAAGCGAGAATAAATTATAAATTAATAACAAATTAAATTTAAACATGTTGTTTTTTAAATTCAATATTTTTATATAAATTTTTCTTTAAATGCGATAGTTTATTTTCAAATAGTAAATATTTGAAAGATATTTTAAAAAAATTCGTGCATAATTTTAATATATTTTTTATTAATTCTGTTTAAATATTTAAATATTTAATTTAATTAAAAAAGTATTCAAATAAATTTTAAATATTTACGTAGTCGATTTATGCAAATACGTTAATGGTGCAAAAATGACTCGCTTTTATGGATAAATTAAAAAAGTTTTTTTGTAAATTTAATATTGTTTTCCCTTAGTGTAGCTACTTTTTTAAAAATAACACTAAATAGTGAATAAATTACTAATACAGCTTAAAACTATCAAATATGGCAACATAAAATTATAAAAAAAGCAATTATAAAATTTTAATATTTTCTTCCAAAATTTAAAAAAAGTCAATTTTATCAAAAATATATATTGAAAAAGACACCTTGAAAACGTCCACTTGGCAACTCTTTTTGCGATAATATACACACATTAGGCAAACTGATGTCTGCCTTCTTAACATTTTTCATGTCAGCAAATTCTCTTGGATAGAGAAGGATAGCGAGTGAAAGAGATGAGAATCTTTTGTGGAAGACAGGCGGCCTCGGTAGTCGAGTTGGTAGCGTGCTCGACTGCCACCCCGGAGGTCACGGGTTCGATTCCCGGCCAGGCCATGGTCCTTCGCTTTAAAAACCTTTCTAAATTTTCTATCCTCATTTCTAATCAACTGAAATTAAAAATTCATCAATATTTACAACTTGAAGTTGTAGTTGATGGTAGAGAAGTTTGTGGATGAGATTGCCTTATAACTTGAATTGACTGAGGTAAAGGCATAACACTTGCCTCTGATTTAAATTCACATGTTTCTTTGGCTTTCCACCACGCTTAGAACATCCTACACGTGCTTCACTTGATTGCCCTTTCCTTCCCACTAATCTATCACCCCATTTTCGAACCAAGGCAGACTTGACTGAATAGGCATTCCACCTGAAATCCTTGGTTCCAAGCTAAAAAAAAAAAAAAAAAAAAAAAGCATGAACAAACAGTTTCAAGTTTAAGTCAATCATTATGAGGTTGAATCAAACAGTATCATGTTTGCATCAAACAGTATAATAGTTAATTTAAACTTGTTTTATCTTAAAACACGATTCAAACAATATTTTGTTAAATAACACATATTTTTTGTTTGATTATTTCGTTATGGGGTAATAGTCAACCATGGAAATATTAAACATGACAATGTTTGAAATTTTCATGATACCCTTTTCTCAGTGTTTATATACAATATTATTAATTCTGTGATTCTATAGCCGATGATGTCGTGATTCATCTTTTATTTAACACAGCAAGTTCCTAGTAAGCTAAGACAAAGGTACGCAGGCACATAGACAAACTTGGTCTAATAAGCCACTTATTTAATACATATACTATGCAGATCAGGGGCGGTTCCAGGAATATATTTCGGGGGGGGGGTTTCAAAAATGTTGCATGGAACAAAATATCGGCTAAATGGCCGCCGCGACCTCGGCGGCACACCTCCATCCGATGGTCCAAATTTTCGATGACGCCGAGGCATAAGTGAGGTTCTATGCCGTTAATGTGCCGAATTGAAGGGGTGCAATAAGGCCAACGGCAATAAGGCCGAATTGGCTTTATTTCCTTTTCAAAGAGAAATAAGGCCGAAATTGTGAATTTGGTTTTATTTCCATTTGAAAAGGAAATAAAGCTTAAAAAAATTTTGCAAAATGGTAATAAGGCCGAAAAATAATTTTTGCAAACTAAGTATTATTTTTTATAATTATTTTTAATAAAAAGTACGCACCCTGTAGTCTGTTGTTTGAAAAGTTACTGGAAAAGTTACTCAGCGTAGGTACTCAATTTGCAAGAGAACAGTTGCCATTGTCAACCTCAATGTGCTTGTTTTCGTATCAACGCGAAAAATTTATTAGTAGTAGTTGAATAGTGATTAGGAGCTCCAAATGCACATTTAGAAAAAAAAAGAAAAAAGGAGCATGGGCCCTAAAGTACAATTATTCCAATACTTTATATCTTTAATTTTTCATTAAATAAAACTAAAAAACTTATTTGATGGCGTTTTAATATTGGTTCCTTTTAAAGGGAAATAAGGCCAAATTGGCTTAATTTCTTTTTCAAATGGAAATAAGGCCGAATTCGGCCTTATTGCCGTTGGCCTTATTGCACCCCACCGCCGAATTATCTCATCCTTTAGCTTTTGAATTGTTGCTGGCTTATCGACGTACACCTTTTCTTTCAAATAACCCCAAAGAAAGAAGTCCAACGGTGTCAAATCACATGATTGGTGGCCAAATGACATCGCCACCACGTGAGATAACACGGTCATTGAATTTGTCACGCAAAAGAGCCATTGTTTCGTTAGCTGTGTGGCAAGTGGCACCGTTCTGTTGAAACCACATATCGTCCACATCCATATCTTCCAATTCGGGCCATAAAAAGTTCGTTATCATCTCACGCTACCGAACACCATTCACAGTAACTGCCTGACCAGCCTCATTTTGGAAAAAAATACGGCCCGATGATGCCGCCAGCCCATAAACCGCACCAAACAGTCACTCTTTGTGGGTGCATTGGTTTTTCGACAATCACTCTTGGATTATCATTCGCCCAAATGTGGTAATTCCGCTTATTGACGAATCCACTGAGGTGAAAATGTGCCTCATCACTGAAGATGATTTTCTTCGAAAATTGATCATCCACTGTTGCCATTTCTTGCCACCATTCTGACCGTGTAAATGCAAGTCTTTATGCATAATGTTCATCAACGATGAACGTGAGAGGTGCAATTGTTGGGCACGACGACGAGTTGAGGTGGACGGCTCTTCAGCCACACTATCGCGAACAGTAGCAATATTTTCTGCAGTACGAGCATGCACTGGTGTTTTCACATCTCCTACAGACCTGGTTTGTTCAAATTTTTGCACGATTTTTCCGATTGTACGCACGTTTGGACGATTAAATTGACCGAAAAAATCACGAAGTGCTCGATATGCATTTTGATTTGAAAGCTCATTTTCATAATAAGCCTGAATAACTTTAACGGTTCAAATTGAATTAGTCTGAAATTGAGAAATGTAAAATGAAATACAGAAAAAAAGTTGACATTTAGGTGTGGTTTATATTCAACATCGGCCCTTAAAATTTAACCACGCTTTATATACATTAGAGTGGGATATTTTTTTTTTCAAAAAATCGTAGGCGTGGGAAGAAACCGTTAGTCTAAAATATATTTCGAGCCTCTGGTTTTTCAAAAGAAGGTTATAATTTGTGTTTTGCTGCAATATGTGAAAAAATTATTCCACTTATTGGAAAAAACTTTGCTACGAAAAAAATAGCCATCCACATTTCAATCCATATTCACTCCATATTCACTCCATATGATTGTGTGGTGCTCAGGATTATTTTTTTGTGTTAAATACCACAAGCTGACGCTGGGGTGAAGATAATTATAATAATAAAAGTTATTTCTCTGTTTATTTGACTCGAATACGAACCTTAAAGGCCAACATAAAACCAACATCAAAATAAATAAAAACTACAAATACCGGAATTTTTCTCCATTACTGTATAAAAAGGAATTTTACGTCAAACTACAAAAACCGGAATTTTTCTCCATTACTGTATAAAAAGGAATTTTACGTCTACACTTCCGATACTATCGAAACTGTGGGTTTTTAAATTAAGACTGTGCGGTGTTTGGATATATTTTATCCAAAAAATGCGGTGTTTTTGTGATTTCAGGTTAAGATTGTATGTGTGACTGTTTACAGCTACAGGCGCAATATCGCAAAAACAAACAAAAACTGGAACAGAATTCAGTATTTTAGCAGTACGTGTAGAAACAGCTACAAACGTTTACAGCATAGGGGTGTGAATATTTAAAGTAAATTATAAAAAACCAATTGTTTTTCTTTCTGGTACTCTTAACCCACATAATAAACATCAGTACATCACATTTAAATACACGTTCTTTTAGAATTTCGGGGGGGGGGGGGGGGTTTGAACCCCCAAAACCCCCCCTGGATCCGCGCCTGATGCAGATCGTTCTCACATTCTATATAGGAATAAGTCCGGCAAGTTCAGGTTCATTCAGATGTAAATGTGTTGATTGATTACCATCCAACAGTAAAAATTCCGTATCCTTGGAAGAGTATGTTGAGAATCAGTGCCGGTGCTGCAGATAATCTATTATATTAAGTTTAATTTAGTATAGGATTTCATTAAAAGATATAACATCTGACACGGAATTGAAGTTTCCGCAAGCGCTTCTTAGTGGTTCATTTTGCAAGTACTTAGTTCTACAAAAGTTCATAAAAAGTAGCTCAAAAGATCTTCTTGGTCGAAGAGGAAGATTAAAGTAAATTTTACTCAGTAAGTATGGACTGTCAACAAATCCATGTATAAAATGATAAATTCAGCAAACATTAAGCATGATTCTACAATTTCTTAGAGAAGGTAGGTTAACAAGCTTTAATCGATATTCATAGGGTGGTAAGTGAATGTTAGTAGGACAATATATATTGCGTAAACAAAACAAAAGAAATTGTTTCTGCACAGAAAAAAAAGAGTAGAACTTTTACCTAAAAATGTAGTCAATTCAGCTTAAGTAATCCGGTGATTTTCAGTCAACGAATTTGATTAGGTGCGCTACCAATTTCTAAATGTTAATTATATGCAATTATATTGGGTAGTTTAACTGCGAGAGTAGCTAAAAAAACCTAAATATTTAGGTGTACCTTCAACCATAAAATAGATAAGACACATAATTTATTAGAAGAATTAGCTAATTTTTTTTAAACTATGACCACTTCAGATTAGGCAAGCCACCTACTAAGTGTAGAAAAATCATCTAATTATTTAGATAGCATTCCCACTTAAGAGTGGGAATGCCGTGCAAAAAATATGCAAAAAATATGCAAAAAATTTGTTTTTTGTTTCGCTTTGCAATTTCTATTTTGAAGTGAAACTTTCCTTAGGTGACTTTGCTTCATTTCGTCACATGATAGAGAAGAAAGATTTGTTTTATAGTAGAGAGAATGAGAGAGATATATACATTCTATAAATGACTGAAAAATTTCTTTGCCACCGCTGAGATTCGAACCTGTGATCTCAAGATTTCAACAACCAACGCCTTATCTATTGAGCTAAATTTGCAATCCAGAAATTTACTCTACATACCAATTAATCAAATTGCTGTAGATGGCCAGTGGAAACATAATTTCAGAGTTGTGGACCTCATATTTTTATATACATTTTGTTCACAAATTATCAAACGGCGTAACAGCACAGCGGTAAAGCGTTTGACTTGAACGCAAGCGGCCCGAGTTCAATTCTCGCAATGAGGCTTTACTTTTTGTAAAATTTTCTCACTTTGTTTTTATTTATGTTTTTTATAGGAGAGCGCTGTGCTCTTTACTTTTGCGTTTTGCAAAATTTTAGTTGAATTAACTAATTTGAATTAGGTGAATTACCTAATGCATGATTGTTAAATTAACTGTGTAAGTAGAAAAGTTGTTGAAAAGATTAGGTGAAATAGAAACTTTCACATTAGCTAAACTCGTTTAGGTAATAAATCAATTCTTTTATTTTCTGTGTGAACTGATTCTATATGAACTGATTCCAGACAATTAACGCATACTCAAGTATGGGCCTTACAAGCGAAGTGAATAATGTTTAAGTAATGAAAGGATCATTAAACTCTTTTGACCACCGTTTAATAAATCCTAAAGTACTGTTTGCTCTGCTTATAGCTTTATTAATATGAATGTGAAAGCGAAGTTTTGGCTCCATAGTTACTCCAAGATCGTCGAAAACTTCTATGAACTCAAGTGTATAGTCACTTATTTTGTAAGAACATGTGTTTGCACTTTTTCAAGTTAAGCTTCATGCAATTGATTTCACAAAATAAATGAGCAATACAAAATGTATACTGATAACACTGTTCTACATGAAAACTTTACAAGACAACTCACGCATAAATTTCATTAAGTGGTAATATATGTGGAGTTTCTGCATTTCAAGAATTTTTGTATCATTTCGAATTTTTTTTCAAGGACCTCATAAATGATTCAGTAAAAATGTTCGTACCTTGCCTTACTTGGTATGTCATAACCTTGCTTCTGGTCAACTGACATTATGTCTTTATATTATGGACAAAGGTAAGACTTTCAGCTTTGTATTCTAATTTAAATAATAGTATAATAGTTAATAATAATATTGAAAAAAGTTAAAAGTATGATTTAAGATATTTTTAAATTTCTTTTTTATTGAATATATTTTCGAATAGAAATAAGAACTTGTTTCTCTGTGAATGAGTTTTGAAAGCCAAATCATTGATTCACTTAAATGCATGCATCTCCTTGTGTTTGGCTTAGTTGGTTGTTTTTTAGACTAAACCAACGCTCAGGGGATGCCCCCTATAAATGCGAAAGCATTGTGTTGATTCGGAAGAAGGGTGATAGTTAGTTGGAGAGTGGAAAGATGGACATAGCTCAAAATTGCCGTGGAACACGCTCGCAAGGAGATTGTTCCACAATTTTATTGTACGACCGAAGAACGAATTATCTCGGTAATGGGAGGTTCTATTGGGCATCAAGGCAATGGTATAGGGATGGGCTTGGTGCGCTGCCCAAGTGGACCTGAGAAACACACGATCTGATGGCGTCAGGTCATGTATCTCCCTTGAACAGTTCCCATGGTAGTACCTGTACAAAAGGCTTAAGCAACCAACATTGCGTCGATGCCCAAGAGAGTTGAGAGAAGATGAAATGTTGAATTCGGTCCAGAAGCTCCAAATAAGATCTTGAAGCTCCTGCCCAAATGTGCGAGTTGTACTCCATTTTCGGCCTAATATGTGAGGTATAGATAACGCATAGGTCAGTTGGAGTGAAGTATTTTTTACACCGTTATAAAAAAACCTAGGCACTTGGCCACTTCTTTCGACACATCAAAAATGTGATCGTTGCAGTGAAGATCAGATCTGATTGATATGCCCAGTACGTCAAGAACATCTGACTCCGCGAGATCCACACCGTTCATATTGAGGGGTGCTAAGGGGCAATGCACTCATTTGTGAGTTAACAAACAACACTGGGTCTTGCTAGCATTAAACTCAACTCTGTTAGCAAGCCCCCACTCGGAGATTTTTTCCAAGTAGTTAAGAAGTGTGTCATTCATATGTTGCCTCTTTCTCTCAATCTCCAAAGAGCTCGGGCGTGTTTTGAACGAATATGAATGACAAATGCTGCTGTCATCCGCAAAAGAATGAATTGGGTTCTGAGTCAAGGTCGTTGATAAAAACCAGAAACAAAGTTGGCGATAGGACTGAACCCTGCGGCACTCCAGCAACGATGGCATGTTCACTGGACGAAATGCTGTCGACCACGACACGAATCGACCTGTCCTTAAGAAAACATGTGATCCATCGAGAAAAGTTAGCACCAACACCATATGTTATTAGTTTTGACACGAGTGCTTTATGCCACACTCGGTCAATCGCCTTAGAAATATCCAGAGCAACAACCCTGCTTTCACCAAAGAAGTGAACACATTGGGTCTAATGCATAAAAATGAGATATTTCTCAGAGATCATTCGTGTGAGATCAATCTCAAGAGTGAGTCATAAGAACATTCTCAGTCTCAGTCTCAAAATTGTATGCATAAAAAGAAGATCAAGCTCATGACAAACAACTCAACATATGTGAGATCGATCTTAAAGCTTCAGTTGAGCTTTAGTTTATTTAAAGCAAGCTAAAGCAATTAACGAATCGTTAAAATTGCTTCTTAAAGTTTAAAAAAAATGTCCGAAAGCGAATCTGGAAGTGAACAAACTGTAGTTTATCAAATAATAAAAATAATAAGCTGCCATAATTTCTAATTAATGAGTTAAAAGAAACTCAAATTTTACTACAGAAATCTAATCTGCCAGTGCACAAATTAATAAAAGAAGCACTTGAAAGGTTTCGAATTGTCCTAGAGACTGATGAATTTCTATGTCCTCACCAATTCCATTTTGAAATCCAGGATCAGCCAAAAATCTTAAATATACTCTCATTTTTTCAGAATTAGTAAGAGCTCCACCAAACGATTCCAATGTTGGCCCTAGGAATGTTGGAGATCCATCTCAATGAGCGAGATCTTTCTAACGAGTAAATAACTTTTTATGCTTACGACTACTAGTAAATTCTCAAAATATCGAGTAAAAAGTAATTTCTCACTTTTATGCATGAGACCCATTGGTTGCATTTCTCCGTGAGGAACGCCATTAGGTCTCCAGTAGACGGAGCCCTTCGGAAGCCATATTGACGGTCACTGAGGAATTCATTGCGCTCCATAGTTCAAAAGGTGGAAGTTTATTACACTCTCCATGACTTTGGAGAGCGTAGAGCATATCGCTATGGGTCGGTAGTTTTCAGGGTTCGTGGTATCGCCCTTCTTAGGTACCGGCTGAACATTCGCAACCTTCCAACAAGATAGAAACACTCCTGTCCTGTATGAGATGTTGAAAAGGTTACGCAACGGTCGGGCCAGTGTAGAAGCACACATTTTAAGCACAATTGGTGGTATACCTTCGGGGCTAAAAGATTTGTTTATATTGAGGTTTGCAAGGACTCTTTTGACCGCTCTCGTTCGAAAATATATCTCCTGCATTGAAGATGATCTGTTCTCTAAAGAAGGCGGTGGCTGATTGCTAGCCGGAATTGTGGAATTTTGTGCAAACATTCCAGCCAATAGGTTCGCTTTATCAGCCGAGTCAGTAAAGACTGATTTTTAACTCTTATAACGAATGACCAAAAGATTTTTGCTCTCTTTGGAGCAAAGAAGAACCCGTTCTCTGATGCGAGTTTCGCAAAGAAACTTTTCGCGTTTTAAAGCTGAATTACAGCGATTCTTAGACTCAATGAGAAGTTTCTAGTATCAGCATTATTGCTGGAATGCCAATTCTGAAAGGCTTCCTCTTTGGACCTGACTGCAATCCTGCAAGTCTCATTAAATCAGGAGTGGTCTTTTGATGTAATACTTCTCATTTTATTGGGGATGAAAGACCTCATGCCCAATAAAATTATTTCTTGTACCGTAAGATCCGCGGCACTTACATTTTTATCAGCGAAACATAATTTCCAATTGAAATTACGGTAAAAATTAATTAACGCAGCCCAATTTGCTTTTCCATAAAACCAAGCGATCCTCTTCGATGCTTTAAGCGTAGAAGTGCATAGGCTAGAATATGGATACAACTATAGGGATGAAAGTTGGTTCCTTCAACAAGTTGAAAAAGTTGGTTCGATTCAGCAAAGAGCTTAACATATTGTCCCTCAGGAGTTGTTGCCACCGAATGGCATAATCAAGCCGAGTTGTGGACATTGAAATCGTCGGCAACAACGATCTCGCTGTCAGGGAACAACCGCAAAATGTGCGTTATTGAATCAGAGAGAGAGTCCGATTTGTTAAAAGTGGACTCCGTCCCTAAATTCGGACTTCTATACACGTAGCAAAAGTGCATCAAGAGCGAGCGAATCCAGAACTTCACCCACAAGGAACAAAATTCTGGATCGGTTACGCTCAGACTCCGCTCGCACTGATATGCTACACCTGTTCTTATGTAAAAGGCGATGCCCCTATGCAGTAAGTGATACCCAGGTATATGAAAATCCAGTGGATCTGCATCCTCGCTCACCTGGATTTCACTTAGTGCCATTATTTGAGGCCTATTAGGAGTACAATATGCATAAACCGAGAAAAAATTCGTCCTCAGTCCACGCACATTGCAAAAATCTATACGAAAATGACCCGACATTTTCTTACAGTGTAAATTTCAAACCAAAAAAAGGTATATGGGTAATTAGCGGGTATGGTCACCACTACAGTTAAAGCTTCTGCGTTGTTTCTGTATTTGTCTTTTGTATTTGATTTGTTGTTGCATTTTGCGCTGCTACATAAGCCTTTGCTCTTTATTCTTACTCTCTTCGCTCCCAGAGCGTTTTCCGCCCATAGCTGGTAATTAGTTACAACTGCAAAGAGTGTAATACCGAGAGCATGAGCGAAAAGTACAGAGGTAAGCGTTATGCCTTTCCCGCAGCACAATTCTGCTCACAGTGCAACCTCACTCACAGTCGCAACTAGTCGGAGAGGATGGAGGAACAGACGGACATGGAAAAACAACAATTTCTTACGCTGCAAGGAGCATAGAAAACCCCCTCGCGTGGTTAGCTAAAAAAAAAACTCGAGCAATTCAGCGATGTTGTTCTTGCTGCTGGCGGCTGTTGAAAAAACGGGTTTCTGTAGATTTTGTTGTTGTTGTTCAGCTGTGCTACTGAATTAGCTGCTGTTTTTCGTTTTTTTTTTTATTTTTTTTTTGTCACTTGCACATATGTATATATTTTCTTTTGTTTTTTTTTTGTTTTGTTTGTTCTTATTATTTTTATTAACATTTTATTCAACATTTAACTGTAATATTAACTTTAACACAAAACACCGACGGAACGATTGGACATATACAAACAAAACACAATTAATAAAAAAAACGAGCAAGGGGAAGGTTGACTGGCACGTCCGTCCAACCAAGAACATCACCAACCAAGTACCGAACATCACCAACCAAGGTTCGAAACTCAGTAACTTCAATGTTGTCATCGTCCATAACTAAGTTATTTTTTAACCAATTTTGTTTTTTTACAAGCATTGCAAATCTAATACCCTGCCCTCTATACCCAATAAGTCAAATTAATCATGTCAAAAGAATTTTTTTAATATTTTTAATAGCTAAAAGCAAATTTTAAAAAAATGTTCTTTCTTGTTACGTAAGCACCTTACATTTGTAAAAATAAAACGATTTAAGACATTTCAGCAAAAATGGAAGACTGCAAGTGTAATCGTTAATAAAAAATCAAATTTTGATGTAAAGAAGAAAAGTTATAATACATTAAGTTAGGCAAAGTACGAAAATCGAGGTGAATTATTAAAAAGGTCCTTGGCGAAAAAATCGAAGTGATGAAAACATTATGAAAACGCAAAAAGTCATCATATGGATCGACAAAATATAAAATATTGGTTTGAGCTCTTGTACATTAAAAAAAATTATTTGTAGAACAGTGTTATTAGATAGTCATTATATAGAAAAAAAATTACATCACAAAACCATCGCAGGGCTTCTTTTTTGCAGGAAAGTTATCAATAACTTTGTTAATATTTATTTTAATGTCTCTATATACATGCAATGCAATAATGCGAGTCCATTCAATCGTTCTTGTTGCATAGTTGAACGTAACCATGTTTTTAATCGTCGCAGTCTAGAAAAACTTCGCTCAGCTGTTGCTACACTGATAGGAAGCGTGGCAAAGGTAGCAAACGTTTTAGAAATTAGTGGAAAAATGTCATTATCACAAAGAGTAAAAACGGTTTTGATATCAACACTGCAAATTAGAAGTTAATGAAATAATTGAATTGGAATTAGTTCCTTATTACCGTCACAAAATGGAATGATTATTTTAGAAAAGTTAACACTCAAATTGTTTAAATTTTCGTTGTTGTGTTTATCAATTTTGTTTGGCTGGATTTCGTTTATAAGTATATAGCTTTTGGAAAAATTTTTCGCTGAAACGAGCCTCCATAAATATGGCAATTCGGTGTTGAAGCGCTGACATTACTACGATGAACTTGTCTTCCAGTAATACGAGGTATATTAATTGAGATACCTAACTTCTCGTGTAATTCCTGCACAACTGAAAATATTGTTTTAAAATATGATTCTGCGTTTTCTCTTTTTTTTATCAAGCAGTGATCTTAAAGTTATTATTGAACTTTCTGCTGCATCCTTATAGAGGTTTGTTTTTCGAAAGATGCTACTTAAAACTTTAAAAAACTCGAAGTCACTACCTCGACGTAAGTGTTTGATTATATAATTATATAATTATATTTTTTTTTTTCAGATGATAACAGATCATGTTATTCTACGAGCAAAATAGTCCTACTCTTCTTGCATCGCTTCATAAAAACGTCACCTACACGCAAATGACGTCACAAAACAAAAAAAATGAAAACAAAATTTTTTTTATATACCTTTAATAATTATTGAAATCAATAAAAAAAAACTTTATATCAATATCTCTGACCATTTTTTTGTATTATTCTTTCAAAAAATGCCTTCAGAATCGCTTATCTATATTAATAAAAATAATTTTCTGTTTGTTTGACTACAATACAAATCTTAACGGCTGAACGGATTTAACTCAAATTTGGCTCACATATTACTTGAATCCTAACTGAGGTTATGGCATACCATGAGGTTTTGACCACGCCTCTTCTGCCCCTTTACAAGTAACGCAAATCTAACTACTAGCGTAGTTTTTTCAAGCGAAAATGCTCGACTTATTAATTTTAAGGAAATCCTGTTATTTTGACAACAAAAACATTCATATATCTTTAAAATTGCACAAACTTCTGGTACAACGTCTTTTTCTAATAACATCGTTTCCTTAGAATAAAAAAAAAAAAATACCAGAAATTCGTATATTTTACTTGCGATCCAAATATCTCCGTTGTTTTTGAATATATTTCATTCAAATATTTTTCGTAGATAAGCTCAATTCAAGCACTTAATAAAAACAATTTAAAGGGTACCGTTATTTTAGCGGATATATTTTTAATATTTCTTTCAAAACAGGTCCAAAGATTGTCTTTTTACTCAAAAAATGACACAAAATTTGCTATTGTTGTTAAAAAAATAAAAACTGAAAATTGCATTTTCGGCTACCTTTTACATGACATAGCGTTTAACCGTAGTCTTACGTTGGTGTAGAAACCTAATTTTTTTTTTAATATTTAAATATTTCCAAAACCATTTAGTTTAAGAAGCCAAGCATACATGACTTTTATTTTAGGCTGAGTGTGAACCGAAATCATGTACTTTTAGAATCCCAATTATAGTAGTTTTCTATATATTTAAAAACTCCAATTTCTCAGGTTGAGGTGTAGATTTATACAGCATGCACGTTGTAGCAAGATACTCGTATATTTTGTTTCTATTTTATTGTTTGTTTTTGAGAAAAATTACTTGTATGAATAATGCTGAAGCTGGGACATCTCAAAAGCTGGGAGTAATACAAGCCTTCCAGACCAAGTAAAGAAAAGAGGCAGATGCTTCTTTTGGGTTGCTGACAAAAACCAGAAGGCAAAATAAAATCATTAGTTGGCCTGCTGTCTCTGCCAAAAAACTATTTGTAAAGCATATACAACCGAAATGTGTGCAGGGATTGCATTTTAAATAAATAAATGTATTTATTTATATTTAATATTTATATACTTATTATTTATATATGTCATATACAGTGTTGCCAGAATTTTTTCGAGAAAAGCGCGAGATTTAAAAAAAATATCGCCCAAAATCGCCCAATGGAAAAAAAATCGCCAAAATCGCAATTTTTTCTAAGAAATTTATTATATTAGAAAAAACAAAAAAATTAAATACATTTTTTTCAAATAATATTGAAAGCTGTTAATAGTATTATATATATAAAAGTTCTTATTTTCATATTTATTGAAATAATATTGAGATCTGTAAAAAATTGTAAAAAAGATACTTAATTTTAAACGAGAATTTTTATTGTTAAAGAACATTTTTTTAGAGACTATAACTATTTAGAATTTTTCAATATGGAACTTTAAAAATAAAAACTTTTTACAAAAAACGTAGTTAAATAGAATTTAATACTTCAACCATATTAGACTCTTCCTCCGTTTTGACAATTCTCGAAGTATTGTTTAGTTCATATATTGATTTATTCATTTTTGACTTGCAACAACAGTTTTTAGCCTTCATGAAGCATTTTACTCGAATGATTGAAGTTAGCATATCTGATTTCATTCTGTTGAAAATACGTTCCACAAATGCATTGGAATGTGACAAGGAAAGAAAGGTGAATGCCAACTTACAAATATTGCCAAACATTTTTCCCACACACATTAGATGAGTTTATGAAAAAGCGTGGTTTTCACCAAAATCGCGCAAAAAATCGCCAGGCGATTTCCTAAAAATTTAAGCGCAAAAACAAGAAAAAAAGTGCCCAATTGGCGATAAATCGCCCAATCTGGCAACGGAGGTTCTCTCTTCCACTGAAAAGTTTCGTGTTTCGTTAGCCCTCACGAACGGAACGAATGAAAAATAACGATTTTGTATCACCCTCTGAGAGATCGGTTCGGATATCGTTTAGTTGATTTGCGTTCTCTGGTCTCCACCCATACAAGCCAAATTTATGACACAGAAAAGCTATGGAAGTGAAAGAAAAAGAACATAGAAGTAAGAATGAAGTTACTACTTGATAATATCCTTCTACTGGGAAATGAAAAATGCAAAAAATTTACAATAGAGAACGCTGCTATAGACTCCAAAACTACTGAGCCGATTGAGCTCAAATTTGCGCAGTAACTATTGATAAATTACGTTACCAATTCAGTAGAGAGAGAGGTTTTAAATTGTACTACGATAAGTAACGAATGGAGGGAGGGGGTCTCAGATATAATAATGTGACCAAAAATAAAAAAAAAACTCGAAAAAATTGAAATGAATACAACCCAACATTTCATGTTTGACCGTCCAAATTTACTGTTAACTATTGGCAAGTGTAGTAAGGGCATAGTTTTTCTTTGGTTGCTTTTTGACAGTTATTTTTTTCTATTTTCAAATATTTTTCAATTAATTAATTTTTTTATTTCATATACTACGTTACTTTATGGCGTTGGAGGGGAGTGTTTTTGAAATGCACTACGAAGAAATGCACTACCGTTTCGAGTACGAGATGGTTTAGAAATGATAACGCTGAAGGCATTGCAACATTTTCCGGTACTTATCTAGATAAGGTGCAGCAAAGCGCACCGGGAAAAAGCTAGTTTTCTATCATTTTGTCCTTGGGTGTATTTCATTCCAACCAGGATAAAAAAGTTACAGCGATTTTTCTATGGCTTCATCATTTGAAATAGACAAGATTCCATAAATATAACTTTTCTGGCGCTCAATGAATAGTTAACAAATAATTTTTTATGTCATTATAAGGTGAGAAAATTATTTGTAATTATGTTTTTGGGTGCATTTCATTCCATTAGAATTAAAAATGTTACAGCGATTTTCTATAGCTTCATTGAGATAGGCAAAATCGCATAAATATAAAATTTCTGACGATCAATGAAATGCAGCCAAAAGAATGAAGAATATTCTGCAAAACTGAAAAAGTTGAGCAAGAACAAAATCCATGCTGTTGAGCAGTTGAGCAATAAAAAAATGTTAGTAAAAAAAAATAAATATAGTTAAAAAAGAATCTTTAATGCTGTTTAAAAGGTAATAAAATAATCTACAATTTTGTCCTTGCGTGCATTGCAATCCAATCAGAATTTAAAAAGTCACAGAATCACGATTTTTTATAGCTTCATTGAAATATACAAAATCGCAAAAATATAACTTTTTTGACGATCAATGAAATGCAGCCAAAACAGTAAAGAAAATCCTGTAAACAAACAAGCATAGATTCCAATGAAAAAAATAAAATAAACATGGCTTACCGACAACTATGTTGATAAGGTTTTGTAGTTCTAGAGTCTATCAAAAATATCTAGGAACATAAGTTTATAGTCAGCCCTGCTTTTTTGTTCCACGTTCCCATATTTTTCGCGGTCCCCATGTTTGCGGTCCTTACTTTGAGCAGAACTGCTCAAGTGGTTCTGATGCAAAGTCAATAGAATATATAGTCTCTGACTCTAACGCAAAGTAATAAAATTTGTTAGGCAATAGTACAGGATTGTCCAATAGGGACTTGACAACTTTGATTTAAATTTCTGAACGCTCCCTTTCAATAATCATCGAACTGTCACTGTCAATTTATTCAGTAAACTCAACATTTTGCTATCGATTTATTGAAGAGTAAGTTTGATGAGCGTGTTATCTTAAGAAATGGGCCCGTCGATTGGGCGCCTCGTTCGTGCGATTTAACGCCTCTAGAGTCTAGACTATTTTTTTTTTGGGGCTACGTCAAGTCATTGGTCTATGCCAACAAGCCGACGACGTTGGTCGAAATGTGTGACCGAGTCATCGAAAATTGAGTCCAACGAATCGACCGCTGCATACGTGCATACCTCGTACCCGAGGTGGCCATATCGAGGTGGCCAGTCCAGTTTTGATTGTACTTCAAGCCGATAATAAAGTTTTTTTTTTTAAATATCTCAAATGGTTTGCGTTTTATTTAAAGAAAAGTCGCAAGTCCATAATGAACTTACTTCCATAGACTTACCATACTTCTTTCTCCCTAAACCGGCAATATAAACAATTACTTAGCAGATGTATTAACATCCTTACTTACTTACTTATCTGGCGCTTACAACCGTAAGTCGGTTTTGGCCTCGTATAAGAAATTGCGCCAGCCATTTCTGTTCTGCGCTTGCTGGCGCCAGTTGGAAACACCACGCGTGGTCAGGTTATCCCACACCTGATCCTTCCAACGAATATGTGGGCGTCCTCTTCTGCGTTCACCACCACCCGGCACCGACTCGAATATTTTTTTTTCGCTGGAGCGTCGTTTTCCATCCGCTCAACATGACCTAGCCAGCGGAGCCGCTCGATTTTAATGCGCTTAACTATGTCGATGTCAGCGTACATCTCATACAGCTCGTGGTTCCATCGAATTCGGTACTCGCCATTGACGCAGATTGTACCGAAGATTTTACAAATGATCTTTCTCTCGAAGGCTCCCAGAGTCTTTTCATCAGAACTGCTCAACGTCCAGGTTTGTGCTGCATATAATAGGACGGGCATGATTAGTGACTTATAGAGCGTGAGTTTTGTTCGTCGAGAGAGGGCTCTGCTTCTCAATTGCCTACTCAGCCCAAAGTAACACCTGTTGGCAAGAGTTATCCTTCGTTTTATCTCAATACTAACATCATTGAAAGAGTTAATGCTGGATCGACGAAGTCCTTAACAACCTCGAAGGAGATGTTGTCAACAGTGACGTGGTTTCCAAGACGCTGGGACTGTTTATTTGTTGACACTAGGTATTTCGTCTTATCTGCGTTCACTACAAGACCCATTCGACTCGACTCTTTCGCTAATCTGGAGAATGCTGCACTGACTTCGCGCGTATTATGGCCAATGATATCGATATCATCAGCATACGCCAGCACCATAATACTTTTGTAGAATATCGTGCCGCTGCGTCTCAAATCAGCAGCTCGGATGATCTTCTCCATCATCAGGCTGAAAAAGTCGCACGATAAGGAATCACCTTGTCTGAAACCTCGTTTGGTATCGAATGGAGGAGTGAGATCCTTCCCGATCTTAACTGTGCTGCTGGTGTTGCTCAGTGTCATTCTACAAAGACGGATGAGCTTTGCACGAATACCAAATTCAGACATGGCGGAGTATAGATAATTCCTTATAGGACTGTCGAAGGCGGCTTTATAATCGACAAAAAGATAGTGTGTGTCGATCTGTTTTTCTAGGGTCTTCTCCAAGATTTGTCGTAGCGTAAATATCTAGTATTTCACATAGTACGCTCGACAGGACCTTATATGCGATATTAAGAAGGCTTATCCCACGGTAGTTGGCGCAAATTGTGGGATCGCCTTTCTTGTGGATTGGGTAGAGCACACTGAGGTTCCAATCGTTTGGAATGCATTCTTCCGACCATCTTCTGCATAGGAGCTCATGAATGCATTTAAGTAGAGCTTCGCCTCCATTCTTGAAGAGATCAGCAGGTAAGCTATCGGCTCCTGCGGCTTTGTTGTTTTTTAGCCGAGCTATAGCTTTCAAGACTTCACTATGGTCGGGCAGCGGAACTTCAACGCTGTCGTCCACAATTGGGGTTTCAGGTATGTCATCTCTATTGGCGGGATATTTGTCGTATTTGCCATTTAGAAGCCTAGAGAAGTGTTCCCTCCACATCATCAGTGTACTCTGGATATCTGTCATTAGATTCCCATTTTCATCCTTGCAGGAAGAGGCCCCGGTCTTGAAACCATCGGCCAGGCGTCTTATTTTTTCGAAAAATTTTCGGACCTCATTCCTGTGTCCATGCTTCTCAATTTTTCTCGCACTCACGCATTTCCGCTTCCCTTTTCTTTCCCCTGAAAATGCGTCTCTCTTCCCTCCTCTTCTCTTTGTATCGCTCTTTAGCAGCACGTGTTACAACTGACTGCAGGGTGGCTTTGTAGGCGGCGTCTTTTTCTGCAGTGGCGTCGCGACACTCCTGGTCGTGCCACTGGTTTCGGCGAGGGCTAGCCTATCACCTCTTTGGCAGCCGTACGCATAGAGTGGGAAATATGATTCCACTGCACGCATATATCGTCGATCGGAGGAGTGCTTTCTTGAAGCAGGAGTGAGAGTCGAGTAGCGAAGTCTTCGGCTGTTTGTTTTGATTGCAGCTTTTCGACGTCTAGTTCTCTGTGCTGGGTTGCGCACATTTTTGGTTGCGCACAGGTGTGTACCACGGATCGTGCGTACATCTAAAACACTGGAAGAGTGCCTTCCGTCAATCAAAACGTGATCTTACTTACGACCATGCTTCGCGCTGCGGCAAAGTCAATCAGCCTCATTCCGTTATCGGAGGTATTGTCGTGGAGGCTGAAGTTTCCGGCTGTTGGACCAAAGATATTTTCTTTTCCCACCTTGGCGTTGAAGTCGCCAAGCACAATTCTTAAGTCGTGGCGGGGGCTGCGCTCATAGGCCTCTTCAAGGCGCTCGTACAAGCTGTCTTTGGTCTCATCGTCCTTATCTTCTGTCGGAGCGTGCGCACAAATCAGGCTTATATTGAAGAATCTTCCCTTGACACGGATTATGGCAAGTCGTTCGTTCACAGGTGTGAACCGCAGGACATTATGCCGTAGTCGCTTGCCAACCACGAATCCGCATCCAAATTCGTGCTTCTCCGCATGGCCGCTGTAGTAGATATCATAGGATGCTTGCCGTGAGCAACCCTGTCCCTTCCATCGCATTTCTTGGATTGCAGTGATATCAGCTTTGTATCTTTCTAAGATATCTATCAGTTGGATAGAGGTACCATCCCAATTAAGGGTTCGGACGTTCCAAGTGCATATCCGTAAATCATTGTCAGTTTTTCGTTTGCGGTAGTCGTCATCAGATTTGGGGATCATTTTTATCTTTATTCTTTTACGTTTCATTGAAATTGTTTTTTTACGTGGTGGGCTTCAAACCGAACGCACAACCCTGTAAAGGCAGGGGGAGCCCGCCGCTCAGATTAGCCGTCAAACTAACGGTTGCAAGTTTGCCGTTTCTAGAGGACACCACGCAGAGGTTTGAGTCGACTTGAGACGAGTTCGACATGGATAATGCTGGCCTCACCAGGTTAAGGCAGTCAGACACGTTGCCATGTGAAGATCGCCCCCTTGACCCTCACGCGTTGCCTTGTGAGGATCGTCCTCCCAACATCCAGTCATGTTAATGCTCTTTATCTACTTAGTTACAATTCTTTGCATAAAAGATAAACTTAATTGGTTTTTTTTTAATGTTAAAATTTAATTCAAAAGGTAATAGTAATAGTTTACTTATTACCTTCTTTTCTAAATAATATCACATTATTACATTTAAGGACGGTAAATTGTAATAAGTTATTTGACATATTACTTTAAATAATATGTCACAGCAATGATTGAGATCAACAACAATAACGGGAACTGAAAAAACTCAAAATACTCGAAAACCACCAAGTTACTCGAAAAGTTATTCGATACTAATCTCGATTCGAGTTACTCGACTCGAATCCTGCCGCGTTACTCTAATATCGAACTACTCGCACAGACCTAGTTTTTACATCGTATGCTGTTGTAAATAAGGTTTTATATGGCTGATGTGGATAAGGCTTTATGCAACTAACGTCATTTAATTGTCATTTGTTTCATTCTCTTTTTCTTACATTCTTGTTCAAATAAAATATACTCATTCTTGGTATACAGCAGTTAGATCAACACACGTTTTTATTTGATGAGGTTATGGGCCCAGAGTCGCTAAAAGTAAAATAAAACAATTTTAATATAATCTTAATATTTGAATACGGCCTTTCATTATTTATATTGAAAACAAATTTGAGCTTTAGACCAAGCATCTTGACAACAAGACAACATGAAGACAAAGAAGGCAACAACCAACAACCAACAACAACAACAACCGCTCTGTATAGAGCAAATCACACAGCTTGACTATACAGACTATTTCATTGGTCGCTACACCAACTCATCAGTAGTCTTGTATGACTTTTCACTGTGATTCACTCAAGCTACTTAAAAAATTCTGGGAGAGCACGCCCATAAAAATGTTAAGAAAATGATTTGTTGTGTGTTAATCACATAAACAACAAAGTCTTTCATACCATATTAGTCTCCACACCATATTAGATGTACCATCAGTTAAACTAACTGAACCCTAAAAATGGAAGTGTTGAAAAAAGAGGAGCTAAACAGCAAAATAACAACAACTTCAATATGCTCTGATAGCGGCAAAACCGCTGGGATCGAATTTCGAAGATGCACATGAATTAAGGCTATGCCTAAAAAAAGTATTACACGATCTAGGTTAACCTTGATACAGGGTGTGTCGAAGTAGATAATAACTTAAGCTTTCTCTCTGTCAAAATAAATTCCGGGTAACTTTCTCGGCATAATTGGCAGTATAAGTAGAACCTAAGTAGCTTGAGAGGATCACAGTGAAAAGTCATACAAGACTACTGATGAGTTTGTGTAGCGACCAATGAAACAGTCTGTATAGTCAAGCTGTGTGATTTGCTCTATACAGAGCGGTTGTTGTTGTTGTTGGTTGTTGCCTTCTTTGTCTTCATGTTGTCTTGTTGTCAAGATGCTTGGCCTAAAGCTCAAATTTGTTTTCAATTTTAATACATTTATTTTTTTTTTTTGCGGATTTGATTGCATTAGTTGCGTAAGGAGCACGCGAGTCGCAAAACCAGAAAATACTAGCGACCACCGGTGCGCGTTGCTGCCACCAGCAACTATAATAATAATAATTAATAATAATATCCTAAAAAAAAAACTCTAAAACGCTCTAAAACAGTAATCATCAAAGCCTATGCCAGCGGTCATTTGAGCTTTTGTGCTTAAAAGCTTTCTGTATACATATCAACTAGGCTTGTGCTAAACAGTTCCGGGGCCGGAACGAACATGGAACGATTCTTTTGTGCAGCGGAACTAGTTCGCGGAAACATGTCCGCGGAACTATGTAGTTCCTATGAGCTGTAGAAGCAAATTTTTCGTGCTTATTTAATATGTTGCTCTACGTTATAAGCAACAATGTTACCTCGAACTCGTTGAATGTTTGGCTTACTTCAGAGCAGCTACGTAATGGTTGTAACGAAGTTTTATGTTTTTTGTATATTTATTCCCTATACCTGAGCATATGACCTTTAAGAGAGTGCCGGAGAGGGTGAATATGTATCACCAACCCCCATTACTTTTGCAAAAGGAACATTTTTCCCTCAGACACCTTTTCCCTCCGACCACTCCTTCAAATTTGGGCTCCCATACAAATTTTATGGTTTTTGTATATTTATTCCATACACCTGAGCATATGACCTTTAAGGGAGTGCCGGAGACAGTTAATATGTATAACCGACCCCCTTTACTTTTGTAAAAGGAAAACTTTTCCCTTGGGGACCTATATCCTCAGACTACTCCTTACATGGGCTCCAATATAAAAACGCAATAGGGGCATATTAATTTTGTCACTAGCAAAGTATATACATATATTCTTGATCAGCATCACCACCCAAGTCGATTTAGCCATGTCCGTCTGTCTGTCCGTCCGTTCGTATGTAACTTATAAGTGCTTAAAAAGAACAAATTGAGTATTCTCGAGTTGCAAAACATGTCCCGGAACTATATAGTTCCGCAGTTCCATTTGATTGAATGAAACTCATACATCTCATATGTAGCAGATTGTAACATGTCCGCGGAACTAACTAGCTCCGCAGTTCCATTTGATTGAATGAAACTTATCAACTCATATGTAGCAGATTGTAACATGTCCGCGGAACTATCTAGCTCCGCAGTTCCATTTCATTGAATGAAACTCATGCAACTCATATGCAGCAGATTGTAACATGTCCGCGGAATTATCTAGTTCCGCAGTTCCATTCGATTGAATGAAAGCATGTTCAAAACGAAATAAACAGAGCATTGCGCGCAAAAAGAACGTCGAAATGTCATCTTACCATTTCTCACATCAGTTGTTTCGTTCTTTTGCACTTGTAGTCGATCATAAAATTCGTGTAAGCTATAATATGTGTAAAAGAGACGTCGGTTCACATTGCTTAATAAAAAAAAAAAATCTTGCGAACCGGAACTGTTTGAACATGCTAAAAATGAATGAAAGGAATGATTGGAACTATGTCCGACTGCGGACATAGTTCCGCGAACTAAACAGGTTCGGAACGACCCATCTCTAATATCAACTCACGGACGAGCTCTAAACTGCGTCAGTATCTATTGAAATTTCATGCAGAACAGATCTGCGGCACATGCATGCTTGTTAGATTGTTTTTTCTTTGCTATGCAAAATGTCTACTTGAATGGGAGTTGCAATTCTTTTTTGCAGAAAATATTTTTTCTGAACCTCAATTTATGATTAAATTAAATCAAAAACGAAAAAAAACCTAAAGAATTAAAAAAAAACAAAAACGCAAAAAAAAGACACAGTTTCGTATAGAAAGTATTGACACTTCTAAATCAAAATTGAATTTCAAAAATTGAAATGAAATTATAAAATTAACCTTTACCTTTAAAGTTTTCTGCTTTTTTCTAACAGTGCATAAAATAGTGAATGTTAATATGTTTCTTCGATATGAATTATGTTATTATGAACAGTAGTAAGCATACGTAAATCGCAAAATTTTTTAAAAACATTTCCCCCTCACGCCTCACGCCCCATAGATTTGTAATACACCAGATAAAAATTTTTCCCGCGCCACTGAATAATCAAACAAGCGAACCATCGTCTTGCCTGAAAGCTAGACTCAGACTCAAGTAGTATTTTTTTTCAGTGCAAAGCTTTCAATAAGCTTTTATACCTAAACAAAGTATGCTTGTATAGGGTTTGATGACCACTGCTCTAAAAAGAAGAGACATAAGAGAGCGAAATGTGAACAGCGAATAGTTTTGCACTGAGTTTGGTAACGTTGTTCTCACCTGCTGTTAATAAAAGAAAAACCAACATAACAACAACAATTATATGCAATTATATGCAAACTTTAATAATCTATTACTTCAAATAAATATATTAATTTTTAAGAAATAAAAAGTCCAGTTTGCACATCTACAGGTCTAAACCTATCAAACCATACTACATATATGAAAATTGGACTTGTACTTAAAAAGCCTTACGCCGGACAAAATTTGGGTTTGCGTAATATATATAAAGAATACTCAAAATGGCAAACTCAATGAAGGATTTTGTGGTCGATAAATTGAAAGGTAGCGAAAATTTCCACAACTAGGCATTTGCAATGGAAAATTTATTAGACCTAAAAGGACTAAGTAGCTGCATTGTGCTATCTAAAGAAAATCCAAACGAGTGCCTTGAGAAAGCGTCCGAAAAAAGGAGTGCAGCGAAGACACTGTTGGCATTGAGTGTGGAATCAGAATTGTATGTGCATATCTGGTCATGCAAAACAACATTAGAAATTTGGAAAAAATTTCAGAACATGTATAAAGATCGTGGCTTAATGCGCAAAATTGGCTTATTGCGAACATTAATTTCAATTCGTTTGAAAAAGTGTGAAAAGATGCAGATTTACATCGATCAAATTGTGTTAGCTTTAGCATTGATGATGATTGGATAGCGGCAATCATGTTTGCAGGGCTAACGGAGCTAACTAATAAGCCGTTAATTTTAAGTTTTGAAGAATGTAGCAAAATTAATTCAGACGACATCAAGCTAAAATTGTTAAACACGCAGTACGCAGGGGACGACGACAGCAACAAGACCAGTGCATTTCTTGGGAAGCATGCAAAAAAACAGTGAAATAACAAAAAATTTGATCGCACTGCAACGAATGTCACAGAAATATCGACAGCAAATAATTCGAAAATAAAAGTTTTTGGTGCTGGTAAATCAAAACTACTGTTGGATGATGATGAAGTTGTAGTAGCGAACATTTTGCACATACCTGAATTATCGGCTAATTTATTATCTGTGTACCAAAATTGTCAAAAAGGAAATACGATAGTTTTTGATAAAAATGGTTGCTCAATTTATGACAAACACTTGGTGGAATTCGCATATTGTAAATCAGATGGTGGAATTTACAAGTTGAAAGCTGAAAAAGGTGCATGCATGCTATCATCTGAGAAAGAACTAAGTGCAATTACATGGCATCGTTAATTTGGTCATCTTAATTATGCAAGTCTATGCAAAATGCGCGATGGAGTGGTAACTGGGATGAAATTTTCCAACCAAGAAATCGGATTGCAGAACTGCGAAGTATGTGCTGAAGGAAAGCAAATCTGAAGTGTAGAACATTTTCATCGAGTTCAAAGCATTTGTTGAGAAGCAGACTGAAAAAGAGATCAAAATCTTTCGTGCAGACAACAGCACAGAGTATTGCTTGAGTCAATTCAATAAATTTTGTCGGGTTAATGGGATTCAACATCAATTAACGAATGTATATACTCTGCAGCAAAATGGCACAGCGGAACGAATGAACCGAACTTTAATTGAACGTGCCAAATGTATGTTGTTTGATGCTAAGATCGGTGACGAATATTGGGCTGAAGCAGTAATATGGCGTCGTATTTGATTAATCGATCAATATGCTCAGCCTTCAAGAATAAAACACCAGACGTAGTGTGGGCTAATTCAAAAATTGATGTCTCACATTTACGAATTTTCGGATCTTTCGGAACATGCAAATCGATTATTGAAGTTGACGTACATGCAGAGGTTTCAGATCAAGTGAGGGGTTAGGAAACTAATACACCAAAATTATTTTCCGAAAAGTATTTGAACGTGTCGCAAAATCAGTCGATGAACGATCATGAGGCTAAGGAAAGTGACTACGATTGTTTCACTCACCAAGGGATGTAACATTCACCGACCCGTCATATGAGCCTGAAAAGAGCCACCCATTGTAATTGATGATAGAACACCAAGACGTTCAGCTAGAACACCGAAACAACGGCAACCATATGATGAATACGTAAGTTATTTAACATATAGAACTAACGAAGATATTGATCCAATTACAGTGAAGGAAGTTATGAATCCTCCTGATGCTGAAAAATGGAAATTGGCTCTGGAGAAATAACACATGGAGGTTAATAGAGTTGCCAAAGGGTCGAAGAGAACTAAATACAAAATGGGTGTTTGCTACTAAACGAGACATCGATGGCAACATTATCAAGTATAAAGCACGTTTGGTCGCAAAGGGCTGTAGCCAGATCTATGGAATGGATTACAACGAAACGTTCTCTCCAGTCGTACTCTACACAACAATTCGGTTTTTGGTTGCATTGACTGTCAAGAATGAGCTGAAAATCGATCAAATGGATCACTGCATTTTTGCAGGGTGAGCTCCAGGAAGAAATATATATTTTTTTTTATTTTTTTTTTTATTTATTTATTCATCAACAGATTAAAGTATCCTTACTGACTACTAGACTGAAAGTATTATAGTTAACAAAAAATTATTAAAAAAAAAAAGAAAATAGTTAATTATTCGAAATATTGCTTATACTATGGAAATAAGAACACAAGTGATTTTTAAAAGCATCTCTGCTTAATCCTGAATAGAAGTCAATATGTATGCAGATTGAATTCGCTAGTTTTAAACAACGTGTTATTGGTTCATTGCAAGTGTAGTTTACTCTGCGGTATGGTATATGAAATAAATTCCATGTTCTGAGAGCTCGTGAAGGAATGTGGAAACTAATCTGAAGTAGCAATTCAGGACAAATAATAATACTACATATAATATCCCTTACAAACATGACGGCAAAATATTTACGACGCATCTTCAGAGTAAGGATACCAAGAAGTAGACATCTTATTTTGTATGCCGGCATTTCTATATTCCAATTTAAGCGTCTGATTGCCAAACGCGTGAAACGTCTTTGGACACGTTCAATTCTATCAGAGGACACTGCGTAAAAAGGATCCCATATAATACAGCAGTATTCTAATATTGATTTGACAAATGCATTATATAATGAAATTAAAGAAAAGGGATCGTTAAATTCCTGATTGGTCTATTTCTGATTGGTCTGATTAAATTGGTCTATTTCACCGTATTGATTACAATTGTAGCAATTAGGCTTTAGCATTTTATATTAAAATTAGTAATGAGATGACGAACACGAACAGTCCGAGTGCGAGCGCAGTCAAATAAGAACTGACTGATATTGTGCAGAATGACTTCATAATGGTTCAAAATTGGTATTGCAAGTTGAATCGTGCGATGTACGCCTTGAAGCAAGCTGGCAGACAATGGAATTTAAAGCTGGAAGCCGTGCTGAACTCATTTGGCTTAAGAAAAAAATCAAAATTGGAGCCTTGTGTGTACTACAATGGTGATACATCATTAATATTGGCAATCTACGTTGATGATATCCTTATATTCTGGAATGACTTAAAGATTTTGAAAGACATAAAAAAACTCATTGTGTACTTCATTCAAAATGAAAGATTTGGGTTCTATTAAAAGCTGTGTAGGCATTCACAAACGAATGAAGGTGTGGAAATGGATCAATGCCAATATATCCAAGATATTTTAAAATGCTTTAATATGGTAGATTGTAAATTTCTAAAAATTTCTACACCTAGCGACCATAACACTGTGGAACAAATTGAGGTTAGCAAAAGTTAGGTCGATTCTGAGAGTGAGTGGTCAAAATAGAGGCTTAAATAGAAGACCCGTATCGCGGCGTTTGTTTATGTTAGTTCGAATTTTTTTTTAATCGACCTTCGAACTTTGCAGTCAAATGCCGATTTTCAGAATATTTTTTATATGGTTTTTTGGCTATAACTCGTCGACTAATTGATATTTTTTCAATCTGTAAAAGCCAAATTATTGCTAGAGACCTGTGCAACAATTAAAATTTTTAAAAAATTTATTTAGAAAATTTTTGTGGTGCTTATGAAGCAAAATGTTGGAAAAATTTTTTTTCATGCTTTTTGAAAATATTTTCCACAAAACTAAGTCTTTTGTGCTTTCTTTTTGATCTATAATATGCTTCTCAGTTTTTTCAATAAATTTAATTAAAAAAAAAACAATCATAATACAAAACTTGCGTTTTCCAGCTTAATATTAATTCACTTCTCATTTTTTATGTACCAGTTTCGTTCAGTGTTGGTTTTGAAGAAACATTGAAAAAGATATTATAAAAATATGGAAAAAAATATAATTTTGAAAGGTTAGTTATGAAAAGTTTTGAGTAAAATAATTAAATAAATTAAATTAATGATTGGGCCAGTTGCCGTTTAGCAGGCGGGTGTGGATCAACATCACTGCTCTCTCTAATATCTTGGTCATCATCATCATAAGTAAGTACATAAGTTTTATTCTTTGCTTTCCTTCTATTCAAAGTTTCATGGTAGTTGATACATCCATAGCAATTTTCTTCTTGATGCGGGCTGTTGTCTAACCAGATCAATGGTATACCAAAAGGCATAGCCTTCTTTTCACTTTTCCATTGCATAAGAGATGCATAGCAACTAAAGCAAACTTTTTTAGGGGCATAGTTTACGTCAGTGATAAACTTTTGCGAGAAATATTGTTTATAGGCTTCCAAAAAAAATCACTCGCATTGCCACATTTTTCATCGCTTGCTATGAAACGTCCACAAACATTACAAAAATGGTCCATTTTACATTTTGGTTCCGACATTTTTAATACAATATATATTATACAATGTTTTCTTTGTTATTTTTATAAGACCGATGCACTTAACTTAAATCACTCACAAAATGAAATATGTTTCTTGTACGCTTGAACGAAAAAAAAAAATCGCTACCTGTGCGGTGATTGAAAACAAAAAAGTTGTTTTACTAATTCCTAATTCTTTGAACTTCCATTTTTAATTACTTCTACCTAAATCGCTATTTATTTAATGGTTTTGGGATTTTTAACGCAAATTATCGACTAAGACCATTTTCTTTTCAAATGAAATTTATTGAAGAAACTGAGAAGCATATTATAGATCAAACAGAAAGCAAAAAAGACTTAGTTTTGTAGAAAATATTTTCAAAAAGCATGAAAAAAAATTTTTTTCCAACATTTTGCTTCATAAGCACCACAAAAATTTTCTAAATAAATTTTTTAAAAAATTTTAATTGTTGCACAGGTCTCTAGCAATAATTTGGCTTTTACAGATTGAAAAAATATCAATTAGTCGACGAGTTATAGCCAAAAAACCATATAAACAATATTCTGAAAATCGGCATTTGACTGCAAAGTTCGAAGGTCGATTAAAAAAAAATTCGAACTAACATAAACAAACGCCGCTATACGGGTCTTCTAATTTAGCCTCTTTTTTGACCCCTCACTCTCAGAATCGACCTAACTTTTGCTAACCTGAATTTGTTCCACAGTGTAATCAGAAGTTGTGTATTGATATGTTTCGGAAAGTATTGATGAAGAGGGACTGGTGAAAATTCCATATCAAAAGGGAAAACGGGAAAATGGGGAAAATCGTATTGGCTGCGTTAATGTGCAAAAAGCTTCGGTTGGACAACAGCAAAATCGTTTGGACAACCGTACCCTAAGTGGTATTTTACATACCAAAACACTTATGAAACATCAGAACTGTATAGGTTTAGAAATCGAAAAGGATTGTTTGCGGTTTCACTAAAGTAATATGTACAATCAATAGAAGTGATATATTTATTTCAGTCAGGCTTATCAGGAGTATTTTTTTTCGTCCGGAGTCGGAAAATGTGATTTCCGTTTTTTAATATAAAGCTCAAGAACTTTTGGAAATTTTTAGTGCAAATTTGTTCATCAGCGGTCAATATTCTTGAGTGTAAAAAATTCAAAGGTGAAATCTTACCAGCTATCTTAAAAACGGAAATTCCGTTTTCCGATTACGGGCGAAAAAATTACTCATGATGGGCCTGAATCTATTTTATAATTACTAAGGTTATTGATTTAATTGTTATGGTTCCTATATGAAACAAAAGAGTGAAGAAAAAAGAAATTTACTGTTTTTTTTTCTTTTATATACTTTAAAAAAAAAGGAAAATATTAAGGGAAGAACGGGGAAAACTCCTTGAGATGCATGTTCAAAACGGGAATGATCTCTCCCAAAATCTGGCATCTCTGAGCTGCAGTTGGAAGTTTGTTTTATTTAGCGCAATGTACCCGGCCAAATATTGCATTTGCAGTAAACGATATGAGTCGATTTAATACAAATTACAATATGGCACATTGGAAAGCGGTCAAAAGAATAATGCGCTAATTAAAGGGAACAATATACTACGTATAAAATTATTCATCGGGTGGTTCACCTGAACTGCATGGTTGCAGTGATGTTGATTGGGCTTCAGACATCGATAAGCGTTGCTCATGTACTGGATATTTATTCAAGATGTCGAATGCTGTAATCACTTGGTCAAGCAAACGACAACCGACGATTGTACTTTCGAATACTAAGGCTGAACATATAGCGATGTCATCGACTATTCAAGAAGCGGTGTGGCTTAAACAACTAGCGGATTAGCTGGATCACAGAGGCAAATCATCAATACAATTATTCTGTGATAATCAAGGAGCTATCAAGTTAGCAGAATCTGATGGATTTCGACCTAAATGCCAGCACATCGATATTAAATACCACCACTTGCGAGAAACGGTTGAAAAGGGTATCATATCAATAAAATATATTTCAACAGGATTATGGCTGCTGATAGCTTAACGAAGGCAGTCACTAAAAAAAACAACAATTTTTGCGTAAAGCAAATGGGTTGGTGTTGAATTTCAAAATTTAAAATAATTTAATGTTTTTTTTCATAACCGTATGCTTCAAACAAAAACTTTAAAGTAAATCCATATGTAGTTGAACTTGATTTTTTTTCCATTAATTTTTTGTAAATAAAAAATTTATTATATAAATTAATTAAATATTCAACAAGTGAGGGTTTTAAATTGGGCTTTATATGGCTGATGTGGATAAGACTTTATGCAACTAACGTCATTTAATTATCATTTGTTTCATTCTCTTTTTCTTACAAATAAAATATACTCACTCTTGTCTATACAGCAGTTAGATCAACACGCGTTTTTTATTTGAAGATATGCACGTTGATTTAGATAATGCTGAATTGTTTATAGATTTAAACTAGTAAGAAATGATATTCGACTGGGGCGAAGTTAAAATACCCCCACGGCCGAACCAATATATATTTAAAGTTTCAAGCAGTTAATAAACTGTTTATTTGTGAAAACATTTTCGTCATAGTTTTAACAGAAAATATTCCCTTTTGTTTTTTGATAAAGTCACTTTGCATAGGAGTAAGCGTGGTTTTTATTCGATTTGATTTAATTTCATACACAGAGTACATGTTATATATCCAAATTCATATCCAATTTTTTATTTTACCTGAATTCCACTTTTAAATTTTATACTCAGAGTGTTTATGAACTATCAAAGCTCATACGCAAAATTTTAAGTCCATATGTGACCCGGTCTACGAAAAGGGACCTTCGGTGTAAAAACAAGTTTTCGAGAACAGCTGTTTGTAAACGTTTAATTGTCGCACACTGAATGAATGGTCTTTTTTTGGAAAATTCCTGACAAACTTCTTTACGAGTTGGAAACTTCTGCTTTGCGCCATTAGAAAGAGCACACATTAGTCTATCCGAATCGCCAAAAAAGTGAAAAATGATATTTTCACACCGAAGCTCCCTTTTCGTAGACCGGGTCACATATATTAACTTTTGTGGAATTCTAAGAGATTTTTCCTTTTTGATAAAGTCACTTTGTATGGAAGGTAAGCGTGGTTTCATCAGATTTGGTTCATTTTCGAACTTGATCTTTATTTTTTAGATACAAGCTTAAATATCAAATTTTGCGGTAATAGCTTGAAAATTGCAGCTGTAATAGTGATCACAGACAGACAGGCAGAGAGATGGACAGACAGACAGACGGACAGACATACAGACAGGCGGACATGGTTAAATCAACTCGGGTGGTGATGCTCATCAAGAATATGTATACTTTTCTATACCTGCCACGCCTCCTTATTGGCGTTTCAAACGGAGTGACAAAATTAATATTCCCCTTTTACGTTTTTTAAACGGGCGTATAAAAACGGCATAAATACGCCGCACAGTGCACTTTTTAGAGCAGCTATCTGTCCGAAAATAGGTAAAATTAAAAAAAACATGCTTAGAATTAAATAATTTTTTTTAATACCACTTTTTTCATTTTCCATAGTTTTTTTAATCTGGTTCTTATTTGTATCTACCTTGTATCGTTTAAGAGATATAGGGTGTCAAATATGTAACTTTTTTCAAAATTTTACAAAATTGTCGAAACTGAAATTTTCTTCGGAGGAAAGAGTTTAAGTACTTTTAAAAAAGTTAGTTTTTGTCTAGATAAGGAGTATATATAATATCGAAAATATTAAACGAAATCGCCGTAGCTTTTATGATAAATTTACAAATATTACGATTGAAAAAGCATTTTTTTATGAATTTTCAAATTTAGGTAAGCTTTTATTAATCGGAATCCATAGGAATCCAGAATGACATACACCTTAAGAAACCCTGATGTATCTAGTTTCAAGTGCCATGTGATTATGAGCAGCCTGATCCGGCCCTTGAACAAAGGTTTGAATTTCATCTAAAAACAGTGACTTTTGAGGTTTTGTTTTGTATTTATTTGATGTTTCCTTTAACTGTTTCATCTTTAGTGAAAATAATAAAATAATAGAGAAAATTGAAATACGGATTTAATGACGATGCTTATGATATCTTCGGACTTATTACATCCACTTATAACGTCATTACGACATCACAAGGTAAAAAATTAAAGAAAAACAGAAAGTGTCGATGAAAATGAAGATATTAAAAATTTATTAGTTGAAAACTAAAAATAAAAGAGATCAGAATTTCTTTATATTATTTTTGAAATTCTGTAGAGTATCTTAAGTTTTTGTTCATGTTAATATTCACCCTGTAAATAATTATGGTATAATTGTTGCTTTAAAAAAAAAATAAATAACTGGCCATTTCAGCCCTTGAAAGGACTTTGACCTAGCTTCTTATGATCAATTGTGTTGTGCGTGTTATTAAGTTTGTGCACAATTGACCGAGAACCGGACCTACATGTTTAACGCCGACTCCGAACGGCGATGAACGGAATGTTCTCGTTCTCAAGAAGCTTTACATGGCATTTTGATTACTCTCTGAGGTTTGCCATTGTCTGCAGAGAGGTGGCGGCCGTACAGAAAAATTATTTTAATTCAAATAATTTTCTGTCGCTGCTGGGGTTCGAACCTGGGTTTCCAGGTTCTTTGACATAGCGGCCACGCACTTTAACCAACTACGCCACGGACGCCACATTTGTTGCTTTACATAATTTATTTACAAAAAATACTTAAATCGACTTTATTTAAAATTTTAAAAAGGTTAAAAAATACGAAATGTTCTAAAGCAAATATTTTAAAAACGGCCTTGTTTATTTTAAAAAAAAATTTAAAAAACTTAATTAAATGTCGAAAAATAACGATTTTAATCCATTTTTCTGATTAGTGAAGTCAGCGAAAATTTTACCCTTACTTGCATGTGTTCATAGTCACCCTGTAAAATCGTCGTATGACTTATGGTTCTTTTTGTTATAATTATAGTTAGTTTAAGAATTAAACATTACAATATAAAAAAAACTGCATTAATATTGACTGGTTCAAAACAGAGACTATAGATTGTATAGACTTTGCATCTGAAAGCCACTTTCAACATTGAACAAATCGTAGGATGTAATTATCTGCACGGGCAGCGAAAAAGCAGCGCTGACGGCAAATTTGTGTTGCTAGCATTTGTTGATAGACTCTAAAACGTCAAAATCTAATCAACAAAGTTGTCGGTAAGCCATGTTGATTTTATTATTTTCATTGGAATTCTTTGCGGGCGGACTAGCTTGTTTGTTTACATTTTTTTGCATGGTTTTTGTTATTGCTCTTCCTTCTTCCTTTGTCTGCAGGTTTTTGTTTCGCTAGGATTTTTAGCTTAATATTTGGCGATCGTCAGAAAATTTATATTTTTGCCATTTTGTCTATCTCGATGAAGATATAGAAACATCGCTGTAACTTTTTTAATTCAGTTTGGATTGAAATGCACCCAAGCATAATATTGTAGATAATTTTATCACCTTTAAAATGACATCAAAAATTTTGTATTGTATTTTTTTGCTACATTTATTATTTTTTTTTTTTTAACTTAACTTAATATTATATCTATCTATCTTAATCCATTCCTTCTGAACATATATAATATATATAATTTATTTCATAATATATTGGCCTTGTTGCCACACAGTACAATCGCCAGCTAGAATAACTACATTGTATTGTTGCTGCTGTATTTGCCTTGTTTCCACTAAAATATGCAATAAAAATATTTAAATAAATTAAATATTTAAATAAAATAAATATACCTTGTTTGTTATTGTAAATAAACTATAAATCAATTACACTATAATGAACAAGAAAAAAATATTTTTCAATTAAAGCCTTAAAATCCATTAAGTTTTATATAAATTTTAAGACTGAATTTTCTATAAAATATTTAGTAATAAAAAAAAAACAAAATCAAAATGGATCTTATTTTAAGTATTTCAAAAAAAAAATTTCTTGGAAAAAAATTTAAGTGTGGAAGCAATAAAAGTTAACATATTAAAATAAAATATAAAAATATAAAATTGAAAAGAAGAGTGCATTTTTATTATTGTTTTATAAATAAACTAAAAGCTAATTTATAAAACAAACAACATTAAAAATCAATTTTAAATAAAACGCAAAAATTAAAAACTTGTTTAAATAACAGTTTAAATAAAACATAAATAATAATTTAAAAAATGCAATTTTATAAAAATTGTGAGAAAATTGTATAAAAATGTAAGTGCCAATAAAAATAAATAAACCAATAAATATAAAAATTTAAAAGTGTCAAAAGTCGAAATAAAAAATAGAAAATCTGTACAAGAAAAATATATATAAATAAATATAAGTAAAAATTAAATATAAAACTGAAAATTAAGAAATGGATTTATTTGATTTTATTTGATTTGATTTAGTGATTACTTGCTTTTTTATTGATGCGTTTATATGCTGCTAAAACTATATTTATTTATTTTATTCTTACACTTAAAGAATAAAATAAAATATATAAAGAATTTTATTTAATTTTTATAAATAATATCGATTTTCACATTATAATTTGTATTAATTAGTTTTACAATTTTTATCAAATTATTATTATTTGATTTTTATTTAATTTTGTTTCAAACTTTTAAGATTTTTAAAATTGTTTTAATATTAATATGTTTAATGGTTTAGTATTAATCACATTGAAAAAGAAGTTGGAAATTTGTAATTAAATTTTTTTTATTCTTTTCAGCGTTTTTTATTTTTTTTATTTTCATTTTTATATATTAAAAATTAAAACATATATTAAAAATGACATTTTATATATCTTAAAATATATATCTTTAAATTTCTTAAAAATAATAACAAATTAAAACGAAACAAATTTATGTCTTTATATTTTCAAGAACTACAAATGGGATATTTTTTGTTTTAAAATTTTTTAAAATTTTAAAAGTATGAAACGAAATTAAATGAAAGTCAAATAATAATAATTTGATAAAAATTGTAAAACTAATTCATACAAATTATAAGGTGAAAATCAATATTATTTATAAAAATTAAATAAAATTCTTTATATATATTATTTTATTCTTTAAGTGTAAGAATAAAATAAAAAAAATATAGTTTTAGCAGCATATAAACGCATCAATAAAAAAACAGATAATCAATAAATCAAATCAAATAAAATCAAATAAATCCATTTCTTAATTTTCAGTTTTATATTTAATTTTTACTTATATTTATTTTTCTTGTTTAGAATTTTTATTTTTATTTTGACTTTTGACACTTTTTAATTTTTATATTTTATTTTTATTGGTATATTTAAGCAATTGCATTTTTATAAAATTTTCTCACAATTTTTATAAAATGGCATTTTTTAAATTATTATTTATGTTTTATTTAAACTGTTATATTTTTTAACAAGTTTTTAGTTTTTGCGTTTTATTTAAAATTGATTTTTAATGTTGTTTGTTTTATAAATTAGCTTTTAGTTTATTTATAAAACAATATTAAAAATGCACTCTTCTTTTCAATTTTATATTTTATTTTATTTTGTTAACTTTTATTGTTTCCACACTTAAATTTTTTTTCCAAGCAATTTTTTATTTGAAATACTTAAAATACGATCCATTTTGATTTTGTTTTTTTTATTACTAAATATTTTATAGAAAATTCAGTCTTAAAATTTATATAAAACTTAATGGATTTTAAGGCTTTAATTGAAAAATATTTTTTTCTTGTTCGTTATAGTGTAATTGATTTATAGTTTATTTACAATAACAAACAAGGTATATTTTCTTTTATTTAAATATTTAATTCATTTAAATATTTTATTGCATATTTTAGTGGAAACATGGCAAATACAGCAGCAACAATACAATGTAATTGTTCTAGCTGGCGATTGTACTGCGTGGCAACAAGGCCAATATATTATGAAATAAATTATATTTATTATATAGGTTCCGAAGGAATGGATAAAGATAGATAGATATAATATTAAGTTAAGTTAAAAAAAAAAAATAATAAATGCAGCAAAAAAATACAATACAAAATTTTTGATGTCATTTTAAAGGTGATAAAATTATCTACAATTTTATGCTTGGGTGCATTTCAATCCAAACTGAATTAAAAAAGTTACAGCGATGTTTCTATATCTTCATCGAGATAGACAAAATCGCAAGAATATAAATTTTCTGACGATCGCCAAATATTAAGCTAAAAATCCTAGCGAAACAAAAACCTGCAGACAAAGGAAGAAGGAAGAGCAATAACAAAAACCATGCAAAAAAAATGTAAACAAACAAGCTAGTCCGCCCGCAAAGAATTCCAATGAAAATAATAAAATCAACATGGCTTACCGACAACTTTGTTGATAAGATTTTGAAGTTTTAGAGTCTATCAACAAATGCTAGCAACACAAATTTGCCGTCAGCGCTGCTTTTTCGCAGCCCGTGCCAATGTTTTTCGCCGTGCCGATAATTACATCCTAGGATTTGTTCAATGTTGAAAGTGGCTTTCAGATGCAAAGTCTATACAATCTTTAGTCTCTGTTCAAAAGTTATACATTTTTGGACACATAACTGCTCTAAAAAGTGCACTGTGCGCCGTTAATGCAGTTATATCCAATATATTGTAGAAAAAAGCAAGAGGCAATCTTTTAGTGCTACTCTTTGTGGTGTACTCGCCTAGCATTTGGTCTATAGCAGTGTCGGCCAAAAAAAAAAAATACACAGTTCTTTCAGTTTTGTAGTAGTGTGCTCCCAAGTGAGAGCAAAGAATCTCTCTTTGGCTTACACTGTGAAAATTTTACTTCGCTGGAGGCTTAAAGAAATGTTTTATTATTAACATTAAGCGGCATTCTAAATGAATGCAGGTATATGAAACTGAATTGAAATTAATGAATTTTTTTACTAGGTTAATAATGTGCAATATTATTTATTGTCTAGGGGCAGCGTTAATAATAATAATCAATAATAACATTAATATTAATATTTTATTAATAATATCAATTTGCATATATTTATTATTAATATCAATATAACATATTTATTTTTAAAGTAATCTTCAACTAATAACATTTTACCGACTCCTAATAGTAGGTACTAATATTATTTATATTGCATATTATTTCAAAATAAAAGAAACACTGGTAGCGCGCCCTACTTTCTTCTTAAAAATTAAGTTTTCGCTTCACCAAAACAATTTATAAAGAAAAAATATGCTGATTCCCACATTTGGTTGAACATTTTTTTTTTACGTGTAAGCATTTAAAATTACGTAATAAATTGCGCGCATGCGTTGCATAGAAGCGTGGTGTTAACTAGCCAAAAGCGACACATCGACTGAGCGCTCTTGGTACGAATAATCGGTAGCGTCGGTGTAAAAGCACGAAGTTTCATGAAGCACGCGTGAATAGGCGTCGGCCGACACTGGTCTATAGCAGTGATGCACACAAGATGCTTACGGAGCTACTCGGCTTTCACATAGGCTATGTTCACACGTCAGTCAAATGACTGAAGTTCATCACGATTTTTTACTCTCTTTTACTCTCACACACGATCTTTTGATTGATGCTCTGACGACGCCATTTGTTACTTTTCTGCTACCTACTATTTTGTGAAATCGTATCGTGCTGTAAACAGAAAGTAAACACAACACAATAAACAAAACCCGATTTTAAATTTTTTAATAGAAAAGTTGTGTTGCATTTCATTTTGTTCGCAAGGGTTACAGATAACATCCTTTTCACTTCAAAAAACTACATTTGTTACCAAAAAACTACTAATTAACTACTTTTCTTGACATAATTTCCTACTAAACAACAAACAATTAAAATAATGCAACCATTTGACTGATTGATCCAGGTCTAGAGCCATGGTATAATTATGCAAGGTAGCATTGACAGTTGCTTGGGAAAACATCTCCTGTCAAAAAATATACTCAAGAAGAGAGCGTTCAGAATCGGCCATTGAAAACATGGTATAATAATACAAGGTAGTATTGACAGTTGCTTGGGAAACCAGCATCTGTCAAAACAAAAGTCAAGAAAGAGAGCGTTCAATTATGCTTATGTTTTCGCCATTGTTTATATTTCAGAGCTTGCAAATAACTACACATTTGATAACAAAATATTGCATTTTTTATTTTATTAATAGTTATTTATTATTACTAGAACGAAGATAATTTGTAAACTTAATGTTATTAAGTGCAAACATAAAAAAAAAGGTTGAAAACGTTTAAGTGCAGAAACTTCAACAGCTGCAGATGCATGTGGACGAAATTAAAGAAGTTTTCAATTAAAATAAACACCACGGCTGGAAAACATTAAGCACATATCACACATGATTTTTTCACAACTTTCATCATTATAATTGTTTATTTAACGTACATATTTTGCGGAATTTATTTATTTTTACATTCGTTTAATTCTTGTTGCACGAACAACTGTTTTTGACAGATGGTGGTTTCCTTGTTGCTGAGAAAATCCATACTTGTCAATGCTACCTGTATAATTGTATCATGATTGAAAACACAATGAAAACACAAACAATGTTGAAAACGTTGAAGTGAAAAAAAATCAACAACCTTAGCTGCAGATGCATAGCTGTTTTTGACAGGAGATGTTTTCTTGTAGAAGAGAAAGTAAGCAGTTGTCAATGCTACCTTGTATTATTATACCATGGTCTAGAGCTCAATCAAAATTTTGACTGACGAGAGAAGAATTTGGAGTTCATTTTCGTTCTGAGATAAAGTTCATTTTCTTTTTACATAGGAAAGCAACAAAAAATTTTGACTGATTCAATCATTTGACTGACGTGTGAACATAGGCTTACAAGTCGTGTGTGCGAAGGTACCGAACTTCTGCAACGCTAGCAGAGAATCAGTTTAGGCCGAAACACATAAGAGGCATGCATGCTTCAAGCATCTGACATTTGTGATTGAATATATGTATTGTTATGAAGTAGCACAAATTAAAAGCATGCACGCATGCATGATGCTTGAAGCATGCCTGAAGTTGGCGAACTTTTAACTTTTTGCAGGCATCAAAGCTTTGACAGAAGATATCTGTGAAATAAAAGCAAGACCAACACAACCATTAACCATAAAATATCCCTCAATTCCATTTTTAATTGTTTTTGATTAAATTTAATGTATTTTCATAACTTTTCCTTTAAAATTTCTATTCATGTTAACATATTTGAAATTTATCACACATGCGATGCATGCTTTCTATGTGCTTTAATCAAGCGTGCTTCACAGGCATGATACATGCTTAAGGCATGCATGCTTTCTATGTGTTTTGGGCTTTTGCATTTGCACTTCGTGGAGTAAGCATGTTATGCGCAAATAATTTTGTTAAATGCTGTACATACGAAATATATGATTGAATTAAACATGTTTCAATCTGAATAGGAATTTGTTTATTTTTTTATCTAAACCCTTATTATGAGCCTTAATTTATCTACCAAAAACACTTTTTCCACTCATTTTACTTAATGAGTGTAAAAGAACTTGTAAAAGTATTTCTTTTTTAGTATTCTGCTCGCACACACATTAGAGCGGGTCGATTTAAAAATCGCTCAATGCTCTGTGAAAATCGTATTCTAGGGATCAAAATAAGAAACTTCGCCGAAGGAACCATACCTCTAAAACGAGTTCTGATGTCCCCCAATTTGGGTCGAACTTTTGGGTAGGGCAAATTTTGAAAAATACCACTTTGACCCATTTAGAGTGCTCCAATCGAGTCCAAATGTATGACCGACCCCCACTAACTTTGGAGGCCCGACCCACCCATGCCAAAGGCACACCCCCTGGAACCCCCTGTGGGGTTCCCCATACAAACATTTAAAAAAATCACCATTTTTGGCCTTTACATGAAAAAATCAGCGAAATGGCTATGTTTTTTCTTTATTTTTATTTATTTATTTATAATAATATTTATTATTTATTTATAATAATATTTTTTTTTTCTCTTTTGAAATTTATTTAGTCAGAACATATATAAATGAAAAAATTAATTTAAGTTAGTTATAGAAAAGAAACTAAAAAAATTATTGTTTGAAGTCTTTTTTACTTTGAAGTCTGGGCAATTGCGCACGGCTCTCTAATGTCGTCGCCATAACAGCCTCTACATTTTCCGGTATAACCCGTTTGGAAACGCTAGCTAGCAATTGAACATGTCGTTCCATTCCTTGTATGTGTGATGGAATTTTTGGATCATTAAACGGTGGATCATCTTGATTTAAATATTCTTTCAATGTATCGTACGGAATGCTTCGCGTGAATGGTGGTTCAAATACGTTATTTATGTCATTCATATTGATCATTTCCGTGTAACTTGTGCAATTAAACTTTATATCTGGTTTTTTATAAGCTCTAAGTTGCGTTGGGTCGTCAACATCTGTTCGATAGCGTAGAATTATGTTGATAGCACAGTCGCGCTTTACTTTGCTATCATCAAACAACATTGATAACAAGATATTTTCCGAATGCGCATAATATGAATTATCTGTAATTACTTGATTGACAATTTTGCGTAAACGAGGTTCTAGAAATCGTGACCAACTAATGAAGTTGAAAAATAATGCACTGCCGTACACGACAGAGCTGTAATACTTGATATTGAAGTTCATTGGCACACAACATTTAATTATAAATTCAACCAGAATTCTTAAATTTGCATCTGGATTTTCCGTTGTCACATATAATCGTAATAATCTAGCGGCCTTGGTGAGCCACCGAGAATGTACAATTTTCAATGGTTTGATGTTAGCCAGATCCACCGAAACCACGCCGCTAGAGATTGCATGGGCCATGTCGTATAAGTACTTCGAATCGGTGGAAATTCAATTTTTTTCTGGAGCGGGGGCATATTTTGCAACTCAATTTTCTGGAAGCCGTCCACCACCTGAAAATATATAATAATAAAATAATTAAAAATGGTTGACAATTATAATAAATGAGTGATAGCAATAACTTACCGGAAGAGTTTCACAAGTTTCGATTTGACGGCTCAGTTTTCCGCTTGCCGATCTTGGTCCAGTGCTGGTTGATTTAACCAAAGCTTCAAACAAATGCCGAAACGGAAGTTCGTTGTAGTGTAGAAGGCAAACGAACCAATGCAATAGCCTTTTTAACAGCAATTCGAATCGTCGTATAATTCCACCGTGTGGGCCAGTGTTTGTTGGCTCACCGTCAGTGCATATTCCAATTAATGCATCCAGTGATATATTCTTATCGTTGAAAAAATCATTTAATTTGGTTGTTTTGTATTCAGTGGTTTCATGTTCCAGTCTTACGTAACCAATCAATTCAGAATTGGGTTCTCTTAAAATAACAAGATGAGGTTCTTTTACCATCCTTCGAATCGAATAACAAAAAAACAGCAATTCGAATCGTCGTATAATTCCACCGTGTGGGCCAGTGTTTGTTGGCTCACCGTCAGTGCATATTCCAATTAATGCATCCAGTGATATATTCTTATCGTTGAAAAAATGATTTAATTTGGTTGTTTTGTATTCAGTGGTTTCATGTTCCAGTCTTACGTAACCAATCAATTCAGAATTGGGTTCTCTTAAAATAACAAGATGAGGTTCTTTTACCATCCTAGTATGATATTTCTCATCAACTTTAGCTGTCGTTAAAGTATCATCTTTTCTGCCATCGAATGAAAACGCTAACAAATTGGTATGATCTAACCGTTTGCGAACCACTTCTTGTCTGCATTTCTCTTTTTCTCTGCAAACTTTCGATTTATCCATGATGAGAGGTTTGCCATGCTTATCTTTCATTTTAAAATCTTGGAAAAGAGCGGTTCCCAATACCGATGCTACTCTATCAGGCACACCAAATCTGTCACATACCAAGGCAAAGTTACAACAATCGTATCTCTCTGCGTATTGTGAACTTGTGCTTCTATCCATATCTTCTTGAACCGGTGGCGGTGCGTATGTTGAATCATCGGAATCTTGGTATGTTGGCATTGATGACATAGACGTTGCTTCTTGCTCTTCAGTTTCCATCACAACTGCATCCATGTTAGTCTTCTCTGATTATGTTGATCGTGCATGAACTCTTTGAGGCGTTCGGGAACCCAGCCGCATGCACATGGAGCTGCCTTCAAATCGCATTTACATGTTCCAATGTAAAAAATTGTTTCCAGAGATTTTACATACTCTGTAAATTGTTGGGTTTTGTTTCTTCTCTTGATTTGCTCTTTTATTCAATTTATTAAATACACTTTTTTTCAGCATTATTTCCATACCAAGTTTTTCCCAAATTCCATTCAACTTATCTTGTACTTGAATAGTGAATGATTTATGGGAAAACTTTTTTTGTTCTGTTTTAGCACGTTCGCTTAAGTAAAAATAATATCTCAAGATATCCAGATGGGTTGGTAAATTAAGATCAGTCAAATCAGTAGACACACCAAAAACAGTAACATCGTGCTTGGGTATATGACTCATTGGGTTTTCGATAGTTGTTGATGTTGTTGTTGCTTCATCTTGCGGTGTAGAGGATGATGGATTCATTGTAAACTTTTTGATTTGGAATGGTCAACTTCACTTATTATTTTTTTTAAAATATTTTTTTTATCTGGAATTAGCACTTCACACTTTGAGTTCTTCACAACGACTTAATGCATTCCCAAGAACTGTTGCGTTATATATGGTCTACGACACGAGGTAATAAGAATGCAATGGTAATTTCAATTCTACCTGCTGTGTCTTGTGGTGGCTTAAAAACGCACACAAGCAATTTTAGGATCTGTAATTGTGTCACAGTGAGACATTCATTTTTTAAAAGGGTTGAATAAATTTCTAAAGAGAAAAAAACTCCAAAAAGAAAAAAACATAGGCATTTCGCTGATTTTTTCATGTAAAGTGCCAAAACTGGCGATTTTTTTAAATGTTTGTATGGGGAACCCCAGGTTCCAGGGGATGTGCCACTGGCGTGGGTGGGTCGGGCCTCCAAAGTTAGTGGGGGTCGGTCACACATTTGGACTCGATTGGAGCACTCTAAATGGGTCAAAGTGGGATTTTTCAAAATTTGCCCCTACCCAAAAGTTCGACCCAAATTGGGGGACATCAGAATTCGTTTTAGAGGTATGGTTCCTTCGGCAAAGTTTCTTATTTTGATCCATAGAATACGATTTTCACAGAGCAATGGGCGATTTTTTTGCCTCCCCACAAATCGACCCGGCCTAACACAAATATTTAAACAAAAATTTTGCGCTTGTAATGAAAGGTCTGCCAACGCTGTGCACCACTGGTCTATAGTATCGACAGCTCCTTTCGTTGAATTAAAATATGGAATTATTTCTGGCTTAAGGTTTGTTCCAACCCATGGTACAATAATACAAGGTAGCATTGACAACTGCTCATTTTCTCTTCCACAAGAAAACATCTCCTGTCAAAAACAGCTGCTTGTGGAAATGCATCTGCAGCTGCTGAGGTTGTTGTTTTTTCACTTCAACGTTTTCAACATTGTTTGTGTTTTCAATGGCGGATTGTGAGCGCTCTCTTTTTGAGTATATTTTTTGACAGAAGATGTTTTCCCAAGCAACTGTCAATGCTACCTTGTATTATTATACCATGGTTCCAACCACTAGTTTATCGTAGTGAATTGTAGATAAAAGTACTACGCTCTTATTTTTTTTTTTTTTTTTTTTTTTTGGAACATAAGAGCACATTGCGACATTTTAATGAAATCCGAACTCAGTTGAGAGAACTGCGCGATCACTTGCTGGTAGAATGCTGGTATATATGGTTTATTTTTCTTTAGTGTTCCAACTAGGCCTAGGTTCCATCTAATTAATTTTTTTGCTAAGGGTAATGATGTGAAGAAATCTCTGGGTTGGTGCCTGGTTGTTTTCCAACATACAACTGCCCTTATAGGAGGTAGCCGGTTTTTGGATCACACCCACCAAACTTTAATGTCGTATTTAGCTGGATTTGAAGCTATGTATTGAGTAAACTTTGTTCTACCTCTTTAGGGATATAATTGTTTCTCAACTGTAACCGCATTATACGGTTTGAAACATTAGCGTAAATTGGCATTGAGCATTAAAAACATGACAGAAATTGGAGCTGCTTTGTCAGTTGCTAACCGTTGAGCTCGTGTTTTTCATTGTCAAAACGAATATATCTTGAAATGGCTAAAAATCTGTTAAGCCCCATAGCTGCTCTGTACAATGGGTTAGAGAAAGTTTTCCAGGCCTTTAGTGTGCTCATTAACAAACAGTAACAAACTCTTCAAAATTTAGCATTTTCAACTCTTTGCGAGAACAAGTATTTTGCTCATTCCATATCTGAAAACATTTATTGGCCTTATGATTTGTTTCCCTTATGAGCAACATTATCCTTATGATTCAGTCGTAAAAATAGATTTAAAAGTTTGCATCAACGTAAGGTTTGCTGTTGAAGAATATGGACCACAGTTTAGTCGAAGAATATTATGGTAAAGGTATTTGCTGGGTGCGAGGTTCTCTTTTGATCATTTAGTTCCATCGCGAGCAACAAATGGCTGACTTGAATGTGTTGCATCGGGAAATTGATATAATATTTCATTATCATTATCGCTACTCTCTCCTTCGAATAAAACTTCAATCGTTACCTTGTCTTCGCCATCATCGCTATCAACATTGGCATCCACTCCGTCATGATCAGATAGATACGTCTTTTCCAAAAATCTCTTCAATCATCCTGGACATATGCTCCTCTCGTTGCTAAAGAGTCATTCTTCTGTAATTCCTTAAGTGTAAGGGTCTTGTCTATCTGCCATAATTGCAAAACTTCTTTTGTTTGTTAGTTAGAAATAAGTGTGCTACAACAAATAGTATTATATTATAATTTAGTTTTTTTTTATATAATTTATAAATTTATTTTATTTATATAATTTATAATTTACTTTTACTTTCAGATTTAATTTATTGTAAATATAAACTTCTAATCTTTTATCACACAAAGTTAAACTTCACTGCAAACTTCACCACAATCGACTAACTGACTGACTGCAAAGATAAACAAAACTTATAAGCAACTTGAAATAATAACTGTAACTTTTGTTTTTCCTTTCGCTTTGTGTTCTTGCACTCAGAAAACTTGTAAAACTCACGTGCTAAATGCTAACATACCCGTTCATATAGAGCATATGTTGTTAATTTTAGAAAAAGCTCCCAGACCTATAATAATGCTCTAAATAAATATATTTTTTTTGCAAAGGTGTTTGGCTTCCATATTTAGGAAGATATAAAAAAGCTAAGTTCTTTGTGGAACTAGGAAAATGTTAATTTTTCCATTAAAAAAAAAAACAACTGGGTGTTACGTATTTGTGTAACACAAAGGTTAAAGGTCAGTGTTTTGTCTATCGGTTGAAAATGTAGATAAAATAGATTTAAAGCGATATTTTTTGATTGGAAGGAGATATTGGTATAGGGTGGTTTTTTTTAGGGGTTTGTTTTTCGAATAGAGATAAAACACAAGAAAATCGTTTTAATGTCCATCAATTTGGCTTAATTGGAAGGATAATTTTATGCCATTAATGTTTAAATATGATTTCGGGCATGTGGCCGCCGCGGCTGGCTCGAATAAAGCCAATTCTACAGGTCCAATTTTCAACCACTTTTTCGAGCATATGGGGCCGTATGTCGGCAATAACGCCACGAATGTTGGCCTCCAAGTGCCCATACGTTTCTGGTTTGTTGGCGTAGACGAGCAACTTCACATATCCCCAAAGAAAATAATCCAATGGTGTCAAATCACACGATCTTGGTGGCCAATTGAAAGGTCCATTCCGCGAAATTATGCGCTCATCGAATGTTCCCTTCAATAAATCGATTGTGACGTGCGCTGTATGGCATGTAGCGCCGTCTTGTTGGAACCACAACTCATCCACATTCCTGCCATCTAATTGGAACAAAATAGTCGGTTATCATGGCTCTATACCGGTCTCTCTTAACGGTAACTGACTCTCCAGCATTATTTCGGAAGAAGTATGGCCCAATGACTCCACCAGCCCATAGAGCACACCAAACAGTCAGTTTTTGTAGATGTAATGGCGTCTCAAGGAGCTCATGTGGATTCTCTTCACTCCAAATGCGGCAATTTTGCTTGTTGACGTAGCCATTCAACCAAAAATGAGCCTCATCACTGAACAAAATTTTGCGATGAAAAACAGCATCGAGATCAATCTCATTTTCGGCCCATTTGCAAGCGTTGTTCTTTTGTCAACCTGTTCATGATGAAATGGCAAACCAAACTGAACATAAATGACATAAGAGTTGCCAGATTTGACCACAAAATGCCAGTTTTATCTCTATTCGAAAAACAAACCCCTAAAAAAAACACCCTTTATAATTATTGAAGTGAAATTTCTTTAGCCGCGATGGGGAGTAAAACTGATGAAACAATTCGCCGATGAAACACTTCGCCGTGAAACACTTCGGCGTGTTTTTAACATAGTGTTACTCAAAATTAAATAATTATAATATAGTATGAACACAGTAGCTTTTCAACTGCATGGTTCATACATCGAGTAATTATAATATTGCCATAAAAATTCGATGCATATGGAGAATGTCTTTAATATTCATATTAAAAACATCAACTTTTAACAAAAAGACAAACACTGACTGCTGCTAAGTAGCAGAGTTGTAATGTACACCATTTTAAAGTATATTTCAAACTTTTAAGAGTAACAAAACAGTACACTGAGTATATTTGTGTATTGCATTTATTTTCCTTATATCTTTGTTTTTGATACAAAATTCTACATATCACATCGTTTTTTTATACATATTAACGCTCTTCAGCCCTCCCTTAAAACCTCCCTGTTCAGGTGTAGGGAAGGTTAGGTTAGGTTGACGTGGCTGTCTCCTATGAGACACACTTAGGCCAGTTTGGCCCGTTGTGATACCAGGGGTTAATTATTTCCACTCTATCTGAACCAGTTAGGTGGGTTAGGTTAGGTGTAGGGAATAAATATACAAAACTCATACAATTTGTATTGGAGCCACTCTTAGGAGTGGTCGGAGGGAATAGGACCCCAAAAGAAAAATGTTCCGTTTGCAAAAGTAATAGGGGTTGGTCATACATATTAACCCTCTCCGGCCCTCCCTCAAGGAGGGTGTAGGGAATGAAAATTGACATGTGCCAGCAAAAAAGCTGTGTGGTGTTTTGAGTTTTAAGTTTGAGAAAAATGATTTTGATTTTTATTTAAAATTTGGAAAAAACTTTTATTTCTGAGCGAGAAAATTGAAAAACAATTTTTATTCTTGAGCAAAATAATAAAACTTGAAAATAATTCTTATTCTTGAACATAAAAACAAAAATAAAAAAATAACTTTTATTTCTGATCAAAGCAATAAAAATCGTAAGATATTGAGCAATAAAATAAAAATCTAAATATATTAATCAAACTTTTAGTTTTTGGATTCGCTTATAATAATTACGATCCCTGATTAAAACACATTTAATTTACTCTTGCCATTATATGAAATGGGAGGTTTTTAGTAAGACTATATTAAAGTGGCGTCCGTGACTATATTATAGTGGCGTAAGACTAAGTAAGACTATATTATAGTGGCGTCCGTGGCGTAGTTGGTTAAAGTGCGTGGCCGCTATGTCAAAGAACCTTAGAGACCCAGGTTCGAACCCCAGCAGCGACAGAAAATTATTTGAATTAAAATAATTTTTCTGTACGGCCGCCACCTCTCTGCAGACAATGGCAAACCTCAGAGAGTAATCAAAATGTCATGTAAAGCTTCTTGAGAACAAGAACATTCCGTTCATCGCCGTTCGGAGTCGGCGTTAAGCATGTAGGTCCGGTTCTCGGTCAATTGTGTACAAACTTAATAACTTAACAACAAACTTGTTAAAAAAAAAAAAAAATAAAATATTAAAGAGTATATCAATTAAACACTTAAAAATCAACTTTTTTGGATAAAGTTTCACTTCTACCGTGCGTGGTGACCACACACATATTTTTTTAACATAAATTATTCTTGGAGCTTTGCTTTAAAAAGAATAAAAACAACTTTTGAAACTATTATTTTTTAATTATTCGGCCTTCTTTGTAGTGTTTAAAAATGTTTATAATTGGGCCAATTTCGATTTGGAGAAAAAGTCTTATATTATATTTTTAAAGAATTTTTATTCTGCAATATTTCGACTCTCGCTGAGAGTTATCATCAGGCTGGAAAAGGATATCGATTCTTTCACTTATATTGATATAAGTGATAAAGTTAATATTACATAAACAGAAACTTAAACTTTAAACATTTTAGACTTTCACGTAATTTATAACAAAAAGGATTTCGGCTTGGTATTAAATCCGCACGTCTGTCATCGTCGGTTTGCTTTTTGTATTTGTTAAGTATTTGTAAATGTGGGCGCAGTTGTCCGTGTCAGTTTTGTAGTTCAAGCGTATATTTGTTGGTGTGTTAATAATTACTAATATTTGTTTTAATTAATTAATAATAAAATAATAAAAATTTATAATTAAAAAATAATATTTATAAAATTGCATTGCATGTTAATTCTTAAAATTGAGACTAGGAATCAATAAAGTTTACCTACTTATATATTTTGACTTCTCGTAGACCCAATTTATTTCCTATTATCATCGTTGTAAATTTATAAGAGAAATTTATGAGTAGCTAATAACAACCTATCAAAATATTTTGATTTGGTGGCTAAACGGGCCGCTACATTACTTGAACCATATCTTATGTTGGTTTTTTTCCAAATTGAGAGATATCCTAAAAAAAGATGAATTAGCAACAGAATGGAAAAACTACATTTCATTCTGTTAGAATTTTAATGTTCTTTATTAAACGACGATTAGAATTCAAGTGATATATAAATGTGTGTGAATCATAAATGTGTTTGTTAACTTAACTTATGATAAATGTCAAAATAAGTAATAGTAGTGATATAATAGTGATGAATAGAGTGGCGTACTACTTCTTACTCTACAAAACATTCATAAATTCACCCATCTGATATTATTAACCTTTATATAATGTGCACAGATTTTTTACTTTTCGTAAGGAAATAGTGTGATTTTTTTATGTATAAAATCTTATTCAATATGGAACTAAAGTACAAAAATAAATATTTTTACCATATATAACAATATTTATAGCACTTTACATATTTTTTTGTTTGTTATGAACCCAATCAATAACAAACGTGTTGGAAGGGTTAATAGCATAACCTGCAACTGAGATATTCACCTCACTCTCCGTGGTGAAATGATTTCTCTCGTATGTGTGTTTACTTTTTGGAATTTCAGAATCCCCGCAAAAGTTCCCTATCTTGTTATCTTTGTTTCAAAGTCAGGAGAATGACCTGAATGGGTGGATGTACAAAACAATTAGAAGAGACCCAAGTTCAACCTTATAACCAGTGCTGCCAGGTTTCAGTGAAAAAAAATGCATATTTTTGCGTACAAATGAATTTTTTCCCCCGTTTTTAACTTCAAGTTTCCCCGTTTTTTTCCGCGGTATTTAAATTGTTTAATAAATAGCAATTTAAAGAAATAATAAGTTCATTAATTCACTTTACTAAAACTTAAATAAATACAAACAGGAACAATGAACGTATCCATAAGAAAAATAAAAATAAAAAATGAAAATTTTAAGCGATATTGTATTTTGACTCGAACGTTACGTTTTTAAGTTAATCAAAAAATTGTTAGTAATTATTTGAAATATACATATTGTTATACATATTATCAAACCAAGTAAACAAGAGTATGTGTATTATTTCTATTATAAAAAGTTAAAAATTCTGAATTTATTTCAATTGCAAAGCAATTTGTATATTTCATTAAAGATTTACTGCGAAAAGTTCTGCATTGAGAGGTATTGTCAAGAAAGTTCCTTATTTTTGTTTTATTTAAATTAATATCTTAATAATCACTTTCAGCACTTGCCCCGCTATAAGGAAAGCAAAAAATAAACACCACTATTTTTTTTTTATATATCTGAATCAATGAAAAATATGACTTCTTTCCAGGATTCCTGGATAAGTTCTGATGATATATTTGAAAAATTTATATTTCTTAACGATCTATATTCTTGGTCGAAATCATTCCACTCGGATTGATCCGAAATAACGTGTGAAAATATTTTTAAGCTTAAAAAGTTTTATTTTTCATTTTTACTATCTATGAGTGACCCTTTATATAGCTCCTTCAAAAAGTATCGAAATTGTTTAAGTCTACATCAAAAATTCTATTATGACTACATTTATGTATTCCTTTCGCATGAAACAATCAACAAAAGTCTTCAAAGTTAGATCTATTATATCCATATATGACACATTCAGCTTTGTAAAAAATGGCAAACAAAACACGGATGTAATTAAAATAAAAAATTGTATTTGGTTTTTCTAATAACCTATATACTTTTTCACTCGCTATTTTATTTTTAATTTTCCCCGTTTTTATCAATGTTTTCCCCGCCTCCCCGTTTTGTACGAAAAATCCCGAAAAAGGGGAAAAATCCCGTCACCTGGCAGCTCTGCTTATAACAGAAAAACTACTTTTTTGTAACACTATTTATTTATTTATTTATTGGCCAAGCAAGGCACGTCAAAAAGAACACGTCAAAAAGAAAAGGCAAGAAGAAGAACAAATAAAAGTAAAAGCAACTTACTTAAATACTAGTATATTTTATACATATTTAGTAGTAGAAAAGGAAGGAGGAGAAGGAAAGTAAAAAAAAAGCTCAAAAATTGGGTTGATTAGGAAGAGAAAGAGACTTGGATAGAGATCGCTTGAATGAGGATTTAGACATGGAAGGTGAGTAGTGGTCGGATAAACTATTAAATTCTCTACAGCAACGGCTGATGGGTTCATTACTTGCATATGCAGTATGATGCTGATATTCAGTTAACAGCCGAGTGTGTCTTCTACGTCTTATAGGGTCATTGAGGGTAATCTTGTTAGAGATGTATTCGCAATTAGTTACACCGTTCAGAACATCGAAAGTAAAGCATGAATCCAATACCGTTCTTCTTATTGATAGCGGCATCAAATTTAATAGGCTGAGTCTGTGTTCATACGGTGGAAGGCTACAATATTCTCGGGGGGTTATAAGTCTCTCTCAGAGCGAATAGGACAAATTGCTTTTGTATGGATTCGATTCTATCACTATGGGATTCAAAAGCTGGATTCCAAATAATGCAGCCATATTCGAGTATTGGGCGCACTAGTGCACAGTACAGGGATGTAGTGACCCATACATTCTTGAATTCATGAGCTCGTCTTTTAGATTAAAACGCAGTTTGTTGTCCAAGACCACTCCAAGATCAACTGTTAAGTAATCGACCCTGTTAAGTTCGATATTGTTGAGGCGATAGTTATAATTCGTAACTTGGTTTCTACGGGAAAAACTTACCACGTTACACTTATTTACATTGAGGTAAAGTTTGTTTTGGGTACACCAGGTCTCAAGAGTTAAGAGGCTTAACTGTAAAAAGTTGACATCTTCCTGCGATTTAATTACGTGGTACATTTTTAGGTCGTCCGCATACATAAGATGTGGAATATCCTTCAACACTATGGACAAGTCGGATATGAAGATATTGAAGAGAAGAGGACCAAGGTGGCTACCTTGCGGTACTCCAGAGGAGACTTCGATTTTCTTTGACAAAATTCCTTGGAATTTAACATATTGGGATCTACCAAGGAGATAAGTTGATAGCCAACTAAGTAAAGATCCAGAGAAACCGAATTTTTCTAATTTATATATTAAGATGCCATGATCAACACGATCGAAGGCTTTACTGAAATCAGTGTAAATAGCATCTATTTGGTCTCTTTTCTCCATTTTTCTTAAAAGTCCGAAACCATGATCATGAGGTTAGTGGTGGAGGATCGACCTTTTTGAAATCCGTGCTGCTGCTCGTTTAGTCGAGGATTGGCAAGGCGTGTTAGCTTTTCGCATATAATTTTTTCGAATAGCTTTGGGATGGCTGACAAAATAGCTATGCCTCTAAAATTTTCAACAGAACTCTTTTCACCGTTTTTGTATATTGGTATTAGGTGGGAAGTTTTCCAATAAGAGGGAAACACTCCAATAGAGAGTGATTTGTTAAATATTATATATAAGGCCAAAAGTAGTTGGTCTAAGCATCGCACCAATAACGTGGGGGGAATTAGGTCTGGTCCAGGTCCTTTGTTTGCATCTAAACCCTTTATTGCGCTTGAAATGTCTTCTTTCGTCAAGCTGAAGTTTTCAACCATGTATTGTGAGTTCGGAGTGGGGGGAAAACATCAGACTGAGTAGTTGGTGGACAAAAAACCTCCTTAAAATGATCCGCAAAGAGGTTACATATTTCCTGAGGGTTGGAAGAGGTAACATTACCTTTATACATGGATGAAGGGTAACCGGCTGATTTTCGCTTCAAATTGACAAAGTCAAAAAATGTTTTGGGGTCCTGGATAATTTTTTCTCCAATTAAGTTTGTGTAAAACTTGTAAGCTACTTCTGATTTGAAAGAAAATTCTTTTGATAGCTCATCATATTTGAGCCTCATTTCTTCGCTTACATGCGCAGTGCTTTTGAGGAGTTTGTAAATTCTATTTCTCTTGTTTTTCACTGAAAGTTTCAGAAAGTTTGTTTTTTTTTCTTTATTTTAGGCACATACCTTTCGATAGCTGTAGAAATGTAATCATAAAAACTCGAAATAACGCTATCTAAGTCCAAGTTCGATAGAACACAACTCCAGTTAATACCATCTAGAAACGATATTATGCTTTCATAATCGGCGTTAAGAAAGCCGTACACAATGGAGTTATTGAAGGATTTGGTAAAAGAAATATTAATGTAAGAGAAAGTAACTGTTAAGGCTGTATGGTGGACAGTGTTAGCAAACAAATTTTCTGCTTCGATGGTTGGACCAACCTTCACTTCGTCGTATGAGTTAGTAAAGATTAGGTCTAACCACCTACTATTTTGGTTTTGTGTTCCAGAGACTTGCTGAAGATCATTGCTATAAAAGGTATTTAGTAATGTGAAGTCTATAGAACTTGAGAGGCATACAGGCAGAAGATAGTTGTCGTTTTCGTCAATGACAAATTATATATTTTGACGGTTGAAGTCACCAAAAATAATAACTTTATCTTCCTCATTTAAAGTCGCCATAAATGTAGTGATTATTGCACATAACTCTTTGTATGATGATTCACTAGAACTTGGGGGAATGTAAATAACACCAATGTACATATATACACTTTTTCCTATACAAACTTTTACTATACGGTGTTCAAAGATTTTGTGAGTAGGTGTTTCTATAAGCTCACATGAAAGAGAATTGTGAATAGCAATCAGTACACCACCTCCTCGTGACAGGCCTGTGGAGGTATAGTCGCGGTCATTTCGGTAGATAGTCCAATTGCTTTCCAGAATTTCCTCATTTTTAAAAGTGTCACTTAGCCAAGTTTCCGTAAGTAGTAGAGCCTTGAAGTGACAAGATTTAGCGTCAATAAAAAGTTTGTTTAGTTTACCTCTTATACCACCACAGTTGTGATAAAATATTTTGAGAGAATCCGGTTGGCATGGATGGCTTGGACACTACTTGAGGGATGTTGTTAGGTTACTTTGGCTGGTTTTGAGAGATAGTGGTTGTGTTAGGATGAGAGTTAGGAGCAATAATACTGTTGGTGCTCCTTACGTGACTTTTGCAGAAAGGAAACATGTTTAGACTTGACATGAGAGCCATAGGTGTCAAGATCCACGTTGACTTGATTAATTGATATTCCAAGTTGCTCGTGAAAGCAATTAAACATTTGACGTAAATCGTTCACATCGGTCGGCAGACCTTCTTGTTGAATTAAAACTTTTAATTTTTTTTGGTCTTGCCTTCTATGTATGTAGAATCAGGAGCTTTATGCATATAGGCGAGATACAGACGGACGTTGTTGTAGACACTGTTCTCTCTAAGGCGAGAAAGGGCATATCTGCTTTCAGTGTCTGCACAAGAGTTCGAAGTAAGTTTAACCTTTGGTGGTTGAAGGGGGTCGATAAAATAAGTGTGACTATTAGGTTGGTTAGGGGCTCCACTTGTGGTTGGAACAGACGGAGATGGGTTTAAGGTATGCGAATGAAAAAAGTTGGGATAGAGTGTCTGGAGTATATTACTCTCATTTTTATTAGCTGGTTTGTCCAAATTAGGATTGAGATTAAATGAGACTCGTTTTGGGTGAGAGGGCAGACGTGTGGGATTCGCTTTATTCGAGTTAGGAGAGTTTATTTTTAGGCGTTGGTTTAACTGCGGAGTGAAAATTGGAAAGATATTAGTTTTAAGTTTCCAATTGGGATCAGATCTAGAATGTGAATTAGGTAATTTTTTGTCAGAGGTGGAGTAGTTTGGATCAGGCGAAGTACCATTATATTTCTGTAGAGTTTTTCTAGGATGCGACTTAGAATTAAAACTAGAATTAGAATTAGAGTGCGTGGCCGCTATGTCAAAGAACTTTGGAAACCCAGGTTCGAACATCAGCAGCGACAGAAAATTATTTGAATTAAAATAATTTTTCGGTACGGCCGCCACCTCTCTGCAGACAATGGCAAACCTCAGAGAGTAAACAAAATGCCATGTAAAGCTTCTTGAGAACGAGAACTTTCCGTTCATCGCCTTTCGGAGTCGGCGTTAAGCATGTAGGTCCGGTTCTCGGTCAATTGTGTACAAACTTAATAACACGCACAACACAATTGATCATAAGAAGCTAGGTCAAAGTCCTTTCAAGGGCTGAAATGGCCAGTTATTTTTTTTTTTTTTTTTGTATTAGAATTAGAATTAGTAGATAAAGAGCTAGAGTTATTGTAAGAATTATTACTATGAGTAGCCTTATTTCCATCAGTAGGTTTATGATTATGAGAATTAGACTTAGAGCTAGAACTAGAATTAAAATTATAATTATAAGAAGTAGAAGCAGATTTGTTGTAGGAATTAGACTTAGAGTTAGAACTTTTAGGCAGCTTCCTAGGTCTATCAATCCATTTTGAGACTTCAGCTTTACCATCATCCAGACTAGATGTGTGAGAAAATAACCAGGCAAATTTTGAAGGGATGTAGATTTTGAAATTTCTGGTTCTTTTCCTGCGGTTTGTGGAAGTTTTCTTGCAGTCCTCATTTGGAATCGTGATGCTGTACTTTTTCTGGAATAACTTACAGACCCAGGAAACACTTGTTCTCGAAGGCAGACCCTTAACAAACAATGCAGTTTTTTTGTTATCGTTCCCACTCGCTAGCTTTTTTATTCTATTTTGCCAATCAGTTAGTGTCCATGTCGATCCAAAATGGTGAACCATTTTACGAGGAGCGGCAACTGGGCTTAGATCCGTTTGTTTTGTAACTGTTTTACTGGGAGATGTAGGCGATGGAGGAGAAGACCGGGCTGGTGAAGTTAAAAGCGTTGCTTCCAATATTTCCTCCAATACAGAAGATGAGTGACGATTAAAAGAGTCTGAAGTTTTGTTGAAACATTCCGGGATATTGTCGATTTTTTTTTGAAGTTGATACAACAATATCTCCTATTTCGGAAAGAATGGAACGAGTAACAAGTAGTTCGTCGCCTATATCGTTCATTTTTTGGAACAGAAATTCCAGAAGAGGATCCGGTTGTTGATTTGTTGGAACATTGGTTTTGGCCGAAGACTGCAATAACACATCAATGTCGTTCTGTAAATGGGCAATGCCGTCTGTAATAGACTTAGTGAGATCTATATTTTTAAATGATTCTATGTCAGATCTCAGGCTACATCTTAAATCGCTTGTCACATTCGCATGGCTATCACACACTCTCTCTTGAAGCGATATCAATTGTTTCGATATGGACTCAAATTGCAGTTGACATTCTGTTTTAAAGTTATCAAATGCGATATTGTTCTCATCTGCAATTTTGAAGACGTCATCAAACTTGGTCTGTTGTTTAGATACTTTCTTGAAAAACAACTTGTTATCAGAGAGTGTGGAGTTATGTGATTCACTTAAACACTTTATGGCCAACATTACATGAGACAACGTTATTTCTCTACACTCGTCGCAGTAAAACATAAAATTGTCCAAAAAGTCTTGCAGATATGTGATACTCCGTTTTGAAAGACCAACGCAGGCAGCATGGAATACCTTACCGCAAAGTCCTTTGCACATTATGTTAGGAACAATGCTTCCATTGATAGTGCAGGAGGGGTTTCCGCAGTTGTTTTCCATGTTATGAATTTAGATTCAAACAAAATTAGGTCAATATATTTGCTTAATTGCAGTAGAACACTTTCGGTTTATGTTGAGATAGGTCAGCAACAACAAAAACACAGCAGTAAAAAATGCAAGGTAGCGGTTTAGCGGGCAGTGATCGAAAATGTTATTGCGGTTACTTTTAAGGTGCAAAGAACTTTTGACACAAATTTGGATATTTTTTTTTTATTTTTTCACTTTGTTCTTTTTATTGGCTGTTTATATTTTTTCTTTTTTTTTTTTTTTATTATGTTTTTAGAAGATCAGTTTGACAATTGTATGTTTTTGTTTGTTTGAATTTTTTCCAATAGGCTATCCTGATCAATACTTCTCAATGCAATCAAATTAAAAATTTAATTCATTCTTTTTCCCAACGTTTCGTTGATTGTTTGTCAACATCTTCAGGGGATCTTTTTTATTTAAACGAGAAACAACAATAATGGCTTAATCAAAACATTAATTTAAAAATATGACAATTTTAATTACGAAAAACAATAAAATAATTAAATAAATAAATAAAGGCAACAAGACTAAATGAATAACTTACATAGTGAAATAAAAATTGAACTTAAAACATTGAACTTAAAACAGAGAAAATTAGAAAATTTAAGATTTTAATTATTTATTTTTATTTTTCTCCTGCACCACTTGTCAACACTGTTTTTTTAATGCAAAACAATAGCGTAGCTCGCGCTTATATTGTCTTTGTCTTCTCGTGAGTTCATCGTCGTCGTTATCTTTTGTTGTATTCTCAGGCTCTCTAGAGTGAAACGTTTGTTTGTCTTCTGTTCGATGTCCAGTATTTTCACTCCATTCAGGTCAGCTGTGTGTCCGCTCTCGATCATGTGTTCTGCTAGCGCTGTTGACATACGTTTGTGCCTGATGTCTGCTTGATGCTCAAGAACTCTCGTTCTGAGTTGTCTCTTAGTCGTTCCTATGTACACTTCCTTGCATTGCTCAGTCGCACTCCCATTGCATTTTATCTCATAGACGACGTTTTTCTGCTCTTGTTTATCTATAGGCGTCTTTGTGTTGGTGAACAATTTTGTGAGAGTGGTGTTTGATTTATGTGCGAATGTAATATTCTCATCTTGTGTTATTGTCTTCAGCTGTTTGTTTTCCGTTAGTGTTGGTATATATGTGATGCTGTGAAATTTTTTGGTGTTGCCAGATTGTTGGTCTGAGGTTGTGGGATTTCGCCGGGATTTTGTGTAGTGGTCGTTGATCAAGTTCTGAATTATTTTTCTTGGAAAACTATTTCTTGTGAGTATCGTCTGTATTTTTCGTATGTTTGTGCTATGATATTCCTTGTCGCTGATGGTGAGTATTTTCTTGATGAGGTTGGTGGCTGTATTTATTTTCTGTCTCATGGGTTGTGTAGAGTGGTAGTTAATCATTCGTCCTGATGCTGTCGGTTTTGTGTACCAATCTGTATTGATTTGGTTGGGTTTTCTGTGAGTTTTAACGTCTAAGTATGCCAGGCTATTGTTCTGTTCTATTTCTACTGTAAATTGTAGGTTTTTGTGGTAGTTGTTGAATGTGTTCAGTATTTTTTCAGTGTGGTGTGGCTTTATTATTGCGAAAATGTCGTCAACGTACTTGCACAGTCCCTTTATGTGAATGTTTTCTTTTTTTAATTTTTCTACTGTCGTGTCAAGCAAGCAGTCCAGTACAATGTCTGCTATTGTCGGGGAAAGGGGGTTTCCCATGGGCATTCCAAATGTTTGGTTGTAGTGTCTGTCCTCGAATTTGAAGTAGTTGTTGTCTCGTAGGCAGAACTGTAGGATATCCAAAAACCGTCTTTTTGGTATTTTGGTGTGTTTTGCTATGATGTCCCATTTTGTCATTATGTTTTTAATACCAAGATGGATTGGTATATTTGTAAAAAGCGATACAACATCGAAGGATACCATGATATCATCATCGTCTACGTGTACGTCGTTGAGTTTGTCTTTGAATTCGTACGAGTTTTTTATGTTGTATTCTCTGGATATAATATTTGTAAGAATTTTTCCAATGTGTTTCGCCAACTTGTAGCATGGAACATTGATTGAGGATGATATCGGTCTTAATGGTACATTGTTCTTGTGTATTTTTGGTAGTCCGTACAGTCGTGGAACTGTGGCACCATGGCATGTTAGGTGTAGTTTCTCTGTTCTGTCGATGTAGTTTTCTTTGAAGAGTTCGTTGATGATGTTGTTGTTTTTCTTTTGAAGTTTTTGTGTTGGATCTTCCCGTATTATTTTGTATGTGTTTTTGTCTTCGAGCATTCTATTCATTTTGTTTTTGTAGTCTTTTTTGTACATAACTACTGTCATGTTGCCTTTATCCGCTTGTGTGATGATAATGGCGTTTTTGTATTTGTTGATGAATTTTATTGTGGTTTTGTATGTCATCAGTATGTATTTTTCCTTGGGTGTATTTTTTATGTGATTTTTGTAAGTATAAATTCTGTTCGAGAATTTCGATCTGGCCACTTCTTTTTCTCTGTCGTCTCCTATGTTCTGTATACATTGCTCCATGTCCGCTATGAGATGAATTGGTGAGAAATTTTTCTTTGTGATAGGGAGTGTGAATTTTTTCCCAAGGGAGAGTAGCCATTCACTCTCTTTGGGGAAAACGATTTCTGTCAGATTTACGAACCAAGCTTCGTTATGTGTTATGCCGAGCGATTTTGTCATTCTTTGTTTCAATATGTCTAACTTGTTGTTGTGAACTTCTCGTGTTTGTTGTAGAACGTGATTGTGCATGTGGGTTTGTTTGAGTACAAATGTTTTATACTCTGTCTCGTTTAGAGTCCTCTCCATCGTCTTTTCTGAGTGAAAAATGTAGTTGTGTAAGCTCTTGATGTTCATATGTGTTTGTGTGATCTCTAGTGCAATTAGTTTTCTGAGGAATGCTGCTGTTGTTTTTTCCAGTTTGTTTTGTATTGGTTGTGACGTAAACAAGCTCTTCGCTCTGATGGTTAAGTCTGTGAGATGCTTTGGTAGCAGTCCGTAATTTTTGCAATTTAAAAGAAATTTCAGTTTTTCGCTTTCTTTTGCAAGTCTTTTTTTCAGTTTGCAGTAATCCTTCATTGTGATGCAGGTTTCTTCCGTGTATTTTAGCGTGATGTGTTTGAAAAAGTTTTTCATTGTTGTACAGCTTTGTTTTAAATAATTCTATCCAAATTTATTTCGGCAGGCCTTCCGATTTGTGCTTATTATGTTTTTAGAAGATCAGTTTGACAATTGTATGTTTTTGTTTGTTTGAATTTTTTCCAATAGGCTATCCTGATCAATACTTCTCAATGCAATCAAATTAAAAATTTAATTCATTCTTTTTCCCAACGTTTCGTTGATTGTTTGTCAACATCTTCAGGGGATCTTTTTTATTTAAACGAGAAACAACAATAATGGCTTAATCAAAACATTAATTTAAAAATATGACAATTTTAATTACGAAAAACAATAAAATAATTAAATAAATAAATAAAGGCAACAAGACTAAATGAATAACTTACATAGTGAAATAAAAATTGAACTTAAAACATTGAACTTAAAACAGAGAAAATTAGAAAATTTAAGATTTTAATTATTTATTTTTATTTTTCTCCTGCACCACTTGTCAACACTGTTTTTTTAATGCAAAACAATAGCGTAGCTCGCGCTTATATTGTCTTTGTCTTCTCGTGAGTTCATCGTCGTCGTTATCTTTTGTTGTATTCTCAGGCTCTCTAGAGTGAAACGTTTGTTTGTCTTCTGTTCGATGTCCAGTATTTTCACTCCATTCAGGTCAGCTGTGTGTCCGCTCTCGATCATGTGTTCTGCTAGCGCTGTTGACATACGTTTGTGCCTGATGTCTGCTTGATGCTCAAGAACTCTCGTTCTGAGTTGTCTCTTAGTCGTTCCTATGTACACTTCCTTGCATTGCTCAGTCGCACTCCCATTGCATTTTATCTCATAGACGACGTTTTTCTGCTCTTGTTTATCTATAGGCGTCTTTGTGTTGGTGAACAATTTTGTGAGAGTGGTGTTTGATTTATGTGCGAATGTAATATTCTCATCTTGTGTTATTGTCTTCAGCTGTTTGTTTTCCGTTAGTGTTGGTATATATGTGATGCTGTGAAATTTTTTGGTGTTGCCAGATTGTTGGTCTGAGGTTGTGGGATTTCGCCGGGATTTTGTGTAGTGGTCGTTGATCAAGTTCTGAATTATTTTTCTTGGAAAACTATTTCTTGTGAGTATCGTCTGTATTTTTCGTATGTTTGTGCTATGATATTCCTTGTCGCTGATGGTGAGTATTTTCTTGATGAGGTTGGTGGCTGTATTTATTTTCTGTCTCTGAAATGAAAATACTGGACATCGAACAGAAGACAAACAAACGTTTCACTCTAGAGAGCCTGAGAATACAACAAAAGATAACGACGACGATGAACTCACGAGAAGACAAAGACAATATAAGCGCGAGCTACGCTATTGTTTTGCATTAAAAAAACAGTGTTGACAAGTGGTGCAGGAGAAAAATAAAAATAAATAATTAAAATCTTAAATTTTCTAATTTTCTCTGTTTTAAGTTCAATGTTTTAAGTTCAATTTTTATTTCACTATGTAAGTTATTCATTTAGTCTTGTTGCCTTTATTTATTTATTTAATTATTTTATTGTTTTTCGTAATTAAAATTGTCATATTTTTAAATTAATGTTTTGATTAAGCCATTATTGTTGTTTCTCGTTTAAATAAAAAAGATCCCCTGAAGATGTTGACAAACAATCAACGAAACGTTGGGAAAAAGAATGAATTAAATTTTTAATTTGATTGCATTGAGAAGTATTGATCAGGATAGCCTATTGGAAAAAATTCAAACAAACAAAAACATACAATTGTCAAACTGATCTTCTAAAAACATAATAAGCACAAATCGGAAGGCCTGCCGAAATAAATTTGGATAGAATTATTTAAAACAAAGCTGTACAACAATGAAAAACTTTTTCAAACACATCACGCTAAAATACACGGAAGAAACCTGCATCACAATGAAGGATTACTGCAAACTGAAAAAAAGACTTGCAAAAGAAAGCGAAAAACTGAAATTTCTTTTAAATTGCAAAAATTACGGACTGCTACCAAAGCATCTCACAGACTTAACCATCAGAGCGAAGAGCTTGTTTACGTCACAACCAATACAAAACAAACTGGAAAAAACAACAGCAGCATTCCTCAGAAAACTAATTGCACTAGAGATCACACAAACACATATGAACATCAAGAGCTTACACAACTACATTTTTCACTCAGAAAAGACGATGGAGAGGACTCTAAACGAGACAGAGTATAAAACATTTGTACTCAAACAAACCCACATGCACAATCACGTTCTACAACAAACACGAGAAGTTCACAACAACAAGTTAGACATATTGAAACAAAGAATGACAAAATCGCTCGGCATAACACATAACGAAGCTTGGTTCGTAAATCTGACAGAAATCGTTTTCCCCAAAGAGAGTGAATGGCTACTCTCCCTTGGGAAAAAATTCACACTCCCTATCACAAAGAAAAATTTCTCACCAATTCATCTCATAGCGGACATGGAGCAATGTATACAGAACATAGGAGACGACAGAGAAAAAGAAGTGGCCAGATCGAAATTCTCGAACAGAATTTATACTTACAAAAATCACATAAAAAATACACCCAAGGAAAAATACATACTGATGACATACAAAACCACAATAAAATTCATCAACAAATACAAAAACGCCATTATCATCACACAAGCGGATAAAGGCAACATGACAGTAGTTATGTACAAAAAAGACTACAAAAACAAAATGAATAGAATGCTCGAAGACAAAAACACATACAAAATAATACGGGAAGATCCAACACAAAAACTTCAAAAGAAAAACAACAACATCATCAACGAACTCTTCAAAGAAAACTACATCGACAGAACAGAGAAACTACACCTAACATGCCATGGTGCCACAGCTCCACGACTGTACGGACTACCAAAAATACACAAGAACAATGTACCATTAAGACCGATATCATCCTCAATCAATGTTCCATGCTACAAGTTGGCGAAACACATTGGAAAAATTCTTACAAATATTATATCCAGAGAATACAACATAAAAAACTCGTACGAATTCAAAGACAAACTCAACGACGTACACGTAGACGATGATGATATCATGGTATCCTTCGATGTTGTATCGCTTTTTACAAATATACCAATCCATCTTGGTATTAAAAACATAATGACAAAATGGGACATCATAGCAAAACACACCAAAATACCAAAAAGACGGTTTTTGGATATCCTACAGTTCTGCCTACGAGACAACAACTACTTCAAATTCGAGGACAGACACTACAACCAAACATTTGGAATGCCCATGGGAAACCCCCTTTCCCCGACAATAGCAGACATTGTACTGGACTGCTTGCTTGACACGACAGTAGAAAAATTAAAAAAAGAAAACATTCACATAAAGGGACTGTGCAAGTACGTTGACGACATTTTCGCAATAATAAAGCCACACCACACTGAAAAAATACTGAACACATTCAACAACTACCACAAAAACCTACAATTTACAGTAGAAATAGAACAGAACAATAGCCTGGCATACTTAGACGTTAAAACTCACAGAAAACCCAACCAAATCAATACAGATTGGTACACAAAACCGACAGCATCAGGACGAATGATTAACTACCACTCTACACAACCCATGAGACAGAAAATAAATACAGCCACCAACCTCATCAAGAAAATACTCACCATCAGCGACAAGGAATATCATAGCACAAACATACGAAAAATACAGACGATACTCACAAGAAATAGTTTTCCAAGAAAAATAATTCAGAACTTGATCAACGACCACTACACAAAATCCCGGCGAAATCCCACAACCTCAGACCAACAATCTGGCAACACCAAAAAATTTCACAGCATCACATATATACCAACACTAACGGAAAACAAACAGCTGAAGACAATAACACAAGATGAGAATATTACATTCGCACATAAATCAAACACCACTCTCACAAAATTGTTCACCAACACAAAGACGCCTATAGATAAACAAGAGCAGAAAAACGTCGTCTATGAGATAAAATGCAATGGGAGTGCGACTGAGCAATGCAAGGAAGTGTACATAGGAACGACTAAGAGACAACTCAGAACGAGAGTTCTTGAGCATCAAGCAGACATCAGGCACAAACGTATGTCAACAGCGCTAGCAGAACACATGATCGAGAGCGGACACACAGCTGACCTGAATGGAGTGAAAATACTGGACATCGAACAGAAGACAAACAAACGTTTCACTCTAGAGAGCCTGAGAATACAACAAAAGATAACGACGACGATGAACTCACGAGAAGACAAAGACAATATAAGCGCGAGCTACGCTATTGTTTTGCATTAAAAAAACAGTGTTGACAAGTGGTGCAGGAGAAAAATAAAAATAAATAATTAAAATCTTAAATTTTCTAATTTTCTCTGTTTTAAGTTCAATGTTTTAAGTTCAATTTTTATTTCACTATGTAAGTTATTCATTTAGTCTTGTTGCCTTTATTTATTTATTTAATTATTTTATTGTTTTTCGTAATTAAAATTGTCATATTTTTAAATTAATGTTTTGATTAAGCCATTATTGTTGTTTCTCGTTTAAATAAAAAAGATCCCCTGAAGATGTTGACAAACAATCAACGAAACGTTGGGAAAAAGAATGAATTAAATTTTTAATTTGATTGCATTGAGAAGTATTGATCAGGATAGCCTATTGGAAAAAATTCAAACAAACAAAAACATTTTTTCTTTTTGTTTTTTTTCTTTTTTAATTGTTGCTAAATTGCAATGTTCGAATTTTTCCCGGCACGCTTAAAGGCACTGCAGTTTAATATTGTTTAGGGAGACAGAGGTGGTCAGGGAACGAGCGTATAGCAAGGTGCAATGATTTAAATAAACTCGCGAAGCTGAAACACGTCCGAACGGCAAGCAAGAGAAGCTTAAAATGACGACACACACTGCAACAATGCAACTCATTTGCTCTTCTTGGCTTAGAAGGTGACAAATAATATTCAGACAAATTTGAAAAACATGTACAAAACAAGTTAAAACCATCATCAATCACTGGGAGACAAGTGAAAACATCAACCACAAAAACACCAGTACAAGGTCAAAATTAATTGTTAAATTGTTATAAAAAAAATTTTATTTCTTAACACTATCGTCGACTTCGAGCGCGCTGAAGTCTATCTACAAAAAACAACAACAAAACTTTTTTGCGTTCACGTCAAAAGGCATCAAAACACAAACATATTTACTTAAAGGTCTCAGTTCCGAAACTGATACTGCTGAAATTTGAATCCGCTCTCGGAATTTATCGACGAAAACTTAAAAATTATTAGAGAAAAAATTTATTCCCAACAAAATTATCTTCTAAAGATGGCTACGGACTACCAATATTTCTTGTTTAAATTAAGCAGATCAAGACTCTATGCCTTGAGCAGCGAATGGGCCTTTGAGCACTTTAACTCAAAGGTTGTTGAATATTGGTTGGGCCTTTGAGCACTTTAACTCAAAGGTTGTTGAATATTGGTTGAGCCTTTGAGCACTTTAACTCATAGGTTGATGGATTATATTTGGTCCTTTGAGCACTTGAACTCAAAGGTTGATGAGGAAAATAAGTTGACAACCACTTGGTTTGGATATCAAAATAATTATCAATTTTATTAATTAAAATTCGGTGATTAAATACTAATATAATAACAACGTTAACAAAAAATAGATTACAAGCATAAACATTAAGTTAATTGAGCAATTTTACAACAATCGTAAACAAAAGAATTTAAAAGCAAAAAAAGTGCAACATACAAACATTTACCTAAATAAGCTAAAACGACCATAAACGGTGATTGAACTTAAAATCAAAACATGCGAATTAATCATTCTTTGCATTAAAAGCAAATCAGCAATCTAGCACTTTTGCAGGTAGCTGAACTTTAAATAAATGTTTGTTTGTTGATGGTACAATTTGTGTAGTACTTATTATTTATGTATGTCTGCACAATTGTACATAGCTTACGAAAAAACAGTCATAAATTTATAAATCTAAATATGCTGAATAATAGCTTAGAGTATATTCTTCATTTAAAAGGACTTTGCGATATCTTTTCAATTACGGACATGTCACTCTTTAAAAGTTGACTTGAAAGATGATGAAATTCTTCTTTTTACAATTTGACACTGTATATATCTTATTAAGGCGTAAATTTTAGTATAAAAAATGTGCAAAAAAATTAGTTTATATATCGACTCATAAAAAAAATAAATAAAAAATAAATAACTGGCCATTTCAGCCCTTGAAAGGACTTTGACCTAGCTTCTTATGATCAATTGTGTTGTGCGTGTTATTAAGTTTTTACACAATTGACCGAGAAATATATATATCGACTCATAACCGCCAAAATATCTTAAGCGCCAAAAAGAAAATTTTACAGGAGAAGGTTTTTTTTTAATTATCTTTGCTATTAATTTTATCTTTTATCTCTTATCTCTTTGCTATTAATTTTATTTTAATAATTTTATCTCTTATATTGATTAATTTCTTTTAGAGAATTTCATCTTAAGCGACACTTTGCTGTCATGAAAAATGTAAACAAACATGTAGTGTGTACTTAAGCTAAAATTGCTTTTGGTTTAAATTCATAATCTAATTTCGTACACCTATGAAATTTTGACAGACGATGTAAACCATCGCAAATTATCGATTTTCATCAAAAAACATAAATCGGATATTATGTCGCTTAAGATATTTCGGCGGTTATGAGTCGATATATTTTAGGTGTTTTACCAAAAAGTTTTTAATTAAAAGCAAACGTAAAAATAATTTTGTATAACTAAGGACAGGTTCTAGAAATCTAAAAAAAAAAACAAAACTTTGCAATAACAGAAAAAAGCATCTATGTTTTTTTTTAGTTTTAGTTTGTGTAATATCAACATGTTCCCAAAATTTGGTTTGCCGAAATTTAATAAAAACGACTTTACGCCTACTTTTCTGGAGCATGGTTTAGCGAAAATGAGCAATTTTGTATGAAAAAAAAAAACACAATAAAATAAAAAAGCATTCATGCTTTTATATATAATTATTAAAAACATGATTTTTGAAAACATGAAACCATAATATAATTTTATATGAAAATAAAACAAATTTTTCACAAAGATTTGAAGATGTGTGTAAGGAATGGCAGCAGCTTTGGGAGAAGCAGCTTGATAAAAGTTGGATGCATATCATCAAAACCCATTGCATTCGACTTTACAGCTAAGAAACTCTGTAGAACTTCGGTCTGGTCAACGCAAGAAAAACTAAAGCAAGGAAGTGAATCGAGTGGACTAGTTCGATTACAAAAATCTGGGCTTGGGGTTGGCATAAGTATATCGGTCAATTTTTTGTTGAGCTCATTAGCATCAACATTTTCATTAGCGCGAAGAGCACTTTTGCCCAGACCTATTTCGTATCATGTTCCATTTCTGCTTACTGTTTAGGGCATGAGAAAATTTATCCTCATACAGCCGTGGACATATAAATACCACAAAAATACATGTAGGGTGTTTCACATGAATTTAAATAAAATAGATAGAGGAAAACAAAAATTTATTTCATGATATTTAAGTTAAAGCATTAAAAACTTCAAATCAGTAGTAACTTTGTAATTACGATTTAAAAATTAGAAAATTAATAAAAAAATCTGAAATTGGTCCTAAGCTGAGGTGGACATATAAATAGCACAATTTGGATTCTGAAAAAAAGACATAGCAGTTTATTTTTATTTTACAATAAGCTTAAGAATATGCTTACTAGTACTTGGTACTGTATCCCGAATTGTCCAAAACAGCCCGACATCTTCGTCACATACTCTCCACAAGCTTCCTGACCAATTCCACTCCATAACTCATCTAAATTTCGAAAATTTTGGTTGCTTATGCTTACATTCATATCATTCCATAAATTTTCTATGGGATTGAAGTCTGGGCTTTGAGCCGGTCAATCCAAAATATTTATTTTTTCCTTTTTTAGCCAAACAATCACAACATTTGCCGTATGTTTTGGATCATTATCGTGCTTAAAAGTCCACCTAATAGGCATGTTCTCAAATGCAAATGGTTCCATCTGGTTATTATGAATATCTAAAAACATATTTTTATCCATTATTCCTGGTATACGAAAAATTGGCCCAACGCCGTGCCAGAAAAAAGCTCCCCAAGCCATTAAATTCCCTCCTCCATGCTTTAATGATATTTTTGTATACTTAGGATTCAACTCTGGGCGTTTGGGGCGCCGATCAAAAGTTTTTCCATCTGGTCCAACCCTATTAAATTTAGTTTCGTCAGTCCATAGCACGTTCTTCCAAAATTGGTCTTCTTTATTCACATGGGCCCTTGCAAACTCTTAACGATCCTTTAAATTTTTTTTTGTTAAGAGCGGCTTTCTTGTCCACTAAGACAAGAATGGACGCTACTGCGTCCATAAAGATTTAATTCATGTAGTCTCCTAGATACTAGTTTTCTTGAAACATTGAGGTTATTTTCTTCATTTATTTCTCTCATAATTTGCTTTGCTGACTTGAAAGCATCAGCCTTAATTTTGCGAACTATAAGTCTATCAGTAGAAGCGGTGGTTTTACGCGGTCTAGGATTGCGCGACTTAGTAACAGTAGATTTTCTAGATAAGAATCCATGTTGGAATGGGGACATTAAAGATTTCACGCTATGTGATAATTGTGAGGTTACAATAGCCTCAAAAAGTTTAGGTAGGGCGCTAAGCTTTGCAATTCCGCGATAGTTATCTATTAAAGATCTATTGCCGGATTTATGCAGCGGAATAATAAAAGATGATTTCCAAGCCAGTGGAAAATAGCAAGATTGCAAAGACGCTGTAAAAAGCAAACTAATGGGAATTACAAGTTCTTCACTGCAATATTTCAAAACACATGAAGGTATGTTATCAGGACCGCTTTTATAAGATGTTTTGAGGTTTTTTAAGTAGGTTAAAACTGTATCAACATTAATTATTGGGGAGCAAATGTCACCAGGCTGCACATTATAAGGGTAACTAAAATTATCGTAAGAAGCAGATGAATAAGTGGTCTTAAAGAAATCTGCAAAAAGACTACAGATAGTAGAATCAACATCTGATTCAAATGTTTTATATTTCATAAAAGATGGATATGAATTTATCTTACGTTTAGTATTAACAAAGTTCCAAAAATATTTTGCATCAGATTTTATGTTTAATTTAACTTTTGTTAAATATATATTATAGGATTGCCTGCATAATTGCCGGTAGTTATATTTAGTTGAGGTATAAGAAGCAAAATCACAAATGTTATGAGTTTTTTGATACTTTTTATAATATTTCGATTTTAAGTTTCTCAGCTTTCTCAGTTCTTTGGTATACCAAACAGGACCAGATATTAAAGAGGATTTTCTCTGTGGCACCGAAGTTAAAAAACAATTATTAAGAGTACTGTTAAAGGCAAATACAGCAGAGTCAAGCGTTTGTGGCAATATTCTTGTGATATTAATATTAAGTACAGATGACCAGTTGATAATTGACAAATTATTTCTCAAAACTACATAATTCGTTCTTTTAAAGTTAAACTCTAAGGCAGGATTTTGAATACGGTTTGATATAGATTGTTTAGGAAAATTCAGTGTGATTTCGATAGTTGGATGGTGTGCGTCTTCAGGATACACAAGTGGATCTGACCTATTAACTGAAACAATATTACTATCATCAAAATAAATAAGGTCTAACAAGCGGTTGTTTCTATTATAGTGGCAGTTTATTTGAAAAAGTCCTTGGCTCGAAAGCTCATTTAAAAATGAGTTATCAGATGAACACTCTGAAGATGGCAAGAGTACTGCAGAATTTTCAGTACAGCAGTTCCAGGAAACATTAGGAAGGTTGAAATCACCCGTTATTAGAATATGATCATAAGGCTGAAGTTGAGAGCAAATTTTATAAATCGACGCCAAATGTTTCCCATACACTTCAACACTAGAAAGTGGAGGTATATATGAACATGTGACATAAATTCTCAAAGTACCAAACTTTACAAGAACACAGCAAAATTCAATATCTAAAGACTCAGATATTAATATTTCTTGTGAAAAGTGAGAAGATTTAACGGCAATTAACACGCCACCACCATTGCAGAAATTACCAGCAATAGAGTTTCTATCTTTGCGGTATATATTAAAATTGTTAGACAGAATTTCAGTATTTAAAGTACTAGGTTTAAGCCAAGTCTCACTGAAAGCAATAATGTCAAAATGAAGATTATGGCTTAAAATGTGTAAGTCTGTAAGTTTAGTATTTAAACCACGAACGTTCTGATATAAGGCTAGGAACTGAAGGCAACAATCTAGTTTTTTGGGTTCACGCTGTGAACAGGTAGGATAGCCAGTGAAGTTTGAGGCGGTGATTTTTGAATAAATTCGTGCACCAAAGTATTTTCCGGCCAAAACCCTTGATCCAGAACATTATTGAAGAGATCACTAGGCAAAGTAATTTTAAAAGATGAAATAGTGCGCTGATAAGAAAATCTCAGTTTGTGAACCGAAATCTTCTTATTAAGAAGGTTTAACTTAGAGTTTAAATAATATAAGATATCACCTTCAGATGTATCAACTGCAAAGCGAGAAACAAATATAGATTTTGCTGGCGGAATAACTACAAGTTCCTTATGAACAGGTAGTTTATTGCTGCTATTCGATATTTGCTTCGGTATAGCTCCAGTAGAAACCGAACTAGGAGAGGAAGGAATAATATTAGTACTCGTAGCAATGCTAGGAGAAACAATAGAAGCACAAGTCTGAGCATATGTTTTTTTTGCCACAGGAGGAGAATTTTCATTTGCGGGAACAGCTGAAGAAGGTACAGTTAAAGTTAAATCAACTGAAACTGCAGCATTAGTAGGCGTCAACTGATCCGTAACAGACTTTTTCAGTGGTCCTTCAGGTGGTAAAACTGAGGCAGGTGAAATAAGATCAATATTTGATGACAAAGGCGAGGCTATTGCAGTAGATTTTGCTGAGCTTCGAAGATTTTTGTTACTTCGCTTTCGTTTTGGAGACGCAGAAGATTCATCCAATACCTTAAACTTTTTGAACAAACTTTCAAATTCAGCCAATCTGGCCTGAGCCGCCTCTAAATCTTTAGACACTTCCAAGAATCCTCTTCTAGATTGTCTAATAAGCTTAAGGATATCAACATCCGTAGATCTACAATCAACACATGACCAACGAAGTCCTTTGCCTTCGTTGATTGCGTCATAAATTCTTGCATTCAACGCTGCGCACTTGAAGTGAAAAAATGAATCGCACAACCAGCAATTTACTACGCGGTCGGATTCGTCTTTTATAGCACAATTACGGAAACTGCAGAACATTTTAAATTTGAAGTATTAATAAAATGCAAAAAATAACCACAAAAAAGAAGATACCCGGTTTTCCAATAAACAGTTTAATAAGCACTGCAAAGTTATTAAGTGCAGCCCTGGTTATGTTTATTATAAACAAAACAAAACAGGCCAAAAACAGATGAGCAAGTGTAAAAAACAAACAATCGCTCTCACTCGCTTGCACACAGAAAACCTGTTTGTAGTTAAAAGAGAATAAGATGTAATTAAAGCTTCGAAATATATGTGCAAGAAGAATATGATAATTCGCTCTCGCACAAAGAATAAAATAATGTGTATATTAAAATTGACACAAAAATAAAATTTTTAATAAAAAGGATTAATAAGAATGCTGGCACGCTGCAAGATGACCCAGCAAAGATGATCAGCCAAATGTTGTTTTAAATTTAATTATTAATTGATTAATTGACTTTAACGAACTTAAAAACTTTGAAACTTTTTAGACTTAAACACGTCAGTATGAAAAGAAAGCAACGAACGTACCGATTCGTGTTTATTATGTTATGTTGTTTATGAATGCATTATTAAGTTCAAACGAAACGTTTAAAAAATAAGTTGACATATGTGCTATTTATGTGTCCATGGCTGTAACATATGTGCCAACTTAGCAGCTGATACTTCAAGAACGACTTCTCTCCTCAAAAATTTCCACCTATTAAAAGCCACGTTATGTTCTCTAATTAAGGTTTTAATTCTGTTCGAAAACCAAGGTGGCTGGTTCTGCTGAATATTTTTGGTTTTTAAGGGAACATATGTGTTGAACAAATGTTTTATTTTAAATTCAAGAAACCGCACTTGATCATTTACGTGTGGGATAGAGAAAATAATGAACCAATTTATATTATCGACTTAACCAATTTATATTATCGAATAAACAACGTTTTTGAAGTCTCGAAAGATTACCCTTTGTTCTTGCGGAATCAATTGAAAATCATACATATATTAAAAAAAATCATGTTTGGAGAACATGGGAGCGGATAATTGATCAGTAAGATATTTTTACTATTCGAAAAGTGTGTCGGTGCAGAGGTGTTTGGTGAAGAAAGTCCTAAAGATTTCATATCATCGATAAGATGAAATTTTTCCAGGAGGTTACTGTTGAAATCACCGCAGATGATTATGTCGGAATATGAAAGCGTCAATGACTCGATTTCACCGAGAAAAATATGGGTGTCAATGTTGCGATTGGGTCTATATGTTTTCTGGCTATATCTATATACCAGAAAAAGCTAATAGTGAAAAAATGTCTCGCCGCTCTCAAGTGGTTCAGAAGTTACAGGGCTCGGTATTTGAGAAAATGGACCTCAAAAACTTGTGAGATTTTTTCATTTTCCTACAAAATTTAGCATTATGGTCATAAAAAGAAAGGTTATACTGTTACTTATTCAACGAGATATCAATCATTAAAATGCACGCACTACTTTTGAAGATATATCATTTTACATATTATGCACACTTGACGATTCACACTTTTACAAAATAACCAAAACGTAAGTATAAAGATCAAATTGGAAAATTAATATGAGCGAAATGCGAATAAAGTAGGAAATGTAAGTATTCAAATCCTACCCGTTAATGTTCATCTTATGACATTTTAGAAAAATTTTTTATATGTTGCTAATAAAAAAAAGGGTCGGATGTTCTGATATACATATGTTGTAAATAAAAAAAAAGCGCCGCAGGCGAAAAATTCAATATCTCGCAATTTTTAATAACAATTTTCTATATCTTTTATATACAGATTCGAATTCATGTATTTCCAAATTTTTTAATTTGATGTTTATACTTACGTTTAGGTTATTTCGTAAAAGGGTGAACCGTCCGCTCGAAATAGCTTGTAGCCGTTAACCTGAAAGATGCCGTCATTTACGCATGGCTGGAACTAGGTCTCCGAAACACATACAACATCTACACCTGAATTCTCAAAAACATGTCTGAATTCTTCAATCTTATTGTTCAAGCTTTGTACATTTATGTAACACACCTTAAGGCCAGCCTTTTGCTTACTGAGAATGCGCGTACGAATTAATATAGTATTGCTTTTAAGAACATACAAATAATAGATATATAAGCTATTTAACGTTAACAGAGAAAAGAGAGATAACACAGCCCGACAGACTGTTTGGTGCCGGAGATTTTTCAGCTGATGATAGACTAGTTTGGTTTCCTGATTTCAAATATGGACTCCGTTTTTCTCCATCAGCTCGAGTTTTTGAGTTATAGGCAAAAACATGAAAATCAGTTCTTTTTCTGATAATTTTGCTATATCTATTACATTAATCTACCGATTTGTATTACGATGACAATTTCAATAAAGAAATATTAGACCTTTCAATTTTTGCACATAAAATTACAATATCTTTGACAGTTTTGAAGATATCGACGTTGAAAGTGGAAAAAATTTCACAATTATACGTAAGCTGCGCTTTTGAAACCCTGTATCTTTAATATTTTTCAACGGATTTGCATTTTTTACTTGATAGAAAATCTCTCGAATTTTAATAAACATTTTAGTTTTTTTTTTATTATCTTACATTTTTTCAAAGAAATTAAAAAAAGAAAAATTTTTTAAAATTAAGTTTATCAAAATTCAAGCACAGTTGATACAGTTGAAGTCACTGAAGAGAAGTTTTTTTTTTTTATGCATTCGGGATTGATTATTGAGAACTCTGCACCTTTTATAAAGTGTCATTTTGTAACTCAGTGTAAATAACATATAAGTAAGTATCGAGGCAGTAGAAGAAAAGAGGAGTAAACATATCGCATTGCACGGATTATTACAGGCTTGCTTTTAAAAACGGAAAAAACAGGAAAATGAGAGATAACTTAACTCTTCAAGATAAAAAAAACAGAGATATTGAGTGATCGTGTGGAGACACCTGTAGATAGATAGCAGTTCCTCTGGTAAGGAGACCATAGAGCTGTTGTTGTTGTTGTTTTTGTTGTTGTTGTTGAACACAACAAGTATATGGCGTATATGGTAACAAATTTTGGTACAATTAAATAATGGGAGGACGATCCTCACAAGGCAACGCGTGAGGGTCAAGGGCGCGATCTTCACATGGCAACGTGTCTGACTGCCTCAACCTGGTGAGGCCAGCATTATCCATGTCGAACTCGTCTCAAGTCGACTCAAACCTCTGCGTGGTGTCCTCTAGAAACGGCAAACTGGCAACCGTTAGTTTGACGGCTAATCTGAGCGGCAGGCTCCCCCTGCCTTTAAAGGGTTGTGCGTTGGGTTTGATGCCCACCACGTAAAAACAAATTTCAATGAAACGACAAAGAAATAAGATAAAAATGATCCCCAAATCTGATGAAGACTACCGCAAACGAAAAACTGACAATGATTTACGGATATGCAATTGGAACGTCCGAACCCTTAATTGGGATGGTGCCTCTATCCAACTGATAGATATCTTAGAAAGATACAAAGCTGATATCACTGCGATCCAAGAAATGCGATGGAAGGGACAGGGTTGCTCACGGCAAGCATCCTGTGATATCTACTACAGCGGCCATGCGGAGAAGCACGAATTTGGATGCAGATTCGTGGTTGGCAAGCGACTACGACATCATGTTCTGCGATTCACACCTGTGAACGAACGACTTGCCATAATCCGTGTCAAGGCAAGATTTTTCAACATAAGCCTGATTTGTGCGCACGCTCCGGCAGAAGATAAGGACGATGAGATCAAAGACAGCTTCTACGAGCGCCTTGAAGAGGCCTATGAGCGCAGCCCCCGCCACGACATAAAAATCGTGCTTGGTGACTTCAACGCCAAGGTGGGAAAAGAAAATATCTTTGGTCCAACAGTCGGAAAGTTCAGCCTCCACGACAATACCTCCGATAACGGAATGAGGCTGATTGACTTTGCCGCAGCGCGAAACATGGTCGTTAGTAGCACTAGATTCAAGCATCTCAATATTCATAAAGCAACTTGGCTGTCTCCTGATCAAAAGACGCGCAACCAAATTGATCACGTTTTGATTGACGGAAGGCACTCTTCTAGTGTTTTAGATGTACGCACGATCCGTGGTGCCAATATAGACTCGGATCATTATTTTGTCGCAGCCAAGATCCGTACACGCCTGTGCGCAACCAAGAATGCGCGCAATCCAGCACAAAGAAAGCTAGACGTCGAAAAGCGGCAATCAAAGCAAACAGCCGAAGACTTCGCTACTCGACTCTCACTCCTGCTTCAAGAAAGCACTCCTCCGATCGACGATATATGCGCGCAGTGGAATCACATTTCCCACTCTATGCGTACGGCTGCCGAAGAGGTGATTGGCTATCACCGCCCTCGCCGAAACCAGTGGCACGACCAAGAGTGTCGCGACGCCACTGCAGAAAAAGATGCCGCCTACAAAGCCACCCTGCAGTCGGTTGTAACGCGTGCTGCTAAGGAGCGATACAAAGAGAAGAGGAGGGAAGAGAGACGCATTTCCAGGCGAAAGAAAAGGGAAGCGGAAATGCGTGAGTGCGAGAAAATTGAGATGCATGGTGACAGGAATGAGGTCCGAAAATTTTTCGAAAAAATAAGACGCCTGGCCGATGGTTTCAAGACCGGGGCCTCTTCCTGCAAGGATGAAAATGGGAATCTAATGACAGATATCCAGAGTACACTGATGATGTGGAGGGAACACTTCTCTAGGCTTCTGAATGGCGACGACGACAACAATCCCGCCAATAGAGATGATATTCCGGAATCCCCAATTTTGGACGACAGCGTTGAAGTTCCGCTGCCCGACCATAGTGAAGTCTTGAAAGCTATAGCTCGGCTTAAAAACAACAAAGCCGCAGGAGCCGATGGCTTACCTGCTGAGCTCTTCAAGAATGGAGGCGAAGCTCTATTTAAATGCATTCATGAGCTTCTATGCAGAATATGGTCGGAAGAATGCATTCCAAACGATTGGAACCTCAGTGTGCTCTGCCCAATCCACAAGAAAGGCGATCCCACAATTTGCGCCAACTACCGTGGGATAAGCCTTCTGAATATCGCATATAAGGTGCTGTCGAGCGTACTATGTGAAAGACTGAAGCCCATCGTAAACCAGCTGATTGGACCTTATCAGTGTGGCTTCAGACCTGGCAAATCCACCATAGACCAGATATTTACGCTACGACAAATCTTGGAGAAGACCCTAGAAAAACAAATCGACACACACCATCTTTTTGTCGATTACAAAGCCGCCTTCGACAGTCCAATAAGGAATCATCTATATTCCACCATGTCTGAATTTGGTATTCCTGCAAAGCTCATCCGCCTTTGCAGAATGACACTGAGCAACACCAGCAGCACAGTTAAAATTGGAAAGGACCTCACTCCTCCATTCGATACCAAACGAGGTTTCAGACAAGGTGATTCCTTATCGTGCGACTTTTTCAACCTGATGATGGAGAAGATCATCCGAGCTGCTGATTTGAGACGCAGCGGCACGATATTCTACAAAAGTATTATGCTGCTGGCGTATGCTGATGATATCGATATCATTGGCCATAATACGCGCGAAGTCAGTGCAGCATTCTCCAGATTAGCGAAAGAGTCAAGTCGAATGGGTCTTGCAGTGAATGCAGATAAGAAGAAATACCTAGCGTCAACAAATAATCAGTCCCAGCGTCTTGGAAACCACGTCACTGTTGACAACATCTCCTTCGAGGTTGTTAAGGACTTCGTCTACCTGGGATCCAGCGTAAACTCTTTCAACGATGTCAGTATTGAGATAAAGCGAAGGATAACTCTTGCCAACAGGTGTTACTTTGGGCTGAGTAGGCAATTGAGAAGCAGAGCCCTCTCTCGACGAACAAAACTCACGCTCTATAAGTCACTAATCATGCCCGTCCTATTATATGCAGCACAAACCTGGACGTTGAGCAGTTCTGATGAAAAGACTTTGGGAGCCTTCGAGAGAAAGATCCTTCGTAAGATCTTCGGTCCAATCTGCGTCAATGGCGAGTACCGAATTCGATGGAACCACGAGCTGTATGAGCTGTACGCTGACATCGACATAGTTAAGCGTATCAAAATCGAGCGGCTCCGCTGGCTAGGTCATGTTGAGCGAATGGAAAACGACGCTCCAGCGAAAAAAATATTCGATTCGGTGCCCGGTGGTGGTCAACGCAGAAGAGGACGCCCACATCTTCGTTGGAAAGATCAGGTGTTGGATAACCTGACTACACTTGGTGTTTCCAACTGGCGCCAGCAAGCGCAGAACAGAAATGGCTGGCGCAATTTCTTATACGAGGCCAAAACCGACTTACGGTTGTAAGCGCCAGATAAGTAAGTAAATAATGGGAACCGGAGGAGGGGATTAAAATTAACTTTTGTTTTAAGTTTGCTTTTCATAGATTTTTTGTTTGAACTTAATGGATCTTATCAGGCAAAGTGCATCCTATAAGGTTCGTTGCTATTGCTAAGTATGATGTGTCAAATGTGTTAAACACTTTTTTCATATAAAGTAACCCCCTAAAACCAAGTTTTGTTCGACATTTTATCATCAATTTTGAATAAGTACGAAATTAACCCTTTAGCACATTTCAAGATTTGACTTATTTCTGGCATTAAATTTGAATTTTTAGCTTTGGTGTATTGAAAGACTTGCAATACAATATTACGATAAATTTTTTTGTAGAACATTTTAACCCATTATATACTTGTTTTATGGGTCTTTTTTGCCATTTACCACAAAAAGGTCGAAAAATACCCATAAATTGAGAAGTTAGGGGGTTTAAATGTTCCACAAAAATATTTCTCGTAGTATTTTACATAAATCCTTAGAACACATCCTATACCCAAAATGTAAGGATAATATGATTTCCCATGCCGATGCACTATAAGAATGTTCAAAAAGGGGGAAATTAAATCCCCTGTGGTAGTATACTTATAAATTAAATATTTTTATTGGGGGCGCGCCACGGAGTTTACGTATATAGCTCGTCAGCTTTTGTATGTTCTGGGCCTAGCCGGCACTTCAGGGAATTGAATTAAAAACTCTTGTGTTCTCTTGTGTTGAACTATAAATCAATTATCTTTATTTGATATATATTTTTCTTATATACTAAAAAAAACACTATTTTACTTAACGCTATAAATGCCAGTATTTTAGACTCCGCCCTTATTTCCACGGTGGGTAACCAATCAATCCCGTTAGTCGATCGGTTCCCAGCCATATTCCAATAGGCAACAACAATAACGTTGGCGCCGATAGCCTTGAAAATTCGGTGGGTCAGTTGCATTGGAGTAACATAATATATTCGCTGTATTTACTCCAGCGCACTGCTCCGCGATCACATTGTAATTGAATCGCACTAACAACAGCGTTGTTGTTGTTGTGCTTGTGCTGAGAATTAGAAATATCCAAACGATATAAGCGGCAAAAGGGGGTGAAAACAATTCAGCACTTAGGCGTGTGAATGAAGTTTGTTGTGACATTTTTGTTTTAAGTAATCTTCATAATTTTTGGGTTTTAAGTTGCATCAAAAATGTTATTGTTTTTGAATTTAATATTGCAGTGTTTTTGTATAATTTATGGGTTTGGATAAAATGTGTGTATTAATGTTTGGTACGGTAATAGTGACTGTGTAAGTACACTACACCCCAATCCTCAAGCGAAGATTTCACTTCTTGAAGTTAAATTTTTAAGATAAAGGGGAGTTCTGGCTAGTGTGTATTAAAGTAGTTAAATTTGTTTTAATATTACAAAATATATTAGTTAAAATTTTATATGCATTTTATCTTATAAGTATACGGATTCATACATTCTTTCATTCATTTGTTTTAAGATTAATTTTTGTAGTAACTAAGATAAGTTTAATATGTATTGTTTTAATTCGCATATATAGTGAATTTATATAATATATCTATTTAATAAATCGAATTTAATGTAATTAATATATTGTTTAGTGTGAAATGAATTATAAATTATTATATTATGAATTTATCATGATTTTTATCCTTATGTCTAAAATTATTTTATTTCAAAATGATTAAAAGTTTATATTATTTAATATAGTATTATAGTACGCTATAATAAGTAAAATTTACACTATGTTAGATATTATAAATTTTTATATCTGTTATGTATCTTATGGAAAAATTCTCAGATTGGAAAAATTCTCAGATAATCTTATTGGTAAAAGCGTTTTAATTATAGTAGATAAAATATATATGATGTAACATTTAAATATTAAAATTCAAAAATATAAGTGTTTCTATGTTATATATATAATTGATGATTAATTGATAATGGCTTATGTATAATATTTGTTGATAAAAAAAATTATTTACTTTAATAGTAATTTGTGGATATAAAGCTTGTCTAATTATTAAATTTTTTCAACATGTTGTTGTGATACATTTTTAGTTTGTTATTTATTTCTATTATGGAATTGACTCCATTTATTTCTTTAATTACATATGGTCCTTTGTATGGACTTTGTGATTTTTTTCTTTGTTCTAGTTTTACAAAAACTTGATCTCCTACTTTAAAATTTGAAACGTTTACATTTTTGTCATACTGTGTTTTTCTTTTATTCTTTGCAATGTTTATCATGTCTCTAGCTTTGCTTAATGCGGTTTTTAGTTTTATTTTTAATTCGTTTGAATAATCTTCTAAATTATACTGTGTTGTTGTTTTTTTAATCAAATCGCTTGGTAGGGAAGGTAGTTTTCCGAAAACTAATTCGAAAGGTGTATATTCTGTATCGACATGTGGACTTGAATTATATGCAAACGTATAATATGGAATCCATTTGTCCCATTCAAAGTCGTCTGCAAATGATAGCAAATATTCATTAAGTGTTCTATGGTTTTTCTCTAATGAACCTAATGTCTCATGATGATAGGGGGTTGAAAAAATTTGTTTAACCTTCAGTAACTCACATATGTTTCTAAGAAGTTCATTTGTGAATTCTGTTCCGCGATCTGATTTTAGATACTTAAATAAACCGAATTTAAGTATAAGTTGTTCTACCAAAGTTTGTGCAATTGTTTTTGCGTCCTTGGTTTCTATAGGATGAGCAATAACGAATTTTGTTAGTTGACATTGCATTGTCAGCACGTAGCGGTATCCGTTTGAAATCTTAAGTGGACCGACGGTGTCGATTTCCACTGTTTCGAAACTTGTGGTTGGAGTGTCCGTTATTTTCATATTTTCTTTTGTGTGCCGAATCTGTTTATTCCGTGCACATTTTTCACATGTGTTTACATGTTGTTTAATCATTTGTCTCATGTTTTTCCATGAGTAACGTTGTTTTAACTTAAGCATTGTTTTTCTGATTCCTAAGTGTCCTCCCTGGGGTGAATCGTGGAATTCTTTTATTAGTTCTTTTTGCATTGTTTTGTTTTTTATGTTTCGTGGGGTCTCGTATAATAGTATTCTAAGCGATTTTTGATATTTATTATTTCTTTTATGCTGCAGCTTATTGAATTTTTTCTTAAATGATTGTTTATCAATTATTTCAAATATGGCATCTTTTGCCTCTAGCGCTAGTTCTTTTATATTTTCTTTATACATTTTAGATGATAGTTTCTCCAATGTCGAATCTAGATTCGTTGGATTATCACCACATCGTACTAGTACGATATCATCTTTACTGTCGACAATTATATTTTTCTTTAAGTTATTTTCGTTTATTTCAAATTTTACGCGTTTTATGTTTTTGACGTCAGATATTGATGTGCATTCCCATATGAAAAGTTGATCAGACTCTTCTGAAGACATGCATCTCTCTTTTATAATTATATTCGCTTCATTTTCTACATTTTGTTTTATTTTATCATTTTCTTTCATTTTCATACCCCTTGTTAAAATCAATGCTTTCTTTATATTTTTATCCTCTTCTGAGGGAATCATTTTTTTTAATGTTGCTGAATCTATTTTTATACGCGATAGAGCGTCAGCGTTAGTATTAATTTTTCCTTTTTTGAATATTATTTCGAAATCATAGTCCGAAAGATCCAATCTTATCCTTGTCATTTTTGATGATGGATTTTTGTGGCTGAATAGTGACACTAATGGTCTGTGGTCTGTAACCACAATGAACTTTCTACCATATAAGTATGGCTTGAAGAAATTTATGCCCCAATGGATAGCTAATAATTCCTTTTCTATCACGGGTTTGTTCAAATCGTGTTTTTGAAGTGTTTTACTCGCAAACGAAATAGGAAGGTCGTTACCTATTTCTCCTTGTGATAAAACAGCACCTAAAGCAAAGTTTGAGGCGTCAGTTGTCACAATAAAAGGTTTTGTAAAATCCGGATATTGTAACAATGGAGGTTCAATCAATTTTTGTTTTAGTGTGTCAAAAGCTTGTTGGCATTGTTCCGTCCATTTAAATGCTTGTGATTTCTTCAATAGGTTGTTTAGGCATTGCGCGATACTAGCAAAATCTTTGATGAACCGTCTATAATAATTGCAAAAAGCTACAAAACGTCGTACTTCGTCCGCATTTGTCGGTGTCGGATAGTATTTTATTGTGTCATATTTTGATGGGTCAGTCTTGATTCCATGTTGTGTAATTAAGTGTCCAAGGTAAACTACTTCTGGTCTCAAGAATTTGCATTTTGCTGCATTCAATTTTAAATTGTATTTAGATAGTCGTTCAAAAACTTTAATTAGATTGCTGTTGTGGTGTTGTAGACTACAACCAAAAACTATTATGTCATCGACATAAAGAAATGCTTCTGAGCTTAAACCAGTTAATGCAAGCGTGAGCATGCGTTGAAAACTATTGGAGGATATTTTCAATCCGAAAGGTAGTCGTTTGAATTGATAGTGTCCATCATTTGTGGAGAAAGCTGTCAGTGGTCTGGACTTTTTATCTAAAGGTATTTGGTGAAAACTGCTTGTCATGTCGAGTGTGGAGAAGTATTTTGCTCGACCAAGTATGTCTAACACGTCTTCTATTCTTGTCAGTGGGAATTTGTCGTTAATTAATTTGTCGTTTAATCTTCTGAAATCTACCACTAGTCGCAATTTTTTTGTGTCATCTTCTGACTTTTTAGGTACTAGCAATAGCGGTGCATTGTATGGGCTTACTGAGTGTTCAATGATGTCATCTTTCAGTAATTCTTGTACTTGCTTATGAATTTCTTCATTATGGGCGTGAGGTAGTCTGTAGTTTTTTATGTAGGTAGGTGTTGTGTCATTTGTAGTTAACGTCTGTGTGTAAAAGTTGTTTATAGTTAGTTTTTCGTCCTTTAGATGGAAAATGTGTTGGAAATCCCTAAAAATGTCTGTTAAAGGGTGATTAGCGTCTACTTGTAGTTCTTGGGCAAGTTTTTTGAAGCGTGTATTGTCAAATGTGTTAGTATGATTTAATTGAATGTAGTTAGAAAGTGGTTCTGTTTTTGGTGTTAATTTGGTTATTTTAACTTCGGCGTTTGTTGTGTTCAAAAGTTTTACGTGACATTTACCGGTCGCTGGTACTATTGTGTTTGCTAAAAATACACCGGGTTGGATTTCATCGTTAAGAATTATACTATCCTCTTTTAAATTTAGTGAAATAGGATGTATCATTTCTGTTCGTGGTGGTATACGTATTGTGTCATACACGTGTTTATTAAGGTGTAACGGTGTCACGATGTCTATGTCTTCTATTGCTATCGTCAATGTTTGTGTCTCGTAGTCGATTTTGCATGCGCGTTTAGATAAAAAATCTCTGCCTAATATTCCATCGGTTTGTATCGGAAAATTGTTTTCAACCACGTGGAAATTGTGGAAAAGTGTTCCATGTTGAAAATCTAATTTTAAAGTGATTTTGCCTAGAGTGGTTATTTGTTCATTGGTTATTCCCGTGAGTTTGCATCTAGTGTCCATCATCAAATCTGCTTCAATGTTGTTTAATTTGCAGATAGATATATCTGCTCCTGTGTCGATAAGAAAGGTGAGTGGTTTTTTGGAGTTATGACATTTTACTATGATATAGTTTGTTTTGATATCCGATAGGTTATATATCCTTAATTTTGCTGTCCCGGATGATCTTCCTCGACATCCGAGCGCTCGTCGTTTCCCTGATTTTCAGCTTCAAAAGCTAACATTCTTTTGTTATTACGATGGTTTGTGTTGTTGTAATTCTGTCTTCTATTCATATTTGAATTACGATGGGCATTCGCATTATTTTGTGCATATCTATGTGCATCATTATTGTTGTTATTTCGTGAATTTCTATATGTGTTATTATTATTTTCTGCATATCTGTATGCATTACTGTTTCTTCCATAGTTGTTGTTGTTTAAAATTTGATTTCTATTGAAACTGTAGTTTCTTTGACCTTGGTTTCTTGAATTATTGTTGTTATTTTGATATCCGTAATTGTAATTGTATCTGTTATTTTTGTTTTGCATGTTATTGCGTTGGTTGTTGTAGTTGTTTTTCTGGAAATACAATAATTGGTTGTTTGTTTTGTTATTATTTTCTAGCTCGAGTGCTAGGTTTGTTGCTTCTGTTAATGACTTTGGTTGGGCAGCAAATATTGTGTTCTTTAGGTCATCATTTAAACCATTTTTAAAGATGTTTAAAGCATAACTTTCATTCATTTTGATGATTACGGACTGTTGTGCTGCATCACTTGTTAGTTCTGAAATTTGTATGTTGTTTAATTCTGATATAAGAGATATCAATTTGTCTTTGTACTGGGTGATATTGTTGTTTTTTTGTGTCAAAGTTGACAATTTTGTGTGGATTTGGGATGTGGTCAATGTAGATTTGTATGATGATTTCAAAACATCCTTGAGTTGATTTAGTGTTGTTATGTTACTCGTATTTGCTATAGTTGTGTGTACTTTTGCATCTAATTTTACGCTAATAATTAAGTCAATGAGTTTAGCTTTGTCTTCAGTGTTAAAGGAGTTATATAGTAATTCTACTACTTTTAGATAGCTGTCTAGTTCCTTATAGTTACCTGAAAAGGTAGGAACAATTTTTAGAATAGTTTCTAAATTGAATGTTGTAGTACCCGTCATGGTTGTTGCTGTTTGTGATGGAGTATCTTCGTTATTAGGCATTGAATTCAATAGAGAAATTGTTTCTTCATGTAGTAGATAAAATTGTTCAGCTAAACGAGCTGTCTCAAGATTTTGTGGTATTACGTTCAAATGAGCGTTGAAATTTTTTATGTATAAGTTTATTTGTGATAATTTAAGTTTGACAGTTTGAGAAGTGTAGCCCCTGTTAATGGACTTTTTTATATTTGCTCTTATTTGTCTCAATTGTTGATATGTTTTAAGTAGAGTCCTCATGAAGTATGAAGTGCGAAATATGTAAGCGATTTGATTGAACTATGCTGGATTTTGCACACGGTTAATGTGTTTAAGAACATATTGTTTGCAGTAGTTATTTAATTTGTAACCGATGTAAAATAAAACTAGGATTACTGCAAGTGTTATTAAAGCTGTTGTGCTTATGGTAGATAATTCTTTCTTTGATATAGAAGAACCTAAATTGTTTTCTATATTTTCATTTATAGTTATGTAATCTTTGTTTTTGCTGTCAAGCATTGTGACGTTGTAAGCCAGTTGACTGAAATTCGGGATCATGAAATAAAAAAAAAAAAATTCAGCAGACAAAATGTAACGTTTTTTTTTTTTTTTTTTATATTATCATAATATCTTGAATATGTAATGAGTATTTATAAAAAATATATATGTTTAAAAAAATTTATCTATATTTGGAAAATAGCAGGTGCTTCAGTTTTGAGTTGTCGATGTTTTTCCTGTCATCTGTGTATGTTGGATTCTTGTAGATGAAATTATTGAGTGTTTTTGCTTTTTGTAACCTGTCGTTGGCGTCGTCTATTATAATTTGGTGTGAGTTAATGTGTTCTTCTATGTGTTGCATTGATGCTTCACAAATGAAACAGATTGTTGTAGTTAAATTTGTTGCTGAAGATTGCATGCTAATTTAATTTTGTTTCGGATTTTGTATTTCAGATCCTTTATTTTGTTAGCAATGTCTCTTTTTTGTTGTATTTTTTGCAGCAATTCATCAAATTTTTTATGAAATTCTTCGTTCATATTTCGAGAAAAAAAAAAAATGTATTATGTATGTTGATTGCTGATTGATAAATTCGTCCTCGTCTTTGAAGATTCAGGTAAGCGGCAGGATCGCCATGTGGTAGTATACTTATAAATTAAATATTTTTATTGGGGGCGCGCCACGGAGTTTACGTATATAGCTCGTCAGCTTTTGTATGTTCTGGGCCTAGCCGGCACTTCAGGGAATTGAATTAAAAACTCTTGTGTTCTCTTGTGTTGAACTATAAATCAATTATCTTTATTTGATATATATTTTTCTTATATACTAAAAAAAACACTATTTTACTTAACGCTATAAATGCCAGTATTTTAGACTCCGCCCTTATTTCCACGGTGGGTAACCAATCAATCCCGTTAGTCGATCGGTTCCCAGCCATATTCCAATAGGCAACAACAATAACGTTGGCGCCGATAGCCTTGAAAATTCGGTGGGTCAGTTGCATTGGAGTAACATAATATATTCGCTGTATTTACTCCAGCGCACTGCTCCGCGATCACATTGTAATTGAATCGCACTAACAACAGCGTTGTTGTTGTTGTGCTTGTGCTGAGAATTAGAAATATCCAAACGATATAAGCGGCAAAAGGGGGTGAAAACAATTCAGCACTTAGGCGTGTGAATGAAGTTTGTTGTGACATTTTTGTTTTAAGTAATCTTCATAATTTTTGGGTTTTAAGTTACATCAAAAATGTTATTGTTTTTGAATTTAATATTGCAGTGTTTTTGTATAATTTATGGGTTTGGATAAAATGTGTGTATTAATGTTTGGTACGGTAATAGTGACTGTGTAAGTACACTACACCCCCTATAATAATATAATAAGACTCAGACGTAAACTTTCAATCGCCGTTACACGTATATTGTTTTTTGTCCCCTCTACCGGAATCCGTTGTCGGAACCTTGTTATTTTGGAAAAAATTTGATTTTGTTGTTCAATGTAATCCAAACTTTTCTGTGTCATAATTTCACGCAAACAGGTCAAGTGCTGTTTGTGAAACTAAAAATAATTTTAAAGTTAAAATATTTTCTAAAAACCGTAAAAATCCAAACGCGGATTTAAACAATGTAAAATGTCAGGTTTTAGCAACGATCGACAGTACTTTGTCTTATAGTGGTTTTTTAGGATTAAAAGAAAATATTTATGAATAAAATTACCTCTGTATGACCTACTAGAAAAATCCATACTTACTTACTTACTTAACTGGAGCTTACAACCGTAGATCGGTTTTGGCCTGGTATAAAAAATTGCGCAAGCCATTTCTGTTTGGCGTTTGTTGGCGCCAGTTGGAAACACCAAGCGTAATCAGGTTATCCATCACCTAAACCTTCCAACGAAGATGTGGGCATCCTCTTCGAATCGAATATTTTTTTTGCTGGAGCGTCGTTTTCCATTCGCTCACCATGACCTAGCCAGTGGATCCACTCGATTTTAATACGCTTAACCCAAAGTAACACCTGTTGGCAGGAGCTATCCTTCGTTTTATCTTATACTGACATCGTTGAAAGAGTTAATGCTGGATTCCAGGTGGACGAAGTCCTTAACAACCTCGAAGGAGATGTTGTCAGCAGTGATGTGATTTCTAAGACGCTGGGACTGTTTATTTGTTGACACAAGGTATTTCGTCTTATCTGCGTTCACTGCAAGACACATTCGACTCCACTCTTTTGCTAACCTGGAGAATGCTGCACTGATTTCGCGCGTATTATGGGCAATGATATCGATATCATCAGCATACGCCAGCAGCATAATACTTTTGTAAAATATCGTGCCACTGCGTCTCAAATCAGCAGCTCAGATGATCTTCTGCATCATTAGGTTGAAAAAGTTACACGATAAGGAATCACATTGTCTGAAACCTCGTTTGGTATCGAATGGAGGAGTTAGATCCTTCCCGATTTTAACTGTGCTCCTGGTGTTGCTTAATATCATTCTGATAGATAGATAGATCCTTATGGGACTGTCAAAAGTTGCTTTGTAATCGACGCTTTGTAAGAGATGTTGTGTGTCGATTTGTTTTTCTAGGGTCTTCTACAAGATTTGTCGTAGCATAAATATCTAGTCTATGGTGGATTTACCAGGACTGAAGCCACACTGCTAAGGTCCAATCAGCTGGTTTACGATGGGCTTCAGTCTTTCATAATACGCTCGAAAGGACCTTATATGCGATATTAAGAAGGCTTATCCCACGGTAGTTGGCGCAAATTGTGGGATCGCCTTTCTTGTAGATTGGGCAGAGCACACTGAGGTTCCAATCATTTGGAATGCATTATTCCGACCATATTATGCATAGAAGCTCATGAATACATTTGAATAGGATTCGCCTCCATTCTTGAAGAGCTCAGCAGGTAAGCCATCAGCTCCTGCGGCTTTGTTGTGTTTAAGCCGAGCTATAGCTTTCAAGACTTCACTATGGTTGGGCAGCGAAACTTCAACGCTGTCGTCCAAAATTGGGGTTCCTGGTCTCTATTGGCGGGATTATTGTCGTTGTCGCCATTCAGAAGCCTAGAAAAGTGTTCCCTCCAAATCAGTGTACTCTGGATATCTGTTTTCATCCTTGCAGGAAGAGGCCCCTGTTTTGAAACCATCGGACAGGCGCCTTATTTTTTCGAAATCTCCCTTCCCTCCTCTTCTCTTTGTATAGCAGGGTAGTTTTGTAGGCGGCGTCTTTTTCTACTGGAACTCCATCGTGGAACTCCTCGTCGTGCCTGTGGTTTCGGCAGCCGTACGCATAGAGTGGGAAATGTGGTTCCACTGCGCGCATATATCGTCGATCGGAGGAGTGCTTTCTTGAAGCAGGAGTGAGAGTTTATAAGCGAAGTCTTTGATCAGGCGACAGCCAAGTGGCTTTAAAAATGTTGAGATGCTTGAACCTACTGCTACTAACGACCATGTTTCGCGCTGCGGCAAAGTCAATCAGCCTCATTCCGTTATTGGAGGTATTGTCATGGAGGCTGAACTTTCCGACTGTTGGACCAAACATATTTTCTTTTCCCACCTTGGCGTTGAAGTCACCAAGCACGATTTTTATGTCGTGGCGGGGGCTACGCTCATAACCCTCTTCAAGGCGCTCGTAGAAGTTGTCTTTGGTCTCATCGTCCTTATCTTCTGTCGGAGCATGCGCACAAATCAGGCTTATATTGAAGAATCTTGCCTTGACACGGATTATGGCAAGTTGTTCGTTCACAGGTGTGGACATGATGTACGCGCAGGACATGATGACGTAGTCTCTTGCCAACCACGAATCCGCATCCAAATTCGTGCTTCTCCGCATCACAGGATGCTTGCCGTGAGCAACTCTGCACCTTTCATCGCATTTCTTGCATTGCAGTGAAATCAGCCTTGTTTCTTTCTAAGACATCTATCAGTTGGATAGAGGCACCATCCCAATTAAGTGTTCGGACATTCCAAGTGCATATCCGTAAATCACTGTCAGTTTTTCGTTTGCGGTAGTCTTCATCAGATTTGGGGATCATTCTTATCTTTTTTCTTAATTGTTTCATTGACATATGTTTTTACGTGGTGGGCTTCAAACCCAACTCACAACCCTTTGAAGGCAGGTAGCCCGCCGCTCAGATTAGCCGTCAAACTAACGGTTGCCAGTTTGCCGTTTCTAGAGGACACCACGCAGAGGTTTGTAACGACCGACAGCGACTGAATATATATAGTAAGCAGCGTACTCCGCATATTAGCTCCCCAGCTATGCTCAGGGAAATATGGGGTGGGCTTTGCTCCAAGTCAAACAATTTAGTCGGCTACATAAAAATAAAATTATGCAGAGGTTTTTAAACAAACAAAAACAAAAACAAAATAATTAAATCGAAATCGAAATCCGAAAGAAATTTATTGATTCATCAGAATGTATGAGCAACTTTTAGTTTTTGGTAAATAGAGATGAAATTATCCCTCCATGTTTAAACCCACTCTTCTTGCTAATAGAAATTACTATTAGCCGTAATATAAACTCCTTAACCTCAACATAGAAAGTGAAAGTAAGAATTAAACAGGTAAGTATTAAATTATTTTAATACATAGGTATGGTGAATAAATTCAAATTATTAAATCCATTTAAATAGAAAAACTTAATAAATTAATTACTAAGAGAATTAAAGGACAGAGATATAATTTGGATTATGTATTTAAGTTATTAGTGCTTAAGTTAATTTATCATCAAATTGAATTAATTATATTTATTTCTTTTATAATTCTTAAAAAACATATTTTTTAAGAATTATATTGTGAGCTTAATGCCAAGCTTATAAAAGAAATAAACTTATTAAAATATGCCACAATTTTATAACTCTTGAATTAATTAAGTTTTACTAAAGATTATCGATAATTATAATATTGTCAAAAAAAAAAAAACAAAAAAATATTAATAATTGCAAGGACTTACATGTATCCTCCCATGATATCTGCAGGCGCCTGTTGACATTTTTGCTTGCTAGAAACCATTGTCAAAAATAATTGTTAATTCAATTTAATTATGAATTAAATTAAAATTAATAATACAAATTTGTAAATAAATAAGGGTTTTAAATGATTTTGAGTATTTTAAAAGAATAAAAAAATTAATTTGTGAGATTAAAAGATTTTAAGATAATAAGAAGTTAAGATTTATATAAAAAAATTCATTGGGCTTCCAAATGAATCCTTGGCGTGGAATCCTTAGCTGTAGAATCCTTACTGTAAGGTTTTATTGATATTGTTGATGGAGCCTGTGTTATTGGTGATGGTGGTGGTTGTGATTTTAAATGAAACTGAGGACGATGTACTACATAAAATTTACAAAACGCGTTGTGCCGGAATTGATTGCTGGTTGCTTCGAGTATCATATCTATATATATGTATATATATATGTATGTATATCACGCGTTGATAATTTTGATTTCAACTCCCGAATCTATCGACGGTAACTTCTTTTAAAAGGGCGTTGTTGATCTAATTCGTGAATTAGTAAGTTTTTCTATAGTTAAATATATTTGTATATATGGTTTAAAATTGTAACTGATTAAAAAAATTGTTTCAAATTTTTTACACAGCCCACAAAAAATTTTCAATGCTTTTTATTTTGTTTGCAATCTCTAATTGAAAAATTTTTCAAGTTTTTCAAACTCAAAAACAAAAGATAACTATAGAAAAAAATTTTGTTTTTTATCTAGTCCAGTGAAACACAACAAGTGTTCATTCTTAACATTTTTATCACCCTCATAGGTTTGAGTCGACTTGAGACGAGTTCGACATGGATAATGCTGGCCTCACCAGGTTGAGGCAGTCAGACACGTTGCCATGTGAAGATCGCCCTCTTGACCCTCATGCGTTGCCTTGTGAGGATCGTCATCCTCCAGAAAAATTCATAGAAGACTTAAATAAAGAAAACATAAACATCACATTTATCACAAAATACGTAGATATCCTGGCAATCTATATACATATATAAAAAGCAAAGCGTTGTCTGTTTGATAGCTAAATAAAAAAATATAAATAACTGGCCATTTCAGCCCTTGAAAGGACTTTGACCTAGCTTCTTATGATCAATTGTATTGTGCGTGTTATTAAGTTTGTACACAATTGACCGAGAACCGGACCTACGTGCTTAACGCCGACTCCGAACGGCGATGAACGGAAAGTTCTCGTTCTCAAGAAGCTTTACATGGCATTTTGATTACTCTCTGAGGTTTGCCATTGTCTGCAGAGAGGTGTCGGCCGTACAGAAAAATTATTTTGATTCAAATAATTTTCTGTCGCTGCTGGGGTTCGAACCTGGGTTTCCAAAGTTCTTTGACATAGCGGCCACGCACTTTAACCAACTACGCCACGGACGCCATGTTTGATAGCTATAGACTCCAAAACTGTTGGGCCGATTGGGCTAAATTTTAGCAGTAGATTTGTATCCAGTACAAGATGGTTTAGGGGGACAAAATTTGCCCCCTTTTACCGCCCACAAATCATGAAATGTTCTGTATTTCACACGGTTTTGGTCGTATTAGACTAATTTTGTAATTTAGTTTGTATGCTTAGTGTCGGCAACTTTACTAAAAATGGGTTGCCACACCCCCTTTTACCGCCCACAAATCAACAAAAATGCGATATATCGGACGGTTTTAGTCATATTAGACTAAAATTTAATAGTTTAGTTTGCATACTTAGTGTCGGCAAATTTATTAAAAATGGGTTGCCACACCCCCTTCTAACGCCCACTAATCAATAAAAATGCTATATATAAGAAGGTTTTAGTCGTAGTACACTGAAATTTTGTACTTTAGTTTGTATGCTTACTTTCGCCAACTGTACCAAAAATGGGCTACCACACCCCCTTCAACGCCCACAAAGCAACGAAATACTTTATTTCAGACGGTCCTAGTCGTATTACGCTTAAATTTTGTAATTTAGTTTGCATGCTTATTGTCGGAAACTATACTAAAAATGGGTTGCCATACCTCCTTTTACCGCCCATAAATCAATAAAAAAGCTTTATTTCAGACAGTTTTAGTCGAATTAGGTTACAATTTAATAATTTAGTTTGCAAGCTTACTGTCGGCAAGTATACTAAAAATGGGTAATGTCCATCTACTAGAAAACTGGGATGTGTATAGAATAAGGAGATGTGGCTCCGCCCATGCAATCAAAATTTTTAATATCGAATAGCTTTGGAAATAAAAATAACATTACTTACATACAAACTCAAAATGGAGTTACTATTTGCTGATGTCCTGCTACTGGGAAACTGTAACGGTAGTTTGACAGTGATGTCAAACTATGGGTCTAAGAAAAGTTTTGAATATAATTATTATGTTCCGATAAAGTAGAGAGGGTCGGTCTCCATACAAAAAAAAAAGTTTGAAAAGTGCCCGCCTTATTTTAAAGATGACCTCGAGACAACTTCAAAAACAAAAATGGTCTTTTTTCCATAACTTATGCATTTTGTGTCCGATTTCAAAAAATGATATACCGTTCAAAAGGGCTTAACCTGCACTACATTTACTTTTTAGAATTTTTGGACTTTTGAAGTCATATTCATCTGGTAAACCCTGTTACCTCAATTTATCCCCTTGAAATAAATTTTTTTTATCATAAAATTAAAATTTTTTATCTTAAAAATTTGTTCACATCTTGCCCAAAAAGTACTTTATTTGGCCTTGAAACAAAAATGTTATAGCAGTTCCAAATTGTAGTATAGAACTTTCTTTATTGAATTTTTAAAAACTAACAGTTTTTTCATTATTGTTTCTTTTGTTCATACATAATGAGTAGAGTAAAAGCGAGAAAACGAACACAATGAGTTATGTTCTCATTTTAGTTGCAAAACACTTCCAACATTAACAGTTAAACTAACAAGTTTGCCTAGCATAACCTGCAATCAGAACTTAAATTTTTTAAATAAAACCTTTTTAGTTTATCATCATCGAGGTCATCTTTAAAATAAGTGGTGCACTTTTTAAACTTTTTTTCCGACCCACTCTACGATATAGTTGTTGGGTGCAGCAACTCGCGCCGGAAAAAAACTAGCAATCAATAAAAAGCACAGAGAACAAATTTTGAAAACACTGAATAACTACCATGAAAAACTGCAATTCACCATAGAAAAAAAAGGGCAGTCTTAACTTTTACTTATAGTTGAAATTTCTGTTTGTTTTAATTGTAAGAATGCGAAAATGGAACATATTTTTCGCATTAACGCGTGAACATCAATATTATAACTTTACGATAGCTGAAAGAAATATATTGCCACCTTATTTCAAAATAACGAAAACTTATTTAAATCAACGTACAAACTTAGACTTTTTAACGTTTTACCCAGATGGCAACTATGCTTGAAAACAACCATAATATGAATCAGCTGTTTCGCATCACTGTTTGTGCGCTTTCGCAATAGGTTTGAGCAGTGCGTAATTTAAGAAGAGTTGCAAAATTGCTTCTAATGTGTTTGTTGTTGGAATGAAGCAAAAAATCGCAATCTTGCATTTTCGCATCGTCGCAACTGTGTTTCGCATCAACCCGTGAATACCCCTATTGTTTCAAATTAATAGCGTAAAGTGCAAAAAATTTGTTCAAAACTCTGTGATGTTAATTACAATCAAAAAAAAAATTAAATCAAATAAACCCCTGATGAAGGAAGAAAGCCGCTTCCGAAACGTTGGGTGGAAAGGAAAATATCTTCGCTGATAAAATATTTTTATTATTTTTATGTTTCAATGATAGGAATAATAAAAAATATTTATAAATAGTAGTTATTAAATCGAATATATAAATGTTAATAATTTATAATATAATAATTTTGTTAATAAGCTAACCATAATATTATTTTACGCTAAATAGGGTGAAATATTTGCTGGAATTAACGATGGAATCCTTAGCAGAGCGGAAGCTTTGGCTGCTGTTGATATCGGAAAACATCAATCAACACATGGCCACTCGCAAATACCGTCACAAATAAAACATGACGTTATGTATCACCATAGTATTAGTGCAGCTCCACAGCGACCATTGCAGGTAAAATCAAAATATTTACAAACTTTACCATTTGAGTTGAAGTTTTTGGCTTGAAATATTTGTCCATTCTTACTGCATACAATGCCACTACTTTTCAAGGTTAAATGGGGATGCTTGATATTGCTCATTTCTTTATTATTGTACGTACGGGGGTACGTTTACACTAAAGAAGTGCACAAAACATTCTATCATAGTACTTCAATAGTGAACAATATGTTTGTGCAGTATATTTCAGAGAAGTCAGAGAAGAAGAATTGTATATTTTGAAAGCTCTTCTTAAAATATGAATCCATAGAACGACACTGAAGTAAAAGTAACGGGAAATTAAAGTGAGCACACCGAGTGCGCCTGCATTCTCATCGGAAAATTAGAAAATGAGCCATATTTTGAAAAAGAAGTAAGATAGGCTAATACTAACACTGGATTTGGGTTTTCAAAAGGGGATCTTGAACTCGAGACGCACAGGTAGAGGGGTCGTAAGATATTATAGCTTTAAAAATTAGAGGTAGAGTGGTCGGACGATATGATAGACCTAAAAATTAGAAAATACGCCATATCTCGAAGTTAAAGCAAGATAGGCCAAAAAGAGGTAGAGGGGCCGGACGATATGAACCTTCAAAAATTAGGAAGGAAGCCATATCTTGAAAATGACGCAAGATGGACTAAAAAGCGGGTTTTTGATACGTACACGTATTGGTGTCAGCCGATGCACTGTTTGTTGATATAACTAAAGCTTTTGACACAGTTGATCATTAGATAACGGGTTATAACTAAAAATCTGCACTGAGTTAATTCACGTCAGAAATTTAAAATATAGTATTAACATACATTGAAACTAGTTAAATTATAATATTATATGCTTTTGTGCTTTTGTCGGCCACCCGTCAAAGCACGTTGTACGTCATTTGTAATGATTTCCTTTTCATATGACAGGAAATTTTTGACCTTTCAACCATTGTTGTAGATTTAACTTTTAAGTCCTCCGAAGAAATCTTCAATTGGTTAGCATTGTAATGATTTAGTGGGTTCCTATCTTTAGGTACAAAATTTATATTTTTGCTGACCAACAACTCTCATGTCGTATTTGCATAATTCGAAGAGGCTTTGTCCGCCTAAGATACATAATCATCATCCTGATAATATTTATGAATAAATGGAACTAAAATTTAGCTTAAAGAATAATTTTGATTGATTATTATATTTATTATCAGTCCACTTGTCTTAAAGTATGGCTCCGAAATTCCTTTCTCAGAGACAGCCATAATTCATAAGTTTTTGTTAAAACTTTTTCTTGTATTTATATTTTACATCAGGAGAGCTTGGAGATATGTCATTTGCTTAAAATGTATCATTTTCTGGCATTTGTGATGTACTTAGTAAGAAATAACTCTCATTATCAAAAATTTAATATTGAGCGCTTTTAATGTTTTACAAAAAATTATATGGCTGCGAGTGTTTTATTTTTCGAACGATTTCATTTCGACTTATGCTATCTTTGTTGTTAAAAGCAGGTATAAGCTCTTTAATGTTTTTTTAGTCATAATAATCGGTTTTCTTTCGGAAACCTCGGTTGCCTATTAATTTTAAAGATACTCAGGATAGAATATATCGCCCTTTTTGACACGCCCTCCGCCATAAAATGTCCACGTGTGACTTTTTTTTCCCTTCTCTAAATGCTGCTGACAAAATTTACAATACGCTCGCGGAGATGTTGATGCTGTGATGGTATTTTAAAGACTAACGAAACAATTTCGCTGCCATGATAAAAAGATGATGCACTAAATCATTTAATTACGCAATGCCTTCGTGGCAAACCAAACCGTGTTGAAACTGCAATCAATGCAAATTAGTGCAGATTTTTAGTTATAACCCGTTACTATCAAGTTAATAATAAAAAAGTGACTTGAGGGGCAATATTTATAATTGGCTTCCTTCGTACGTTACAAACTGAATGCAAAGAGTTAAAATAAAACATCAGAACAGTAGTTTTATTACTATTAACATTGGTGTTCCGCAGAGTCCGCAGTCCTAGGCCCGATTATTTTTCTAATTAATACTAATTCTTTATTAAGAGTTGTTACTGACTGAGTTCAGGTCATTCAAACCATATTAATAAAAATCATTTTCTGTTTGTTTGACTACCATACAAATCTTAACGGCTGAATGAATTTAACTAAAATTCGGCTCACATATTACTTGAATCATAACTTAGGTTATGGCATACTAAGTTTTGCCCACGCCTCTTCCGCCCCTTTACAAGTAACGCGAATCTAACTACTAGCGTATTTTTTTCAAACGAAAATGCTCGACTTATTAATTTTAAGGAAATCCTGTTATTTTGACACCAAAAACATTCACAAATCTTTAAAATTGCACAAACTTCTGGTACAACGTCTTTTTCTAATAACATCGTTTCCTTAGAATAACGAAAAAAATATCAGAAATTCGTATATTTTACTTGTGATGCAAATAACTCCGTTGTTTTTGAATATATTTCATTCAAATTTTTTTCGCTGATAAACGCAATTCAAGCACTTAATAAAAACAATTTAAAGGGTACCGTTATCTGAGCGTATATATTTTTAATAATTCTTTCAAAAAAGGTCCAAAATATTGACTTTTTACTCAAAAAATTACACAAAAGTTGTTTTTGTTGTTACAATAATAAAAACTCAAAATTGCATTTTCAACTACCTTTTACATTACATGGCATTTAAAAGCAAATATGCTTCCAATTTTACAAAAAAAATTTATTAACTGTTTCTATCATCAAAAAATATAAACCCCAGTGATTTTTTAAAGCAATTATTTTTTTTAAAAGTCGTTTTTATTCTTTTTATAGAATAGTTCAAAAATAAAAAATAAATAACTGGCCATTTCAGCCCTTGAAAGGACTTTGACCTAGCTTCTTATGATCAATTGTGTTGTGCGTGTTATTAAGTTTGTACACAATTGACCGAGAAATGGAACTACAGGCTTAACGCCGACTCCGAACGGTGATGAACGAAATGTTCTTATTCTCAAGAAGCTTTACATGGCATTTTGATTACTCTGTGAGGTTTGCCATTGTCTGCAGAGAGGTGGCGGCTGTACAGAAAAATTATTGCAATTCAATTTTAATTCAAATAATTTTTTGTCGCTGCTGGGGTTCGAACCTGGGTCTCCAGGTTCGTTGACATAGCGGCCACGCACTTTAACCAACTACGCCACGGACGCCACGAATAGAATAGTTAAGCTCAAAGAATAATTTATGTTTATACCAATATCTCTTTCCGATCGAAAGTTATCGCAATAAATATATTTTAAGACACAAACCAAGCTGTTTTTCAAATGCTTATCTATTAATAAAAATCATTTTCTGTGAACATTAAAACTACTGGGAAACTGTAACGGGCAGTGGAAAATGACAGTGGTGTCAAACTTTGAGTCTAAGAAAAGTTTTGAATACACCTATTATGTCCCATATAGTTACAGGGTGCAGCAACGCGCGCCGGGAAAAGGCTAGTACAAAAAAAAAACTCTTTAATTTTTAATAATAATTTTTTTATTTTCGATATTCCGAATTCATCATCAGAAAACCTGGGAGGACGATGCTCACAAGGCAACGCGTGAGGGTCAAGGGGGCGATCTTCACATGGCAACGTGTCTGACTGCCTCAACCTGGTGAGGCCAGTATTATCCATGTCGAACTCGTCTCAAGTCGACTCAAACCTCTACGTGGTGTCCTCTAGAAACGGCAAACTGGCAACCGTTAGTTTGACGGCTAATCTGAGCGGCGGGCTCCCCCTGCCTTTAAAGGGTTGCGCGTTGGGTTTGAAGCCCACCACGTAAAAAAAAAATTTCAATGAAACATTGAAATGTCTAGCACTAGATTCAAGCATCTCGATATTCATAAAGCAACTTGGCTGCCTCCTGATCAAAAGACGCGTAACTAAATTGGTCACGTTTTGATTGACGGAAGGCACTCTTCCAGTGTTTTAGATGTACGCACGATCCGTGGTGCCAATATAGACTCGGATCATTGTCTTGTCGCAGCCAAGATCAGTACACGCCTGTGCGCAACGAAGAATGCGCGCAATCTAGTACAGAGAAAGCTAGACGTCGAAAAGCTGCAATCAAAACAAACAGCCGAAGACTTCGCTACTCGACTCTCACTCCTGCTTCAAGAAAGCACTCCTCCGATCGACGATATATGCGCGCAGTGGAATCACATTTCCCACTCTATGCGTACGGCTGCCGAAGAGGTGATAGGCTATCACCGCCCTCGCCGAAACCAGTGGCACGACCAAGAGTGTCGCGACGCCACTGCAGAAAAAGACGCCGCCTACAAAGCCACCCTGCAGTCGGTTGTAGCAGTTTTCCAACACTCGATCCTTCCAACGAAGATGTGGACGTCCTCTTCTGCGTTGACCCCCACCGGGCACCGAATCAAATATTTTTTTCGCTGGAGCGTCGGTTTCCATTCGCTCAACATACTTAGTCAGCGGAGCCGCTCGATTTTAATACGCTTAACTATGTCGATGTGAGCGTACAGCTCATACAGCTCGTGGTTCCATCGAATTCGGTACTCGCCATTGACGCAGATTGGACCGAAGATCTTACGAAGTATCTTTCTCTCGAAGCCTCCCAAAGTCTTTTCATCAGAACTGCTCAACGTCCAGGTTTGTGCTGCATATAATAGGACGGGCAGGATCAGTGACTTATAAAACGTGAGTTTTGTTCGTCGAGATAGGGCTCTGCTTCTCAATTGCCTACTCAAACCAAAGTAACTGTTGGCAAGAGTTATCCTTCGAGTTATCCTCAATACTGACATCATTGAAAGAGTTTATGCTGGATCCTAGGTAGACGAAGTCCTTAACAACCTCTAAGGAGATGTTGTTCACAGCGACGTGGTTTTCAAGACGCTGGGACTGTTTGTTTGTTGACACTTATCGTCTTATCCGCGTTCACTATAAGATCCATTTGACTCGACTATTTCGATAGTCTGGAGAATACTGCACTGACTTCGCGGGTATTGTGGATAGAGATATCGATATCATCAGCATACACCAGCAGCATTATTAACCATTTTGAATTTTTCTTTTGTCGTTATTGTGTTGTTTGCATGTAATTTTTCCAATAAAAGTTTATTTTTGTCTTGACGTGAGCTCGTGGGGTTCCTGCCTTAAAACATTATACATATTAATATCATTAAAGTAGTTTTCATTTTCCTGTCATATTTTCTATAAAGCTACGCTCACATTTCTTTTATCCGAATTCAATATTAAAATATTTTTGTTTTCACGTAAAAATTCTTTGGCTTTTCCCTTTGTATCTATGTTTGTCTCTAACGTCCCATTCTACTTTGTTACTTTGTTTATTTACAACACTGCAAAAAACTTTGTAGACAGAGTCTTAAAAATTAACATGCTGAAAACATTAAAAATATAAAACTAACTAAATAAAATCATAACAGTGCAATATTATTCATAACTCTTCTTCTAAAACACCGGAAATGGAAAAATTATTCAAATCTGCAATATACGTACCTGAGTTCACTGAAAGCGCTTGCTTTGCACTGTTTAAAAGAGGGCCATATTCTCAAATCCGATAAAGTTTACAACAAGAAAACAATTACTCAAAAAGACTCACTTTAGAGATGCTCCACATATCACACACTCCAAGCAACATACGCATTAACTACAAGATGGACACAGAGAACTGCGCTGACAATAGAAGAGATTTAAGAATTTAGTTTTAAATACTCCGTGTTAAATTGACAACGTTAATTTGAAAATGTAAGAATTGTTCATTTGCCTTTTATATATTTTTTATAAATTTATGTAAAAATTGTTTGTACTTAAATTATTAAATTGTGTTTTGTGTCTTTTGTTTTGTTATGTGTTTTTTTATCGAAAATAAAAAAATCAACATAAAAAAATTAAAGAATTTTTATTTTGTATTTGCATGATCTGGAGAACGATCCCCACAAGACAATGCTTGAGGGTCCATGTTGAAATTGTCTCAAGTCAACTCAAACCTCTCTGTGTTGTCCGCTAGAAACAGTTGCTAGCGTTAGCCGTCAAACTGGCTAATCTGAGTGGCGGGCTACCTGCCTTTAAAGGGTTGTGCGTAGGGTTTGAAGTACACCACGTAAAAAAAATTTCAATGAAAACTATAAGAAAAAAATACAAATGATTCCCAAATCTTATGACGACTACCGCAAACGAAAAACTGACAATGATTTACGGATATGCATTTGGAACGTCCGAACCCTTAATTGGGATGGTGCCTCTATCCAACTGATAGATATTTAAGAAAAATACAAGGCTGATATTACTGCAATCCAAGAAATGCGATGGAAGGAACAGGCTCACGGCAAGCATCCTGTGATATCTACTACAGCGGCCATGTGGAGAAGAACGAGTTTGGATGCGGATTCGTGGTTGGCAAGAGACTAAGGCTCCATGTCTTGCGATTCACACCTGTGAACGAGCGACTTACCATAATCCGTTTCAAGGGTAATTTTTTCATTTTAAGTCTGATATGTGCGCACGCACCGACAGAATACATAGACTATGAGACCAAAGACAGTTTCTATGAGCGCCTTGAAGAGGTCTATGAGCGCAGCCCCCGCCACGACTTAAGAATTGTGCTTGGCGACTTCAACGCTAAGGTGAGAAAAGAAAATATCATGACAATACCTCCGATAACGGAATGAGGCTGATTGACTTTGCCGCAGCGCGAAACATGGTCGTTAGTAGCAGTAGGTTCAAGCATCTCAACATTTTTAAAGCCACTTGGCTGTCGCCTGGTTAAAAGACGCGCAACCAATTTGATCACGTTTCAGGCAAAAGAAAAGGGAAGTGGAAATGCGTGAGTGCGAGAAAATTGAGATGCATGGTGACAGGAATGAGATCCGAAAATTTTTCGAAAAAATAAGACGCCTGTCCGATGGTTTCAAAACCGGCGCCTCTTCCTGCATGGATGAAAACAGATACCCAGAGTACACTGATGATGTGGAGGGACTTTTCTAGGCTTCTGAATGGCAACGACGACAATAATCCCGCCAATAGAGATCAGGAACCCCAATTTTGGACGACAGCGAACATAGTAAGGTCTTGAAAGTTATAGCTCGGCTTAAAATGTTTTTGAATCGTCCTGGTGGGATGCTGCGAAATGGAAACATATGCATAACTGAGTGGACCGAAAAACCAGAAAGGAAGCAGAAAAAACTTAACAATAAGCCTATTGATAAAAAAATTGTTAAACCAACTTCCAGAATCCCTAATAAACACTCCCCTGATTCTTATTGGTCCTTTAAAACTAACATCTTCCCTGCTTTCTCCTCCTACAAGCATAAATCTTTACATCCATCTGACATTCCTAAACCGATCCCAAGAAACTCCTCTAACTCAACATATCCTAAACATAAGCGCGTCTCATTTAATCTCTCTTCTTCAACAAGTTTCACCCCAAATCATCAATCTTCAGGAAAAATACCCTCCTCCCACGTCCAATATCCGGACTTTATCCGATCCCATATTCTTAATCCTTCAAAATCTCAGTCAACCGGCATACAAAAAAGTACTCTCAACATAAAAGCAGCATCCTTCACCCCAAACAAAGAATCAAATCCCTCTTATACTCCCGCAACTACAACTTCTCTAGTTAAGCCTACCACAACACCAACTTCTGATAATATATCCCCAACCTTTCTCGATCCTCTTCTTCCTCCTACGGCTCAATTAACAAAAACTTTCTCGGAAACAAGTACTGAAGGCCGTTTTGTTATGTCGCGTCTTAGAGACCGAAGGTTGTATGAAAATGTACGCCTATACCTAGCATATCTGCACGATAAATCTGATTCGATATGCATCGATGGATCTACAAAAACAAGTGTTATAGTTGCTATACAGCAAGAAGGCCTTCCGACTAATCCAATCGAACTTAAGAAAATCTTCATTAGTTTTCATGAAAGCTTCAATATCTCTCCAAAGGAAGTTGAGAATGATTTGTCAGCATTTGCCTCTCATACCACATCAAAGCGTCTTTGAACAAAACTCGGTCAAATTTAAAAAAACTACTATTGCTCCTAACAAGATTCCACAAGTAGTACCCAAAGATCCGTGCCAATCTGCCCCCGCAAGGAATTCCATAAAAATATTTTACCACAATTGTGGTGGTATGCGAGGCAAATTAAATAAACGTTTTATTGACGCAAAATCATGCCTCTTCAATGTTATAGTTGTCACGGAAACCTGGCTAAATGATTCATTCAAAAATTAAGAAATTCTCGACCACAATTGGACAGTCTACCGAAATGATAGAGATTACTCCCACACTGGTCATTCCCGTGGAGGGGGGTTTTAATCGCAACACACAACTCCCTTTCAAGTCAAATTGTTGAAACCACCTCCCACAAACTTTATGAACACCAAATAATCAGAGTCTGTTCAATTAATAATCAATATATTTATATGGGTGTTATCTATATTCCTCCAAATTCTATTGAATCTACATACAGTGAGTTATGTGAGACCATTTAATCAATGACCGCGTCCATGAATGAAGAAGATACACTTGTTATCTTTGGCGATTTTAACCGACCACATAGATATATTCTTTTTGACATAGATGACTTTGCTCCGAGATCACGTAGTTTCCGTAATCTCAAGCAAGTCAACTGGGTCTCTTTACAGAAACACTAATGACAGAACTTCCTAACGGACCATCTTGTCTCCCCACTTGTAAAAACTACTTAGATGACTTAGTAGACAAACTCACTGCGTCAATGAATAAAGCTCTTGACACTGCGTGCCCGCTCAAAACACCAAAAGGAAAGAAAAAGCCACCTTGGTGGGGCACTAAACTAGAAGAGCTCCGAATGAAGAGCAGAAAACTCTTCAATAAGGCAAAAGCCACTAGATCCACAGATGCGTGGACAATCTACAAAATGGCTCTAAAAGAGTATAAAAAAGAATTACGCAAAGCTCAACGACAATCCTGGAGAAATTTTTGTGTAGAAATATCACAAACCTCCGAGGCGTCGAGACTTAGGAAAATTCTGGCATCTAGTCCACCTAACCCAAGCTTCATGAAAAAAGAAGACGGAACCTGGACCACCAACAGTGAAGAATCTCTTAATATTTTGGTAGAAACTCACTTCCCGGGCTGTTCAAAGATAGGGAATGCTCCAACACAAGAGGTGCATTTTCCATCCGTTGACAACTCTCTACAAATAATTATTCAATAGCTGCGCTAGGTATGTTTTCGGTGTAAATAGGCAGTGCCATATATCTTCACTTTCCAAAAGCATAACTGGACTTTTTTTAAGTGATATGCTTAATTATCGTTCACTACTACTGCTGCATAAGACCATCGTCAGAAAGGAGCCTGAATATTTATTTGAAATTTTAAGGTTTGGTAGAATTCAAAGAACTGAGCAACTCATTTTGCCCAGGCACAAGTATCTTCTGTCTTCTCGTCATTTCTTCGTCCATGCGATACATTTATGGAATACGTTACCAATCAATCTAAAACGCACTTGTAACACACATCCTTCAAGCAGAAGCTCTTTGGACATTTTTCAACCCCTCTCTAAATACTCTTCTATCTACAAAAAAAATATTACAATGTTTAAATAAATTAATAAATATCACGTTAACTTATATTTCGACATTTCTTTTCTATACCTTTTTCTTTTTCTGTTTTTTTTTTTTTTTCTCTTTTTTTTTTGAAGCCTTTAATCTTTAGTTGTTAAGATAAATTGTGATTTAAAACCTATAATGAAGTTATAATTAGCTATACTTGTACTACCTAAAAAGAGAAATCTTATTGTACAATGAATTATCAGTTTCAAAATAAATAAATAAATAAAATAAATAAATAAATAAATTACACAATCGAAGCTAAAATGGGCCATAGAAAGCTTCAAACCGTTTAAGTCTCCAAGACTTGACGGCATAGCCCCAATTGAAATTCAAAAAACTTACGACATCATAAGCCAATGGCTTATGATAATCTATCAAAGCTGTCTTGACCTAAATCACATCCCAAAACAATGGCGACACGTGAAGGTAGTCTTTATACCTAAGACAGGAAGAAGCTCGCACGTAAACCCAAAAGACCTTCGACCAATCAGTCTCTCATATTTTCTTCTTAAAACTCTCGAGAGACTAATAGACATCTACTTGAGACAAAAATTAGAAGTAAATCCTATCTCACCCGCACAACATGCCTACACCAAGGGCAAATCTGTGGAAACGGCTCTCCACTCCATAGTATCTATCATTGAAAAGTCCCTTAATCAGAAGGAATATACAATGATAGCCTTCACTGACATAGAAGGTGCCTTTAACAATGTCAAGGCGGAGGCTATCACAAATGCGCTGACGGAGCTTAGGGTGGATTCTGCGCTGATAGCACTTATAAATCAAATGCTTTTAGGCAGGATTATAAGCGCGAGTCTCGGAGCAGCATCCACGCTAAGATCTGAACCAAGGGGAACACCTCAGGGAGGAGTTCTCTCGCCTCTACTCTGGAACCTAGTGGTAAATGAACTAGTGGGTAAACTAGAACGAGAGGGGTGCAGGGTGATAGCCTACGCCGACGATGTTGCTATCGTCACCTCAGGTAAATATGTCTCCACCCTCGAGATATTTTGCAAAATTGTCTTAACACTCTCGCAAACTGGGTTACCGGCCAGAGAACTGCATAAGCCTACTTGAAACCTATTTCAAGTACTTGCCATAAATAACAAGCTTGCTTGAGCTTGATAATTTTCAATCAATTAAAGCTTGTACTTGAATATAAGTAAGCCCACGTCAGTTTATGACTTACAACTACGCTAGCTTACAAGCGAACGACACGAAGTACCAAGTAAAAGAAAAACTTGATGTGTTCGGCAAAAAGCTTGAAATTAAAAGCAAGTATCCAATTAATTCAAGTATCCAAATAATTCAATGAAGTGTAGGAAAAACTTTAGCGTATTAAGAATATATAGGGTTCTATAGATTTCGTGTTTAGCAGTTTTAGGGGGTAGCTGACTTCGAATCCGATGTCAGAATTTTAAAATTTAAGATGGCTGAAGGGCTGCCACCTAATTTTTTTTTATTTTTACGAATTCGATACTGGGGGGAACACTAGGTAAAAATGGGTTGCTGAATCCGAATCCGTTGTCAGAATTTCAAAATTATGAAATTTTTAACCCTATAGGGTTGCCACCTAAAAATATGCTTTTTTAAAACTTTTAATCACTATTCTACAGTTTTAGAGGGTCGCTGATTTCGAATCTGAAGTCAGAATTTTAAAATTCAAGATGGCTGATAAAGTTGCCACCTAATTTTTTTTATTTCTACGAATTCGATGCTGGGGGGAACACTAGGTAAAAATAGGTTGCTGAATCCGAATCCGTTGTCAGAATTTCAAAATTGTGAAATTTTTAACCCTATAGGGTTGCCACCTAAAAATATGCTTTTTTAAAACTTTTAACCACTATTCTACAGTTTTAGGGGGTCGTTGATTTCGAATCTGAAGTCAGAATTTTAAAATTCAAGATGGCTGATAGGGTTGCCACCTAATTTTTTTTTATTTGTACCAATTCGATGCTGGGGCGAACCCTTCTGACTTCAGATTCGAAATCAGCGACCCCCTAAAACTGTAGAATAGTGGTTAAAAGTTTTAAAAAAGCATATTTTTAGGTGGCAACCCTATAGGGTTAAAAATTTCACAATTTTGAAATTCTGCCAACGGATTCGGATTCAGCAACCCATTTTTACCTAGTGTTCACCCCAGCATCGAATTCGTAGAAATAAAAAAAAATTAGGTGGCAACTTTATCAGCCATCTTGAATTTTAAAAGTCTGACTTCAGATTCGAAATCAGTGACCCTCTAAAACTGTAGAATAGTGATTAAAAGTTTTAAAAAAGCATATTTTTAGGTGGCAACCCTATAGGGTTAAAAATTTCATAATTTTGAAATTCTGACAACGGATTCGGATTCAGCAACCCATTTTTACGTAGTGTTTCCCCCAACATCGAATTCGTAAAAATAAAAAAAAATTACGTGGCAACCCTATCAGCTATCTTGAATTTTAAAATTCTGACATCGGATTCGAAATCAGCTACCCCCTAAAACTGCTAAACACGAAATCAATAGAACCCTGAATATTCTTAATACGCTAAAGTTTTTCCTACACTTCATTGAATTATTTGGATACTTGAATTATTTGCGGATGCTTGAAATAATTGGATACTTGTGAGCTTACAAGTTTTTGCCGATCGTTTCATGCTTTTCAACTTTTAGACACGACAAAGTAAGTCATAACAAGCCAAGTCAACGAAAAAGCAGAGATATGACTTGTATCTGTTCGCTATTTTTGTAAGCAGGCTAAAGCTTGGTTTTTCAAGTATGGATAAATTCAATTTTTCAAGTACTTGAAATTGCTTGAACTTCAAGTAGGCTTGTGCAGTTCTCTGTTACCGGCTGTGGACTTAGCGTTAACCCCGATAAAACCGAGTTAGTGATCTTTACCAGACAACACAACTTGCCCACTATCAGTCCTCCAAAACTGGGAAATACAAGACTAAACTTCTTAGATCAATCAAAATACCTGGGTCTCATTTTAGATAGGAAACTAAATTGGAAACCCAACCTGCTCGAGAGAGCCAAAAAAGCCAATTTAGCCCTATACACATGTAAGAAAGCAGTGGGTAGCAAATGGGGATTACTACCTAGGGTAACTCACTGGCTTTATACAGCTGTTATTAGGCCAATATTGTTATACGGTGCTATAGTCTGGTGGCCAGCACTAAACAAACAAACACACCTCAATATACTCCGCAAAGTTCAACGGTCAGCAGAGCTGTGCATCAGTGGAGCGCTAAGAACCACTCCTACTGACGCACTCGATACTATGCTCCATCTAACTCCACTAGATATCCTAACATAACGAATAGCTGCAAACACAGCGATCCGTCTAGAAGCCACTTCCCAATGGAAAGAGGGCACAATAGGACACTCTGACACCAGGAAACTCACTCCTCAAATACCCAAGAACATAGACTACATCACTCAAAAACTTTTATTCCACAAAAAGTTTGATGTATCAATCCCCTCCAGATACGAATGGGAGATTGAAAGCCCTCCACCAAACAATGCCACTAGAATCTACACTGATGGATCAAAACTAGATGGCAAAGTAGGGGGAGGAGTCTACTCTGAATCCCTAAACATTAACCATGCCTTTAGGCTCTCCGACCACTGCAGTGTCTTCCAAGCGGAAGTCACTGCCATACATGAAGCAGTTACTTGGCTTCAGATGAACGAAATATTAGCAAAAGATATTTGCATTCTATCTGATAGTCAAGCCGCTTTGAAAGCCCTGGAATCTGTTGAAATAACATCAAAAACAGTCCTAAGTTGCCGCAGATCTCTAAATGAGATGGCAGAGTAGCTCAATATATTCCTATGCTGGATCCCCGGACATAGAGACTTTCAAGGTAACTGCAAAGCAGACGAACTCGCTAGAAACGGTACCATCAAACCCCTATCGACAGATAAGGAACAAAATGGAATACCTCTCGCAACATGTAAGCTACTGATAAATGAGCTATCCCTTGAAAACACCAACATCAGGTGGTCAACGGGTAGTACATGCAGTATAACGCGTCAAGTTTGGCCAACACTGAACTTAAGCCGCTCAAAAGAACTAATATCCCTTAGAAGGGACGAAATAAATATCGTAATAGGCGTTCTAACAGGACACTGCCTGATTGGAAACCATGCCCGAAGATTGAATATTCCCCATAACGACTTCTGCAGAAGCTGCAGAGATGAGGAAGAGGTTGAATCCACAACACACCTTCTCTGCGCATGCCCAGCGCTGGCCAGAAAGCGCGATCTCTTCCTAGGTAACTGGTTCTACAGTGACCTAGACGAACTCTCAAAAACTTCGGTCTACCAAATACAAAGCTTCATAAATAGCTCCAACTGGTTCAGATAGAGTGGAAATAATTAACCCCTGGTATCACAACGGGGCAAACTGGCCTAAGTGTGTCTCATAGGAGACAGCCACGTCAACCTAACTTAACCTAACCTAGGTTATAAATCAAAAAATACGAACACTAAAAAAAATCGAACGATTAAACGCCTCTTAACGAGTCCTTAAGTAAGTGTTGAAATTTGGTTGCAATCGGATGAGTAGTTTTTGAGCAATCCTGCTCATCGCAAATTTAAGGTCTTTCGCGGCATTGCTATTTTCCACCTTATCGACGAAAATTTTGGGCCCAAAATGTTAGAGATGAGTCTTGAATAGTTATACTTTAAAAATGTAAAAAAAAATTAGTTTAAAATAAAATACGGCTTCAAAAAACAATTTCAAAAAAGTGTTATTTCTTTTTTTTAAATACTCCCGGAGGCCCTTAAGGTCATAACAGGAACAATGGACAGTGACGACGAAGTACTTATAAAGACTAACTTTCCTAAACAAACGAAAAACTTATAAAAGAATGTAACAAACAAATAATAATAAACTCTCAACTTTCAAACCCAATCCAAAATATCACTCTCTCATTAATAAGCAACAAGAATTAACCAAAAATATACTTTCACAAAATTCAAAACAAATACGAGACGAATTAGATATATTTAGACATATATATCAATTTAACTACGACATAACATTATTAAGAAACCATATTGACGACACTGAACAAATAATTTTAACCAGTAAATTAGGTATTTTATCTAGGAACATTCTGACTAATGCAGAATTAGAATTACTATCAGATTTAGAAGCATTAGAAGATATAGAAATAGCGGTAGTTTACTATGAAAATTTTATAACAATAATAATCAAAGTTACAAATTACTCCAAAACGAAATTTTCAAAAATAATAACTGAACCAATTCCGAACTCTGAAAATAAATCAATCATATTAGAAGAAAATATGTATATAATAGAAGAAGAAAGCAATTTATACAACAACAATGTTAGAGATAATCTAAAAAATCGTTTAAAACTTGTAAAAGATAGTTGCCTCAGTCAAACAGTTAAATCAAAAATGCACAATGTGAAATGGAAATTGATAACGAAGAAACAATAAAAGAAATTTCGGATGGATTGATAATTGTAAAGAAATTAAAAGAATATCAATTAATTCAAAATTGTGATAGTAATAATGTTAAATTATATAGAAACAGCTTAATAAAATTTGGAAATTATCCAGTAATTTTAAGAAACTTAATCTTCAAAAATACATTTCTAAAATTTAAAGAACACAATATGTTATCCTACTAATAACATATAATATTAAGGAGAAGAGTAAAAATAATGTAAAATTATTAAATGAATTGCATATTGATAAAATTGAGAACACAAGAGACTTCATCAAATCAACTTTTACGAAAGATTTGTTCAAAATTTCAATATTAAATTCACCAAGTATTTGCATTAATATATCAATATTCGCAATGATTTTTGCATACTTATTTTTAATTCCGACGGAATAAAACTTTTCAAACTAATGAAAATCTTCGTCGGAGCCTTAGACTAAGGGGTGGGGGGCGATTTATGGAACCGACACAATCCGTCCCTGTGCAAGCTGAACAATGTGACCCTTCTGGCCTTGGTCAACCCAGCCATGGACAAATTATTTAAATTTGTTTTATTACTCCACTTAAGAATGTTGCAACATAGTTTCAAAAAATTCAAAGCTCAACAAATTATTACTTCACTTAAGAATGTTGCAACATACATAGTTTCAAAATTCAACAAAATGCAACAAAGTATGAAAGTTGCTTACATTTTTTAACTTTGTTGCATCACCCAAAAACAAAGAAAGAAACTATAAACAAAATCAATTGAAACGAAATACTTTCGCTTACTGACCGATATAATTGTTTTTGTCAATGCAGCTCTTCCCAGCTAGCATTTTCAATCGTGGGCGACTCTTCCACGATCGAAGCGGGCTATTAAATAAATCGTCGACGATGTCGTATTCCGATCGCGGAAGTTCAGTACAACGGGAGAAACTGTGTCAAGCCGGCGACTCTTCCATTCGAGTCGTCTACGATGCTCAAAAAAGGATCGTGTAAGATGATTTTATTCCTTCTTCAAACGATCCTTGAATCAATCGCCTAATTGAGTCGTCTACGATGCTCAGGAAAGAATCGCTGAAGAGTCTTGAAACTATTGCTAAGACGATCTTTAATTTGCCCCAAATGCTTCAAAATAAAAAGCATTGTTCTGTATTGTTCATTTTTTAATTGTAATATATGTAATTAGCTTAAACTCGTATAAATAAAATAAAAATAAATCAATTATTAATTAAAAAAAAAAAACAAAATTCAGACATAGAAAAAAAATATATAAAAAATCAATTATAGAGCTAAATCCCCCTAATTTTCTTCGTCATCCTTCTTGGTCCGATCACCCTTCCTGAGTCGGTCACCAGCATGGACAAAATGTTGCTTTAGCACTTTATTTATTCCTGCGTCGTCACCTTTAAATTTTGAGTGACAAATATCTTAAAAAAGAAAAACAAATTAGGAAACTGTAAGAGCATGAAATAAAAAGTACTTACTTGCTATAATTCTTGGACACGTGTTCACTAGCTAACAACTAAGTTAATATGAAGCAAACATCAGTTGTTCTTTGTAAACTTTTCTAAACACAACGGTTAAATTCGCCAAACGATCGCGGGAATGCGTAAGCGGCGATTCCTAAACATAACGGTTAAATTCCCCAAACCATCGCGAGAATGCATAGGCGGCGATTTTAAAGTAACACAAGTACACGAATGGTCGTCAGAACGATTGTAGAGTAACAAATAAAAAACACTCGTCAATCAATCATCAAAATGAGTCGCATTCTTGCTTGCACTCTTTTAATGCTCACCAAGATGCGTGAACGACGATTCGCTCGTCCAAAAATCGTCACAACGACTCGCAATAGCATCATTTGGAAGAGCAATATAAAATTCTACTTAACAATCGTCTTGACGATTAAAAAAAGAATCGCGAAATGATCGCGATGGTCATACAATCTTGCTAGCTGGGTTTTATTCTTTTCCAATAATTATGTATATATGCGTGTGTATATATGCCAAGAATAAGTATCTATGTATTTGTGAAAATACGAATAGTCTAAGTTTTACTTTATAGCCCAGAATTCTTGTAAAGGGAAAATAATAAAGTTTCGATCTTCAAGAAGTGAAGAGTAGTGTTTTTTAAGCTTAAACCAAAATTAAAACTGTTAGACTCGAAGTATGCTGAAAATATTTCAAAATCCATCAACCAGATTTATAGAAATGAAGAGATCTTCTCAAACATGACTCTAAACCAGACCTCATTCATTGATTCAACTTTAAATATAGTCAGTAGAGAGACAGAAGCCATCGCACTCAAAATAAATAAATTGCAGGAAAGGGCAAGCAACATATCCAAGCCGATCAATGATGTTGACAAACGTATCAACCTTTTGGAAATCTACGTATCAACAGTAACCCAACTTTCGTTAAGGGCCTCGAACATAGTAAAAATTGAAGCTGCTATATTTGATGTATTAGCCGATACTCGTCAGGGTAGAATCAACCCACTTTTAAAAACATCACAACAGCTCCAAGAACAAGTAATTAAGATAAGAGGGCACCTATCGCTGAACCTTCGACTCCCTTTTGATCAATATGATGTGCTCGACTTATATGGATTACTATCTTCTCAAAAAGGCATCACACAAAACCATATTATATTTATGACAAAATTACCATTGACTGATGATGAGCAATTTGACCTCTTCAATCTCATTCCGATTCCTGCTATTACAAATAGTACAATGCTACAAATACGACCACAAACATCTGTGTTAGCTATCACATCTCATCGAGATCAATATTTTGCATTAACTAATGCCGATCTTAAGGCTTGTGTGACCATCAAACCAACAACAAACCATCTACTATGCTCGGATAAACAAGTAAAGTACCATCAGGGATCCCACGCGTAGTCGTGCGAAATCAACATGTTAAAAACAAACAAAACCGATTCCACTTGCATTATGGAAGAACTCAAAACTGATACTACTTGGCAACCATTTCAACATTCAAATCAATGGATAGATAATTGGGTCAAAATTTATAAAATAATTTATGCCATTACAAAGGCGTCACAGAATGATTAGACTTACAAGGATCAAATTTGCTTGCTCTACAGTGTAGAGTCTACACGATGATTGTATACTTAAACACCACACTGCAACCATTCAAACTCATCAATCGTTCACAGACACTCTTTATGTATCACATGTTGCCTTTAGTTTAATGTTGGTTAGCAACATTTCCAAAACACGTTTGCTCTACAATGACTCGCCTTTGGATCTGAGCAATGAATTACATGAATTAAAACAGAATTGCCTCAACAGTTTGAACTCGCAAATACTCAACATTTCTTAACACGTTATTCGGCCCTACTGCCAGTTAACGGCACCATCCTGTTGTGTATATGGAAATTGAGACAACTGAAATAGGCTGGAGTGCTACAGCCTAACAACTCACCCTTCCCAGCACCAAGATTTTCTATCGATCCTCAACTAGTAGCGTACACAGAAAATAAAAGAATTGATTTATTACCTAAACTAGTTTAGCTAATGTGAAATTTTCTATTTCACCTAATCTTTTCAACAACTTTTCTACTTACACAGTTAATTAAACAATCATGCATTAGGTAATTCACCTAATTAAAATTTGTAAATTCTACCAAAATTTTGCTTATTAAATCATCTAATTCTTCTAACTAGATAACTATTTTACCTAATGCAAGTTGTCGATTTGTTCGTAAGGGAAATAACGCATATTAGCATTATACACGCCTCAGTATAAATTTCATTTAAATATTTACGTGGATAAATCAAATGTTTTCCTTACAACTTGTTTTTTTCCCGTATTTGCATTTTATTTATACCACACACATATTCATTACAAGCAACCCAGTGGGCAATTATACTAGGCCTAAACAAAAGAAGTTATGCTAAGACTACTACTATTGGCACCTTTATACCTCCTAATATCGCTGTACCATTGAGCACTTCTAGAAGCCCTTCCTATGGATGGGGCTCAAAAATTTTTTATTTCTGTGCAACGCAAAACATAAAAGAAGTGAAACATATCATAAAGTGTTAGCCCAAGGAAAGCACAGCGCTCTCCTATAAAAAACATAAATAAAAACATAGCGAGAAAATTTTATTTTTTGTCACAAGCGAGAATTGAACTCGGACCGCTGGCGTTATAGTCAAACGTTTTACCGCTCTGCTATTACCCCGTTTTTTAACTTGTGATCAAAATATATATAAAAATATGAGGTCCTCAACTCTGAAATTATTTTTCCGCTGGGCATCTACAGCAATTTGATTAATTGGTATGTAGACTAGATTCCTGTATGGAGAATTTAGCTCTATAGATAAGGCGTTGTTTTTGAAATCTTGAGTTCGCAGGTTCGACGCTCAGCGGCGACAAAGAAATTTTTTCAGTCATTTATACAATATATGTATATATATCTCTTTCATTCTCTCTATTATAAAACATATCCTTCTTCTCTATGGTGTGACGAAATGAAGTAAAGTGACCTAAGGAAGTTTCACTTCAAAATACAAATTGCAAAACAAAAAACAGTTAACTGCATATTTTTTGCACGGCATTCCCACTCTTAAGTGGGAATGCAATCTAAATAATTAGATAATTTTTCTACACTTAGTAGGTGGCTTACCTAATCTGAAGTGGACATAGTTTAAAAAAAATAACTTATTCTTCTAATAAATTATGTGTCTTATCTATTTTATGGCTGAAGGTACACCAAAATATTTAGGTTCTTTATTTACTCTCGCAGTTAAACTACCCAATATAATTGTAATAATTAACATTAAGAAACTGGTAACGCACCTAATCAAATTCGTTGACTGAAAATCACCGGATTACTTTAGCTGAATTTACAACATTTTTAGGTAAAAGTTCTGCTCTTTTTTTTCTGTGTAGCTAATAAGATATGTCACTTAGCTTAAATCATGATTTAATCATCATCAATCATTTAATTTGTTTAAATAATTCAAATTAAAATTTAACTCTAATGATCGCACCAATTTGTTAATAAATTTAATTTTTATGTGGAACTTATTAACGTATTAATTTAAATTTATTAATTGAAGTTTTCCAACAACACAATATTTATTTTTTTTTCTTTGTTTTGTTTTGTTTTATTTTGAATTAAACAATTCAAAGACGGGCAAGATGTTTGGATTCATAATCTGACAAACATAATAATTTCATTGTTTTGGTTTTACGAAACGTAAAACTAAGTCAATGCACTTGAAATGTCCTTCATTATTATTTAACTTAAAATAAATAACGCAACTTCAGCATAATTTGGATTGCTTAACAAAAAACAACATAAAATGGTAAAGCAAGCGTAGGCAACACCAAGCTTTGAAAATAAATCTTTGTCCTATGCGTTTTTTATTTAATAATTTTAATTGATATTTTATTAATTGGAACATATTAACGTATTGCGAAATTATTAATTAGAACATAATAAATGCACAATTTTGTCAACTATACATTCTAGATTAAGTTAATTTAGGTTTGGATTTATTATAAAAATACTGATTTTCAAATAAAACCAGAGTTTTCATAAGAATTCCGTTCAGTGTGTTTCACTCTGTTTCAACGTTATAAACTCCCGGTACCTGGGGCCTGTTTCTCAAAACTACAAGTTGACAAGCTCACAAGATCAAGTTACAAGTGTATTTTCTACAAGCGCTTGTAAATACTGTTTCTCAAACATTTTCACAAGTCTTATTGCTTTTCTACACTTGTAGAATATTGTCTTATTGAGATTTTGTCACCTGTCAAGCAGCAGAGCTGCCAGATTTTATATTTTTTTAATACCTCGGAACATGTGCTGCGATCTTTAAGCATTCAATGCTAGTTGTAGAATAATGAAACTAACGCTGATAGAAACTCAGATAAATATTACTTTCTGTTAGGGGCGGCCGATCTAGTTGATACAAGATTTTTTGTTGAATATTGTTCATTTTGCTTAAAAAATAAAGTATTGATTTATTTTTAACATAACTGTATCTTTATTGATATCAATTTGATACACGCTAAGCCTCGTGAATGAAAAATATCTTGATCTCGATAAAAACACTGCGCCTAACGGAAGGTTAATACGGTAAAATAAAAAAGTTTTTCTGAGAGGAAATGAAATCATGTATTGCAATAAATTTATCAAGATATAGTTAAAATATTAAAGTATATAGAGTCTGCATCATAATACAGTAGGCGGGATTTCACAACAGAGTCTGGTACTTCAACCAATCTCTATACATATCAGTACATATACACTAAGAGAAGAAAATATTAAATTTATCCAAAAACTTTTTTAATTTATCCAAAAAGCGAGTAATTTTTGCACCAATAACGCATTTACTTAAATCGACTATGTAAATATTTAAAATTTATTTAAATACTTTTTTAATTAAATAAAATATTAAAATATTTAAACAGAATTAATAAAAAATATATTAAAATTATGCACGAATTTTTTTAAAATATCTTTCAAATATTTACTATTTGAAAATAAACTATCGCATTTAAAGAAAATTTATATAAAAATATTGAATTTAAAAAACAACATAATTAAATTCATTGTGTTATTAATGGATTTATAGTATTATTTTCTTCATATTGCACCAACCATGATACAAGGTAGGCTGACAATTGGCTATCTTCTCACGAGCTGCGTCCATCGCACTCACAAATCATTTTTGCCAAGCATCCCGGCTATATTACCATTGCAACAAAAACTAAACGAGAACTATAAGAAACCTGCAACTGCAAGAAATAAACTGCAGGAACAGAGTGCGATGCTGTTGCTGCTTGTCGGCTATTTCAGCTGTATGGAATATGTGTGTAGGTGTGTGGTATAAATAAAATTTATATACGGGGAAAAAACTTGCTGTGAGGTAAATATTTGATTTTTCCACGTAAATATTTAAATAAAATGTATACACAGGCGTGGATAATGTTAATATGCGTTATTTCCGTTAGTGTAGGTATATTAAGGCCACCAATACATTGCACGCTGTGGACAAGAACACAATTGCACAATCTATTGTGTAGTTCTGTTTTATATCTCTCTTTATATATATATATATATAGATTAAACATGTTTTCAGTTTATAACATATTCTTGTCACATGTACTGTTCTTGCATAGGCACGATATATTGCAACAACACTTTAAAATATGTATGCAGTTTTAATTACGCTTATTCCCCCAAATGTTCCTAATAAATAAAAGTTTTACCCACAATTTGAAAAAATACCAATCTGGCAACATTTCGCAACTGACAGATTCAACAACAGCTGTTGAATTGAAATTATCAAATTATTCGGCTTAAATTGTGCAGCGTATCGTTTCATTTGAACTTTAATTTCTGAAATGGCAAGCAAGACCGACCAAAAAATTGCAATTTTACGCCAAATTCTTTCGTCAAAAGATGTACTTTTTGGTGCCTTTTCGGAAACATTGACCAAAGAAATGAAAGTGGCAGAGTGGAAAAGAATAGGGCAATCGTGCCAATCCATGGGACTCATAAAGTCAGAGAAGTCGTACGCATATGTTCGAGACACTTTTTGGTCAAACTTGAAACGTGCGACATTGGTATGTTTGAAACAAGACTTTGTCTTGCACGTAATTATTTGTTTGTCTAATCTTATAGGTTAAGAAAGACAACGCCAGGAAAACAGGCTCAGCTGGTGGAAAAAATCAGCAGCTCACACCAATCGATGACCTCGTCTTGGAAATTTTGGGTAAAGACTCTCCTATCATAGAAGGCATAGGCGTACAAGATTCGATAGAGGCTGCTAATACTATAGAAGGAGGTGCAAGTACGGAAGTTTCCTTAGAAACACCGAAGGAATCAAATTTAGATATTCAAAAATCTGAGCCGAGTAGAGCATCGAGAAAGGGTACATTACAAAGTCCTATATGTACATTTGTTTGCCATTTTTTTAAAATTACCTTTTTTAATAATTATAGCCGTGAAATTTATTACTAAGGGTTCTAAAGCATACTCCGATCTCGAAGAACATAATAAATTAAAACGTCGCAAACTTATGCTGCAAATAGAATATTTGGAAGTCAACAACTACAAAAAAAAACTAGAAAGTCTTGTGTTGGAAAAATCACTGAATGTTCCACGTTCAATTTTTACTGTTGACATTAGTGAAATACTTTAAAAAAAAGTGCTTATGAGATCGCTTGATGCTTATATGAAGTGGAAATATGGCTTTTTTTATTCAGACTAATTGTTGAGCTCGAGGTTAGTTTGTTAATGAAGAAAATATCTAAAAAAAAAAACAACTCTGTATAGAGTAATCACATCGCAGAGTAGACAGCTGTTTTATTGGCCGCTACACGCAAGACTGGTGATGAGTTAGTGTAGCGGTAAGTAGTTGGCCGCTGTCTAGTCTGCGGAGTGATTACTCTACACAGAGTTGTTGTTATTTTTAGTTATTTTCTTCATTAACATACTTACCTCGAGCTCAACAATTAGTCTGAATAAAATAAGCCATATTTCTACTTCATATAAGCATCAAGCGAGCTCAACAATTAGTATAATAGTCTTAGTATAATAGTCTTTTTATGAATAAAAAGATCACATTAAATTTAACCATAGCTTTTTTAAGTGATTCCTTTCCAATTTTTAATTTTTTTTTTTCTTTCTTTGATCTTATTCTATTTTGGTATTGCCAATGAATCAAACAATTTTAATGAACCTGTTTTAAGTACAAATTTATGATCATATTAATTTAATTAAATGAATTTTTAAAACAAATAAAATGAAGACTGAGTAACCTATGTATATTATTAAAACAATTTGTTTATTTATTACCGTTTTTAAAACTATAAATGATTAGCTAGCCCTTGAGATATGAAGATATTTTGAGGCTTCAAAGATGCATAACTAAGAGAAAGTCAATTCTAAAACGGTTTTTAAAACAAAAGTTTTAAACTTGTCTAAAATATGTAACTAAAAGTTAATGACCGAGTATTTGTATTCTATTCGCGGAACGCTCTAGCGAATACTTTTTGAACTGTATTAACTTAAAGGATATCATTCATGTGTGTATGTAAAGAAGATTTTATTCCAAATTGAATTTTTGTAGAGATTAACAAAATTTTTATTTTTTAATGAATAATTTTAGTTCCTAAAAAAGTTGAAAATTGTTTGAAGTTTGCTCTGCCCTCTTCTATCAATTGGTTGCTCTTCATCATTAGCTACTTCCAGAGAAGTAGTTGCATCGCCTTCGTCAGCGTTATCAGAAGTCTCATTTATTGTACACTCTTCGTCAAATCGTGCAAAGTTGCATAAAGCTACGCAACTGTTAAATACTTCACATGCTTTTTTTGGCTCTAGTCGCAAATAGTTGAGACATGGAAATTTTTCTTTTAAAACACCGATGGCGTTTTCAATAATTCTTCGAGTGGACTTATGAGCCCTTAGAAATCGGCGGTTAGGTTCATTATTTATATCGGTTAAAATCGGAGGAATTAACCAATCCTTAAGTGGATACGCAGAGTCTCCAAGAAGTATTCCGTTTGGGAAAGGCCGCCAACCATTTTCCATTTGTTGAAATATGCCACTATTTTTTAAAACTCGAGCATCATGCGTACTTCCAGGCCAATTAGCGTATGAATAATAAAATTGCAAGTCCGGTCCACAAACAACCATGCACGTTATTGAGTGGTTTCCATGTCGGTCTACATAAGCTTCTTCGTGTTCGGTAGGAGCATCTATTTTGATGAGAGTTCCATCGATGCATCCGCAGACCATTGGCATTCCTTTTATAGCAAAGAAGCGTTCTACGATCACCTGAACATTTTCTGGCCATTTTACGTAAAGTTGGGGTAACGTATTATTTACAGCACTTACAACATTCTGGATAGCTCTGCAAACACTGGCTTTGCTAACACCATGCATATCTCCAATTGCATGGTACTGCGCTCCTGTCCCCATCCAATGGAGAGCAATTTGCAATTGTAATTCAACGGACATGGCATTGCTTTTTCCAGTACATCTTTTCAATTGGCGTCCTAATAGGTTGCCAAGATATTCCAGCTTATGTGCTGCCAAACGAAACCTCTCGTTGAATTCATACGACATCTCAAAATATCCATAATTAATCCGCGGTCTAATAATCCTTGGTCTTCTTATAACTATGAATTCCTCATCACTACTTGAATCACTTGACCACATTTCTCTGACAGCTTTTATTTTTGGATACAAATTATTTGTATTTTTGATTATTTATGTTTCTTGTAAATATTTTAAGAGACTTGCGAGACTGTTATAATTTTTGACAGATTGATACAAGCTACAAGTATTAAAGTAAGTTTTGAGAAACAGAATTTCATTTTTAATTATTTGTGAGACTTGTAAAAAAGGCAAATAGACTTGTAGCTTGTATTCTGCAAATATATTTTCGAGAAACAGACGCTTGTTCAATTACTCCGTTCTACAAGTATTTCACTTGTATTATAAGACTTGTATTTTTTGAGAAACAGGCCCCTGGTATCACGCCCCAGTTGTCCACTACACTTATCTTCTATATATATAAAAAAGGAGCTTATGTTTGTAAGACCGCAATAGACTCCTAAACTACTCATCCGATTAGCATGAAAATTTGTGTATAGAAGTTTTTTGGTGCGGTGCGTGTTTTGATTTATCAATTCTTATCCACCTTGAACACCAGAGGGCGCTGTAGTACAATTTTTTTACAAAACTGCCTAAAACTCATAAACTGCTAATGCGATTAGAATGAAAAGTGATATACAGCGGGTTTCATGTACGTTGAGTGTTCTTCTGCTATCGTTTTTGACCTATCTTGAACACCAGAGGGCGCTATAGTACAAATTTTTTACAAAACCACCTAAAACTCCCAAACCGCTCATGCGATTAAAATAAAAATTGGTATATAGTAGTCTTCAGGTACGATGAATTTTCTAGCACTATCTTCTTTGAACCACCTTGGACACCAGATGGTGCTGTAGTACAAATTTTATACAAAATCGCATATTTTTAGTTGTTTTCTTAGGTTACATGTGCAAATATTTACAAAATATAGAATATTTCTTAAATTAAGTAAAATTAAAAAATTTCCGTTATTTTGATATCAAAAACATGAACATATCTTGAAAACTATGAAAAATTTTACCACAACGATATATTTAATGCAACATCGTTACACAAAATTACGAAAAAAACAATCAGAATTCAATTTGTGACTTTCGATTCAAATATCTCCGCTGCTTTTTTATATATTGTGTTAAATTTTTTTTTGTCCTAAAGCTTCATCAAAATACTATGAAAACCTTATTGCAAAAATACCGTTAGTTGAGTAAATATATGTATTTTAAATTTTTTTTTTCAAAAAAGGTCTGAAATTTCGGAGTTTTCCTCACAAAAAGGCTCAAAATTTGTTTTTGTTGTAAAAATAATTTAAATTCAAATTCGCATATGTTCAACTCTATTCAAAAATTATAACATTTACTAGCAAATACCCGCTGCTTCGCCGGCGATAAAAATATTAAATATCTTTAAAAACTTTAAATCTTAAAATTTAACAGCCGTATTCATATTGAAGTGGGAAGAGTGTAAATAATGGTTTGTGTATTAGATAAATTCAGTGACTTGTTCTTTTTTTGTGGCAATTTCGTCAAGATTTTGATATTTAATAATCAATAGTTTTTCTAAGCCATCTGCACTGAAATAATTGTCATTTTATTATTTTTTTTTTTTTATAAATATTTTGAAATCTTTGACAAATTTTCTTGTTTTTATTTTCTTTTTTTGGAAATTTTTTATATATTTTGAATTTTCTTGACATATTTTCCAAATGTTTGAAATATTTTGAAGAATTTAATTACTTTTGACAATATTTGTGCTCAAATGAGAGCAAATAATTTAAAAACTGCTTTATGAGAGGTGTGTTATAAACCTTAAAAAAAAAATTTAAATTTCAATCATATTTAAAAATCCTCTAATTTATAAACAAACATTTTCAAAGACAAATGAGAACAAACAAATTTTTAAAATGCTTTATCGAGGCTTTATTGAAGGTTTCAACCATTTTTAAAATTCTCTTATTTATCAAGCATTTAAAAGAGCTTTTGAAAGCTGTTGAAACGTTCAACATGAAAAATGTTTTAAAATTTTTTTTCGATTTTTTTCTTATGAAGGCTTTGTAGAGGCTCATAATTTTTTATGAATACAGCCGTTTGAATTTCGGTAAAATTGTATATTTGTGTTGGAGCGAGTTAGTAGTTCCATCCGAATAAAGTAACCAGCTAACTAATGTAATAAAAAATAACTAAAGTAATAAACTTTCTGTATCTTCCTGATCATTTTTTTTCATGCATTGGTTCACTTTTCCTAGCGCTGTGACTATTGGGGTACTCACAGTTTTGTTTAATCTGGTGTGTGTACTACGCCGTCTGTTAACTCTAAAACATTTTGCCATGTGGTAACTATTTTTGATTTTGTTTTGCATGTAAAAAAGAGATAACACAAACTGGTAAAATTGCCTTGCTTTCCAACATGTTTGTTTTTCGTAGCAAACTGACATTTCTGAAAGGTATTTTTATTTTATTGAAAAATCAATAAATCAAAGAAAGCTTCTCTTGTTATTTTTATTTTATTGAAAAATCAATAAATTAAAGAAAGCTTCTCTTTTCAAAAGGCGTGTCAATTTTAGAATGAACTACGTGTAGGGGTTCTCACAATTTGATTGAAGTATCGTTTTAAAGTTACTATATATCAACTTTAGAAGGGATCTGTAAATACCGTATATATAAAAACCTCGTTTATACGTAAAAATATCAGCTCAGAGGTAAGAAAAATATATGACGGCCTTAGAGAATTGTTATTTTAAAATTAAATATATCTTTCGTTTAAGCTGATAAATTTCATCAAAACATTTCAACAAAACATCGACACGGAATTTTTGTCGATGCTTTTATAAAAGTGGCAGTATTTTTACATTCAAAAAGGTGGCAGCATTGGTACTGCAATCAATACATGTTGCTGTCTTTTTTTTTTTTTGTGGACCTTCCCACTGGGAAAAAAGAGTCAATTCTCTTCTCCAATATAGATTCTAGAATTGATTATTTTTAACACCCCATCGGGAAAAAGATGCAATTTTATATAAAAAAAGAATCAATTCTCTTCTCCAGTATAGATTCTAGAATTGATTATTTTTAACATGCTGATGTCCTACAAAGAATAGTATATTCTTTTCTCGCTTCATGTGGAATCGCTACAGAATCGTTTTTTTTTCACTTTTTAAATAGATTCTTTTCATATATGTAATCATGGTTGAATAAATTAGGTTGTCTCGTGGCTGATCGTACTCTCTTCTCAGTACACATAATTGTCAAAATCAATGAAAAGTTACAACAACAACTTCATCGGCTTTGCATGTTATCAATTTACGCATTCAGATTTTGTATGAGTTGTCAACTTCGATTCGACATTTATGGGAACTCGCTCTCACCCATGCGACAACCTTATTTATTAAACCATGTATGTAATACTTCAATATTGGCAGCAAACTAAATTTTTAATGAGTTTCAACTACGAAATCAAAGAGAGATAGCCTACATAAGATTTTGTTGTTTGTATTAGTATATTTGAATATACTACTACTATACGTCAACGGGGCGGTTGTTAAGAAAAATGTCTACCCAAACATAAAACAAAACAAAGCATACATATTTGTTTTGCATAAATCATAGGTACGCACCACTATAAAACAATTATAAGGCCAACGCGTGAAATATGATAAAAATTTAAAAAGAAAAATTCAAGCAAATAAAATTTAAACCATAAAAATTGAAACAACAGAAATTTTAAATGAAATTTTTGACAATGAAAGCACCGCACCTGAGTTTTTTTGTTATAAAATTCAATTTCGAGTACATAAAAAAAAAAACCAAAAATAAATAAATAACTGGTCATTTTAGCCATTGAAAGGACTTTGAACTAGCTTCTTCTGATCAATTGTGTTGTGCGTGTTATTAAGTTTGTACACAATTGACCGAGAACCAGACCTACATGTTTAACGCCGACTCCGAACGGCGATGAACGGAATGTTCTTATTCTCAATTAGCTTTACATGGCATTTTGATTACTCTCTGAGGTTTGCCATTGTCTGCAGAGAGGTGGCGGCCGTACAGAAAAATCATTTTAATTCAAATAATTTTTTGTCGCTGCTGGGATTAGAACCCGGGTCTCCAGGTTCGTTGACATAGAGGCCACGGACTTTTAACCAACTACGCCACGGACTCCACAATTTCGGGTACATCACAGTACAGTGTACTGCCAATATAGAAGTATTACATATATGATTATTTTAAATAAAATGTATTAACTTTCGGAAATAAGAAAACAAATCAAAACAGACTGATGCTTTTCTCACTTATACCAGAATTTGTTTTAGAATCAGTTCATTTTCACTTATCAAAAAAGCAAGCAAGGAATCTAAAAACATTTTATATATTAGAAATAATTATATGGGTCGTAATCGATTATGGCTGGAATAAAAACGAATCAGTAAACTTTTGCTTGATAGATTTCAATTCATAGGTTTTGGTATAAATGTATATATTCTTTGGAATACATTCTAAAATGTTAGCAATAGAATTCATTTTATTTACGATTTTTGTTTCTAGAATCCATTTTCATTTTGCCGGTTGGACGCTGACTTCCTACAAATAGTAGTACATTCTTTTCTCGCTTCCATATGAATAGCTACAGAAATCGATTCTTTTATTCACTTTTTAAATGCATTCTTTTAAATAAAAAGTATTCATTTTCGGAAATGAGAAAACAAATCAAAACAGACTGTTGCTTTTCTCACTTATGCCAAAATTTGTTTGGTTGATATATTCGTTGATATATTGGTTGATATAAACTTTTGATTGATATATTCCAATTCATATGTTTTGCTTTAATTTGTATATTCTTTGGAATACGTTCTAAAATGTAAGCAAAAGAATCTTTTCCTTTTACGATTTTTGTTTTTAATCAATTCCCATTTTCCCGCTGGGTTGTTGACTTTTATATATGATGCTCAAAAAGAGTTTGAAAATAGAGCTTTTGTCTCACAGCGATTTTGACATATTTTCTATCTCATATATTCGTCAACATTAGAGTGCTGATATATTGTTATATGAGCGAGAAAATATATAGAGGAAATTAAATTTCAAAATAAAAAAACTCAGGAGCGGTGCTTCCATTGTCAATAATTTTTATTTGAAATTTTTGTTGTTTGAATTTTTTGATTAAAATTTTGTTTGTTTAAATTTAATCATATTTCAGGCGTTCTTATAATTGTTTTATAATGGTGCGTACCTGTGATTTAGGAAAAACAAATATGATTTGTTTTCTTATATGTTTGGGGCAAACGTTTTCATAACAACCGCCCCTGTGACGGTTTGACTTTTTATTTTTTGTGTAGTAATTTTCATATATTCAAATATACTAACACAAACAGCAACATCTTATGTTGTTATGGCTGTCTCTCTTCGATTTCAGAGTTGGAATACAGAAGTATTACATATACATATGTTCTACCTTATTAGCTTTGGGCACAACCTTTTTTTGAGATGCACACAGCTTTAATGAGAAAATTTTTCCTCTCTGAGAATAAGAATAAAGAAATTGTATGGTTATTCTCTTTGAATTTTAATTAATTATTTAAACAATGGTTATTCAATTTATATATCCCATGTCCCAACTGGGCACCATAGCTATCCTAGAGAAAAAGAATTTTTGAAATAGCGCCTGCCATTCTCAAGCTTTTCGCAGCCGAACATACGTGAGTCTTCTTTTATATAATAGTATAGATAAGCAAAAGTTATTTCAATTTTACGCAAAAATTAAAAACCGTTTTTGTGATTCAAAAAGCAAGGCCTACCCCTAGATTTTTTCGAACAACATTTTTTTTTCCAATATTGTGTTTTTATAATTTTGTAAAAATATACAAGCTAAGAAATTAATTTTTTAGAAAAAATTATCTGAGTATCTCTTACCAATCAAAAGTTATAGTCAATAATCTTTATCCAAAATATAGTATATACAAAAAGCAAAACGCTGTCTGTGTGATGGCTGGAAACTTCAAAATTACTGGGCCGATAGAGCTGAAATTTTGGCAGTACATTTTTTTCAAGTACGAGTTGGCTTGAATTTCTGTCACACCCCCGTGGTCTGTTACCGCCCAAAAATCAATAAAAATGCTATATTTCCTACGGTTTTCGTTGATTGGACTACATTTTGGTAATTTAGTCTGTATGCTTACTGTCGGCAACTGTACTAAAACAGGGCAATGTCAATGTACTAGAAAACTGGGATGAGCTTTATATAAGAGGGTGTGGCTCCGCCCATACAGTTAAAATTTGTATTATCGAATAGCTCTGAAAGTAAAAGTAGCAATACTTACATACAAACTCAAAATGGAGTTACTATTTGGTGATCTCCTGCTACTGGGAAACTGTAACGGGCAGTGGAAAATAACAGTGGTGTCAAACTATGAGTCTAAGAAAAGTTTTGAATACACCTATTATGTTCCCATATAGTTGCAGGGTGCAGCAACGCGCGCCGGGAAAAGCTAGTTACACTATTAAATCGGTACCGGGTATCACGTGCCAGTTGCTACTTCAACAAAAGGCTTAGGCATATCACCTATAGTCTATATACAAGCAAATTTCATGACTATGAAATTGCGAATAGATTAAATATTTTTTTTGTAAACAGTATTAATATAAATAGCACAATTGAACAAGTAAACAGCAATACAGACTTATCAGCAGAATCAACAAATAACTTTACATTTACTCATGTCACACTCACAGAAATAGAAGAGATTGCATCTAAATTTAAAAATAAAAAGGGGGGAAAAGTTGCCGTCTGAAGGTGCACTTAAAGATGCTACTTAGTACTTGGCTATTTTTATTAACAAATTATTAGCCAATAAGCTTTTGGTATAGTACCGAGAGTGTGGAAGACATCAACAGTAGTGCCGGTTGAAAAAATTAAAAATACCTTTAAAGCGGAAGAATTTATACCTATAAACATACTGCCATCTGATTAAAAAATTCTTGAAACAGTGATAAAAACGCAACTATGTTAATAAACTACCTGAACTGTAAAAAAAATTATAATACCTTAACAATCAAGATTTAGAAGAAAACACTCTTGCGAAACTGCCTTAAATATTGTCTTAGCTAGCTGGAAAGAAGATATAACTGAGAAAAAAAGTATCTTAGCCAGGGGCGGTTCCAGGAATATATTTCGGGGGGGTTTCAAAAATATTTATGTACGTTATATATATAAAGGGTAGTTAAATTTTAAAGGCCGATGTTGATTTTGAATAAAACACAAATTATTAAGGAAATTATTGTCATTTCTTTTTATTATGATAATATTGGTATGGTGCAATTATGCATGGAACAAAATATCGGCTAAATGGCCGCCGCGACCTCGGCGGCACACCTCCATCCGATGGCCCAAATTTTCGATGACGCCGAGGCATAAGTGAGGTTCTATGCCGTTAATGTGCCGAATTGAAGGGGTGCAATAAGGCCAACGGCAATAAGGCCGAATTGGCTTTATTTCCTTTTCAAAGAGAAATAAGGCCGAAATTGTGAATTTGGTTTTATTTCCATTTGAAAAGGAAATAAAGCCTAAAAAAAAATTTAGCAAAATGGTAATAAGGCCGAAAAATAATTTTTGTAAACTAAGGATTATTTTTTATAATTATTTTTAATAAAAAATACGCACCCTGTAGTCTGTTGTTTGAAAAGTTACTGGACTCAGCGTAGGTACTCAATTTGCAAGAGAACAGTTGCCATTGTCAACCTCAATGTGCTTGTTTTCGTATCAACGCGAAAAATTTATTAGTAGTAGTTCAATAGTGAAGGTGAAGAAGTTTTAATATTATAAGGAATGAGCGCCGCAGGCAAAAAATTTTTATTAAAAATCGCGGCGATTTATTATAAACCTTGCGGCGCTCATTCTTTATAATATTAAAGCTTCATTAAAAATTTTAGTAAAAATCGCGCATATTTTATAAATTTTCATTCATAACTTTTACGTTTATATTTTACATTTTTTTCTCGACCACTAACAAAAAGATGTATGTTCTTTAGCATTTAAACGATCATATTTTTCGCTTAAAACGGATATATATTTCTATTATTAGAATAAAATATCCTAGTCTTCTCAATAAAAAATATGTAAATTTTACAGACGAATTCGGCCTTATTGCACCCCGCCGCCGAATTATCTCATCCTTTAGCTTTTGAATTGTTGCTGGCTTATCGACGTACACCTTTTCTTTCAAATAACCCCAAAGAAAGAAGTCAAACGGTGTCAAATCACATGATTGGTGGCAAAATGACATCGCCACCACGTGAGATAACACGGCCATTGAATTTGTCGCGCAAAAGAGCCATTGTTTCGTTAGCTGTGTGGCAAGTGGCACCGTTCTGTTGAAACCACATATCGTCCACATCCATATCTTCCAATTCGGGTCATAAAAAGTTCGTTATCATCTCACGCTACCGAACACCATTCACAGTAACTGCCTGACCAGCCTCATTTTGAAAAAAAATACGGCCCGATGATGCCGCCAGCCCATAAACCGCACCAAACAGTCACTCTTTGTGGGTGCATTGGTTTTTCGACAATCACTCTTGGATTATCATTCGCCCAAATGCGGTAATTCTGCTTATTGAGGAATCCACTGAGGTGAAAATGTGCCTCATCCCTGAAGATGATTTTCTTCGAAAATTGATCATCCACTGTTGCCATTTCTTGCCACCATTCTGACCGTGTAAATGCAAGTCTTTATGCATAATGTTCATCAACGACGAACGTGAGAGGTGCAATTGTTGGGCACGACGACGAGTTGAGGTGGACGGCTCTTCAGCCACACTATCGCGAACAGCAGCAATATTTTCTGCAGTACGAGCATGCACTGGTGTTTTCACATCTCCTACAGACCTGGTTTGTTCAAATTTTTGCACGATTTTTCCGATTGTACGCACATTAGGACGATTAAATTGACCGAAAAAATCACGAAGTGCTCGATATGCATTTTGATTTGAAAGCCCATTTTCATAATAAGCCTGAAAAACTTTAACGGTTCAAATTGAGTTAGTCTGAAATTGAGAAATGTCAAATGAAATGCAGAAAAAAGTTGACATTTAGGTGTGGTTTATATTCAACATCGGCCCTTAAAATTCAACCACCCTTTATATACATTAGAGCGGGATAATTTTTTTTTCCAAAAAATCGTAGGCGTGGGAAGAAACCGTAAGTCTTAAATCTATTTCGAGCCTCTGGTTTTTCAAAAGAAGGTTATAATTTGTGTTTTGCTGCAATATGTGAAAAAATTATTCCACTTATTGGAAAAAACTTTGCTACGAAAAAAATAGCCATCCACATTTCACTCCATATTTACTCCATATGATTGTGTGGTGCTCAGGATTATTTTTTTGTGTTAAATACCACAAGCTGGGGTGAAGATAATTATAATAATAAATTATAATAATAAAGGCCAAGATAAAACCAACATCAAAATAAATAAAAACTACAAAAACCGGAATTTTTCTCCATTACTGTATAAAAAGGAATTTTACGTCAAACTACAAAAACCGGAATTTTTCTCCATTACTGTATAAAAAAGAATTTTAAGTCTACATTTCCGAAACTATCGAAACTGTGGGTTTTTAAATTAAGACTGTGCGGTGTTTGGATATATTTTATCCAAAAAATGCGGTGTTTTTGTGATTTCAGGTTAAGATTGTATGTGTGACTGTTTACAGCTACAGGCGCAATATCGCAAAAACAAACAAAAACTGGAACAGAATTCAGTATTTTAGCAGTACGTGTAGAAACAGCTACAAACGTTTACAGCATAGGGGTGTGAATATTTAAAGTAAATTATAAAAAACCAATTTTTTTTTCTTTTTGGTACTCTTAGCCCACATAATAAACATCAGTACATCACATTTAAATACAGGTTCTTTTAAAATTTCGGGGGAGGGGGGGTTTGAACCCCCAAAAGCCCCCCTGGATCCGCGCCTGATCTTAGCTGTATTCATAGATTTGAAAAGAGCATTTGAAACTATAGAACATGAAATATTATTAGAAATGTTATCAATGATTAGGGCATTGCGGCTTAGAAGTTGTTTATCGAACAGAAAGCAAAGAACAGCTTTCGTCCACTATTTCAGAGGAAACTGATGTTACTATAGGGTAACCGTGAGGTGTCAGTGGTGGCTCCTATATTGTTCAATATATAAGTTAACAATCAAAAACTGCCGACTATGAATTTTCCGACGAAATGCATATAAGCACCAAAATCCAGAATCAGTCCAGATGCAACCCGACGCCTGCCTTCCGCTGAACTCGCCAACTACACGGTCGGCGTCGCAGCAGCAAAAACGTTGGCAACAACAACAATAATGATAAGATAAATAAGGCTTCGTTGTTAATAAAGATATAGAATTATCTTGTATAATTGTCTTGTATTATGATTGAATGAATAAAGTTTATTTTTTTAAAGCTCTAACCGAAGGAATAAATTAATTGGCGCCCGAGCAGGGAATTATAGTGCACAAGTTTTTTAAATCTTTATGTCGCGCATAATCAAAAAACCTAAGAATCCTTTTATGAAAAACCAAAAACATAAAATTTTCGCGCATAACCAAAAGACCTAAGAGTCCTTTTGTGAAAAATAAAAATATAAATTTATTTTCGCGCATAACCAAAAGACCTAAGAATTCTTTTGTGAAAAATAAAAATATAAATTTATTTTCGCGCAAAACCAAAAGACCTACATAAGAATCCTTCTGTGTAAAACAAAAATAAATAACTGTTCGCGCATAATCGAAACAACTATAAAAAAAGTAATAAAAAACAGTACACATTGTAAAAAACCTAAGAAACGCTGTGTCCTCTAGAAACGGCAAACTGGCAACCGTTAGTTTGACGGCTAATCTGAGCGGCGGGCTCCCCCTGCCTTTAAAGGGTTGTGCGTTGGGTTTGAAGCCCACCACGTAAAAACAAATTTCAATGAAAACGTCAAGAAAAAAGGTAAAAATGATCCCGAAATCTGATGACGACTACCGCAAACGAAAAACTGACAATGATTTACGGATATGCATCTGGAACGTCCGAACCCTTAATTGGGATGGTGCCTCTATCCAACTGATAGATATCTTAGAAAGATACAAAGCTGATATCACTGCAATCCAAGAAATGCGATGGAAGGGACAGGGTTGCTCACGGCAAGCATCCTATGATATCTACTACAGCGGCCATGCGGAGAAGCACGAATTTGGATGCGGATTCGTGGTTGGCAAGCGACTACGACATCATGTTCTGCGATTCACATCTGTGAACGAACGACTTGCCATAATCCGTGTCAAGGCAAGATTTTTCAACATAAGCCTGACTTGTCCGCACGCTCCGACAGAAGATAAGGACGATGAGACCAAAGACAGCTTCTACGAGTGCCTTGAAGAGGCCTATGAGCGCAGCCCCCGCCACGACATAAAAATCACGTGCTTGGTGACTTTAACGCCAAGTGGGAAAAGAAAATATCTTTGGTCCAACAGTCGGAAAGTTCAGCCTCCACGACAATACCTCCGATAACGGAATGAGGCTGATTGACTTTGCCGCATCGCGAAACATGGAAACTTCTCTAGGCTTCATGATGGCGACGAAAACAATCCCGCCAATAGAGATGATATCCCGGAATCCCCAGTTTTGGACGACAGCGTTGAAGTTCCGCTGCCCGACCATAGTGAAGTCTTGAAAGCTATAGCTCGGCTTAAAAACAACAAAGCCGCAGGAGCCGATGGCTTACCTGCTGAGCTCTTCAAGAATGGAGGCGAAGCTCTATTTAAATGCATTCATGAGCTTCTATACGGAATATGGTCGGAATAATGCATTCCAAATGATTGGAACCTCAATGTGCTCTGACCAATCTACAAGAAAGGCGATCCCACAATTTGCGCCAACTACCGTGGGATAAGCCTTCTGAATATCGCATATAAGGTCCTGTCGAGCGTACTATGTGAAAGACTGAAGCCCATCGTAAACCAGCTGATTGGACCTTATTAGTGTGCCTTCAGACCTGGCAAATCCACCATAGATCAGATATTTACGCTACGACAAATCTTGGAGAAGACTCTAGAAAAACAAATCGACACACACCATCTTTTTGTCGATTACAAAGCCGCCTTCGACAGTCCAATAAGGAATCATCTATATTCCACCATGTCTGAATTTGGTATTCCTGCAAAGCTCATCCGCCTTTGCAGAATGACACTGAGCAACACCAGCAGCACAGTTTAAATCGGGAAGGACCTTACTCCTCCATTCGATACCAAACGAGGTTTCAGACAAGGTGATTCCTTATCGTGCGACTTTTTCAACCTAATGATGGAGAAGATCATCCGAGCTGCTGATTTGAGACGCAGTGGCACGATATTCTACAAAAGTATTATGCTGCTGGCGTATGCTGATGATATCGATATAATGCGCGAAGTCAGCGCAGCATTCTCCAGGTTAGCGAAAGAGTCGAGTCGAATGGGTCTTGTAGTGAACGCAGATTAGACGAAATACCTAGTGTCAACAAATAAACAGTCCCAGCGTCTTGGAAACCACGTCACTGTTGACAAAATCTCCTTCGAGGTTGTTAAGCTGTTCGTCTACCTGGGATCCAGCGTAAACTCTTTCAACGATGTCAGTATTGAGATAAAGCGAAGGATAACTCTTGCCAACAGGTGTTACTTTGGGCTGAGTAGGCAACTGAGAAGCAGAGCCCTCTCTCGACGAACAAAACTCATGCTGTATAAGTCACTAATCATGCCCGTCCTATTATATGCAGCACAAACCTAGACGTTGAGCAGTTCTGATAAAAAGACTTTGGGAGCCTTCGAGAGAAAGATCCTTCGTAAGATCTTCGGTCCAATCTGCGTCAATGGCGAGTACCGAATTCGATAGAACCACGAGCTGTATGAGCTGTACGCTGACATCGACATAGTTAAGCGTATTAAAATCGAGTGGCACCGCTGGCTAGGTCATGTTGAGCGAATGGAAAACGACGCTCCAGCGAAAAAAATATTCGATTCGGTGCCCGGTGGTGGTCAACGCAGAAGAGGACGCCCACATCTTCGTTGGAAAGATCAGGTGTTGGATAACCTGACTACACTTGGTGTTTCCAACTGGCGCCAGCAAGCGAAAAACAGAAATGGCTGGCGCAATTTCTTATACGAGGCCAAAACCGACTTACGGTTGTAAGCGCCAGATAAGTAAGTAAGTATGTCCAGAAGCCCGGGTAACCCACCAGGTCTAAGAAACCATTAGGACAAAAAGGAAGAATTCAACGGAGCAGATCAACACTACAATCAGTGGCGTTCCTAGGCTTGGTGACACCCGGGGCGGATACTCATGGTGTCACCCCTATAAAAAATTTTTAAATGCAAAAAGAAACCAATTCTATGAGATTAAGTGTTTTTATTATTATCTTTACGTTTTCCGAAAAAAAAACAAACAACATATCGTCCGTCCCCTTCATGCCAAAAACGCCAATGTGAATTTTAGTGTTTTTTGGGAAATTGAGTTTAAAGATTCGAATGGCTCAGAAAAAGCGAAACATCCACATTTTCCAAAATTTCTTTTCGGAAATGGATGGCACATGTCTTCGTTATACACAGTTAAAATTTGGTTCCAGTTACTCTACAAAAACATTAAAAAAAAACTTTTTCTGCAATCATGTAACAATTATTGTTTGAAAATTGTATTAAAATAAACCTCAAAATCATGAAAAAAGCTCCATCAAAAAAACGTCTTTCATACGTACACAGCAAATTATGTTCTTCGTCAACAGAAAAAAACAATCAATGTCCTATCTCATCGGTACCGGGTACAAACTAATTTTTAGTGAAGAAATGTGCACAAAATTCTGAAAATTTTGAACATGCGACTCTGTAAAAACTTTGGTAATGAAGACAATTGCAAAATTCCTTCTGCAGTTTATTTTTCAAAGCATTGTTAATGTCTTGAATCAATAATTTCAGAAATTGACCTTCTGACCTGGGAGTTATATGGAAAAAACTGAATACATTATCAGAAAAATGCTATTTTTGAGATTAAAACAAATCACAAAAATCGAAATGGACACTTCTTGGCATTTTTTTATCAAAATACATTGTTCTCAGCTTTCTTCAAAAATAGACAAAAAAATCATTGATCTATCTCATCACTTTTAAGCTCAATTTTAGTCTCAAAAATACCATTTTTCTCGTAATGTATTCAGTTTTTCCATATAACTCCCAGGTCAGAAGGTAAATTTCTGAAATTATTGGTTCAAGACAATAACAATGTTTTAAAAATAAACTTTTGCAATTGTCTTCATTACCAAAGTTTTTATAGAGTCGCATGTACAAAATTTTCAGAATTGTTAATTTCCTTTATGCCAAAAAAACCAATGTGCTCATTTTTTCACTAAAACTGAGCTTGTAACCTCTACTGATGAGATAGATCAATGATTTTTTTTTCTATTTTTGAATAAAGGTGAGGACAATGTATTCTGATAAAAAAAGTGTCAAGAAAACTCCATGTCGATTTTAGGGAATTTTTAAATCCTAAAAATGTACCATTCTTGAGAGAAAAGTTAATTCTTAGCTGCTACAAAGTAGGAAGACCACTGATTTTCTTCACTTTTGATGGAAAAAAATTATTCTGAACGTATCCTCAAAAGAAAAATAAAAAAAGTTATTTACTAATATTGGAAATATTTAAAGTGAAAGAATGTGCACATTGGCGTTTTTGGCATGAAAAAATATCAGAAGATCCACATAGATGGTTTTAGCATGGAATTTTATAATTTTTTCTAGACCGAATTAAATTTATTTGTTTTTGGGGAATATTCTTTGCATTAAAATGCACTAGATGCAATTAAAAACTCAAAAACCATGTGTTTTCACATTGGCGTTTTTGGCATAGAGGAGACGATATGACAAACAATAAGAATTTGTAAAAAACAGAACAAAACTATTACATTTCCAGGTGTCTATATATTTCGATATGTAGGCATAAGGTAAAAAAGACAACTTATTAACTTCGCAGTCTTAAAAACTGACGGAACAAATATATTACATTTTCAGGTACATATTTGTATATGTAGGTATAAGGTTAAACAAAGAAATCTTATTAATGACATTTTCTTAAAAACTAACTTTTCTTACTTTAAGAGCTGCAAAATTTTAAATAACCTCATCGAAATCAATATTACTTGCAAGCTCGTTTTTAATGGATAAAATAGCAAGATTGGAAAGCCTTGCCTGTCACATGGAAGACCTTAAATAAGTATTCATTAATTTTAGCTTTGAAAAACTCCTTTCGCATGAAGCTACTGATACACAAATTGTTAGAAATAATTTCAACGCGACAAAATGGGACACACATTTTTTAACGTAATTTATTTGTACCTTTCTCTTTCTGTTTGAGAAATAAAAAAAAATATCGATATGATGTCACCCCTAAAATGGTGGTACCCGGGGCGGAACACCCCCCCCCCTCCCCCGCCCCCGCCTAGGAACGCCACTGACTACAATCAACCATGATCGCGACAATATTGTAAGCTAAAATATAAGATATTTTTAAGAAGAAGCGAAGTAAAACAATGCAAAACAATCATTATATAAAAAAAAAAAACCAATATTTTAATTTTGATTATAAAATCGAAGTAATTTGAAAAAGATTCCTTCTAGTAAAAGAAAAAAAAAACACAAAAATGTCTAACGAAAATGACACAGGTGACCTTGCCGCTCGATTAGCAAATTTCTCGCAAATTAGCATTAATTCCACAGCAATTCCACCTACTACTGACACCTTAACGAATATGAACCGAACTTTTTCAGCAAATTTTACAGAACAAGTTAGACAGTTAATATCAGAAGTTTTGAGCCAGTCGAGAAACAATTCGGCCGAAGAACCAGACGCGGACGAGACGATAAGCATATCCAATAGCAACCTAGGGGAAATGGAAAATATCCCTGATGTTGTGAAAAGTTTAAGGGAATTTTCTGGTAACCCAGGAGAGCTTAGTTCTTTCAAGAAAAGTGTAGACAGAATTCTTCGGTGTAGACACCGAAGTATTTTGGAATACTCAGTGTTATAACAAATAAAATCGTAGGGCAAGCTGATATAGCACTCGTATCTTATAACTAGACAGCGGAAAATATGAAATTGCATATTTGTATTGAATGACCGTAGAACAATTTCGATGACACAGACATGCGTCCCGTCAAATTCTATCTTGAAAAACATAACATAAAATTTGCATATTTTGCATATTGCATAAAAAATGCATATGCACATTTTTAGTGCATATGCAAATAAAAAATTGCATATTTGCATATAATATGCATATGCAAAATGTATGCAAGTCCATTTAACCGCAACTGCATGTCTGTATGTGTTTGTGAACCAACAACAACTTCTGTCATAGGAATGGGCGTATGCAGGTGGTGCAGGGAAAGTACCCCCCTTTGCCCCAGCTTTGCATATTTAGAAATCCTGCGGACACCGATGATCATAGGTAAATTGAGTCAACCGAAGTTGAGTTCTTCAGAAATAAAATCAACCGATGATCAAAGCGATGACAAGAGTTCAAGGCCCCTTTTAGAAAACTGAAATCCGGTGTTATTTTTGGCCTATTTGCTTCTTTTTCAAGATATGGTGTTCTTTCTAATTTTTTAAGGTTATTATTTTGACCGATCCCTCTACCTGTGCATCTCGATTTCGAGACTCCCTTTAGATAACCCAAAATCACTGTCATTTTTGGTCTATCTTGCTTCGTTTTCGAGTTATGGTTTAGTTTATATTAAATTATCGACTCTCTTTACTTGTGAGCCCCTCAGAAAACTGAAAACGACTGCTGAAAATGGTTCGATGCGGTTTGATGGTGCACTAGGTGTGCTCGCTATGATTTCCCGTTACTTTTACTTCAGTGTCGTTCTATGGTTTGATATTTTATTTCATATTAAAACCTTCAAAATACAACGACACTAATGAAAAGCTTTTAAAATATGCAATTCTTGTTTTGTTGGCTTTGCTTCATACTACACATTTTTGTTCGATGTCATGGCTACACTGAAACTACACCAACATAGTGTATACTATTCAAGTACTGTGAATAGAATGTTCTTTGCAGCTCTTTATTACCAACACATATAAATAGTATGTATTATACCACATGTGTATAAATTCATTATATGTGTTTCAGGTTGTACAATCATTAAATTTGAATGAAGCAGTGTTAGTAAAAACCGCAGAAGAGTTATTAGCTGTGTTCGATGAAAAATTCTCAGTGCAGAGCAGGGCAGAGTAGAGCAGATCAGCTGAGTCTTCGAAAATAATTTCAGAGCAGAATAGAGCCGTTTTTTCATAGAACGAAAAAAGATCAAGTTTGAGTAAACTGTCAAAAGTCACCTATTAAATACTGCACCATATCTTTCTCACCATTTTCCACATTCCTGCTCAATGAAGGAATGAGTCTGAAAACGTTCAAAAGTTAGCTAGTTTCCATTAAGTAAACAAAAAAAACCTAATAATCACCTTTTTATAAGCCATCTTTGCAGTTTCTATTTTTCAAACTTTCTATTTTTCTAACAAGAGCCTAAACAGCTGATTGGTTTATTTTCTGCTCTAACTTACACCACAAAAAATAGTAGTGTAGAAAAGAGCAAAAAGCGCAACTTATAGCAGCTTCAAAAAACAAAGATCAAGAGCAAGTGAGAGCAGCTAAGAGCAGAAAAAGGAACTCATCGAACACTTTTTGATGATCTGGAATGAGAAATTTCAATCTAGAGCAGTCATCGAACACAGCTATTGCAAAATTCACTTTTATATAGGAGTTTCATTTTTATCAAAACCCATTTCGGACAATTTTTTTAAGTTATTACCAGTTTGGAAGGAAACGGTATGAGCTTAAAGAAATCTTACAAAATATTTGAGAAAGCTCAACGAATTATAAATAAGTTCCTGAAAAGTTGGGTGACGACCTTCGCCTTACATTAAAGCTCGTTATGGAAAGAAACCCAGATTTATATCTATTTTAAAAACAAACGAAATTTTAAATAAAACTTCGGTGGATTACCTGGAGTAATATAAAATTATTTTTTTTAAAAAGCGACAAAATTTTGCCGACGACAACTTGGAAAGTTTTAATAATTTATAGTTTGTGGCGTCCGTGGCGTAGTTGGTTAAAGTGCGTGGCCGCTATGTCAACGAACTTTGGAGACCCAGGTTCGAACCCCAGCAGCGACAGAAAATTATTTGAATTAAAATAATTTTTCTGTACGGCCGCCACCTCTCTGCAGACAATGGCAAACCTCAGAGAGTAATCAAAATGCCATGTAAAGCTTCTTGAGAACGAGAACATTGCGTTCATCGCCGTTCGGAGTCAGCGTTAAGCATGTAGGTCCGATTCTCGGTCAATCGTGTACAAACTTAATAACACGCAAAACACAATTGATCATAAGAAGCTAGGTCAAAGTCCTTTCAAGGGCTGAAATGGCCAGTTATTTATTTTTTTTTTTAATATATATATGTTACCTTTAAGGCATGTTCCAACTTGACACGCTCGGTATTCGAGTGGAAATCTAAAATTGTTTTACTGGAAAACGGTAAGAGATAATTGAACATTTTTTGGAGTGAATAAATACACTAAAAACTTATTTACAAAAAATATTTTTATTCATTTTAAACATTTTTTATGTACGAAACTTTAAGTTGAATTGACGTGTCGATATCGGAAAGAGCTGATTACCATAATAAATTAAGTTTTAACTTTAAGTTTTCTTTGAACTAGAAAAAAATAGAAAAGAATTCATAAATAATATGAGTGAACTAAAATTTCTAAGTTTGGTTAAAAACAAAAAAAAAAATTATGAAGATTCAAAAAAAAAAAACGTAAAAAACTCAAGTTTTTGTCTGGATTTTGTGCAAAAAAATAATAAAAATGTTTGTAATATTTTAGTTCACACGGAAACTTCACATGTGGAAAGCATGCGGTTAAAATTTGAAGACAATCGGACAAGGTAATTTTGAGTAACGATGGTAACCAGATATAAAATATATAAAATATATAAAATATCAATCATACACAAAAAATGTTAAAAATTAAAAAAAAATTTTTTTTGTAAATAATTTTTTAGTGTATTTATTCACCCCAAAAAAATTTTTTATTATCTCTTACCGTTTTCCTGTAAACATATTTTAAATTTTCACTCGAATACCCAGTGCGCCAAGTAGGGACATGCTTTAATAGAACGTTAATAAAATAATGTTTTTTTAATTTTTAACATTCTCTTTTTCAAGAAACATTTTCAATATATAAATTAATTTGGAAATTTTATAATATCAGAAAATATTATAAAATATTTCTTGCATATGTAGAAAATATGCTGCATATTTCGTGCATATGCTTTTGCATATTTTTTGCATAAAATTTGCATATCATAGATATGGAGTAAAAAATGCATTCAAGAATTCAAAATTAGTACAAATCCAAAATTTGACTCCAATCAGACTTCAAATAAATTTTGCATTTAATTCCGCTGTCTACTTATAACACACCGTTAAATTGGAAAAGAATTTCAAAGTGTCTCGTACTGCATTACGCGGACAAACGAGATTTAGGCACCCTCGAATACAACATTAGTCCAAAACAACTGCACAATTCCAAAATTCTATCAACACTTATCACTCATTCTAAATAAATTAGGATGCATGGACCTGATAAATGACTCACTAAATATCATGACGCAAACTTACAGAAAAAAAGATACAGTAGTTTCGACTATTTCGTAACACAAGACGTAGAATTAGTCAATTCGCTTTTGATGACATCTTTTTTAAAAACTATTTAGCAAAATATTTATTCCATACACCTGAGCATACGGCCTTTAAAAGAGTGCCGCAGAGGGTTAATATGTATGACCAACCCCCATTACTTTTGCAGAAGGAACATTTTTGCCTTTGACACCTATTCCCTCCGACCACTCCTTAGGGGGGCTCCCATACAAATTTTATGGTTTTTGTATATTTATGCCATACATCTGAGCAGGCCCGTAGCCAGGTTTTACCTAAGGGGGGGGGGGGGGGTTTCGATTAAAAAAAATATCGATAGTTTTTGGTATCGATAAATGAAAAGGTATTTTTTACATAATTACCACAAAGATGGGAAAAATCAGTGGCTAGAAATGGACAATACTTTGAAAAATTAATTTGTAACAAATTTTTCACAATAAAACGGCAAACTTGAAAAAAAAACACTTTAAAACTTTTTTGTACACCAAATACATAAAGCAGAAATTAATTTACTTTATTTTTGTTTATTTTATATATTTATACTAGAGGACCCGGCAAACTTCGTCCTGGCCTAAATTCGAGCAATCACGATTCCACCCGTATCGATAAATTAATTTTTTATCGAACATTCATGATCGATAACAAATGGTGCCAATCGAATTTCAACTATTGATTGAATGAAACACTCCAATATCCCATAATAACACGGAATGTAATAGGCTGCTATTATTCGAATTCAATAAATTTTGAAATTTTTTTTTTGAATTTTTTTTTTTTTTTTTTTTTTATATATTGAAATTACAGCTTTTGTGATTTTTGGAGAAAAAAATGAATACGTTGGAGCTTTCTTCAAAAATGTTTTATTAAGTACTTAAATTTAATTTATCAACGAAAAGAAATTGGATGAAATATATTAACGGAGTTATTTTCATCGAAAGTAAGAAATACGAATTTCTGATAGTTGTTTGTTATTCTAAGGAAACGAAGTTATTAGAAAAAGACACTGTACTAAAATTTTGTGCAATTTTGAAGATATGTGAATGTTTTTTGACAGAATTTTCTTTTAATTATTTTAATTATTCAGTTGATCTCGTCTGTTAGTCAGTGTTAGAAGTGTTTTTTGTTTATTTACAACGATTTGCGTTAACTTTTTTTGTGCAGTGTTATTATTAGTATAATATTTCGTGAGTGTTCATACATTATTACACTGTTGTGATATTAATTTACATTAATTATAGTAATAGTTACGTGTACTTAATATTAATTTAATGTTTTTAATTTAATTTGTTTATATAAACAACATTCTTTTTTTTTGTGTTTCGTCTGCATGCTTGATTCCATGCTAGCTTGCTTGCTTACTGTGTTTTTTTTTTATTTTAATTTTATTCTTCTTTGTGCTTTGCTTTGCCATTATCAAGCGTAGTGTGTGTTGTATTTGTTTTTTAACTGTGCGCTCACTGCATATATACATAGCTACAGAATTTTAACCCTTTAGGCACGTTCTGCTCTATTTGCAACATGGACTATTTTTCTATAAAAATAGTAAAAGCCAGAATATTCTGAACCCAATGTTCAGTTGTTCTGGACCATGTGAGCGAATGTTTTATGCGAGATGTGCGGGTATTTCCAAATCGTGTTTAGACGATTTAATGTCTGTCCGATCAGGTCTTCGCTGGTACTGTGCTTCGTGCAGGGCCCTTTCCCCAGATGAGCTTTATTCTAAAATAAAGCTATTTGGAGAAAGTCTTAACTCGTTAAATAACAATTTTAGGGAAATTGTAACATTTTTTAGCGAAGTTAGTGCCGCACCCAGTATTAGCGTATATGATGAATGTTCTTCTCCGGAAAACATTTTGCCTTCCTTGTCTCAGACTATCTCTTCCGGGACTCAAACTAACATTCAATCCGAAAAAGACCAAAATAGCTCAAAAAAGAAGAGGAAAAATAAAAATAAAAATAATAAGCGTCGCAAGACGTCAAACACTCCTCAGGCTAAGCAGCCCACGGCTATGCCTGCAGAAAATAATAACACAGTTATTTCTTCACCTCCATCTTTTACTCCTTCATTGACTTATAGTCCAAATTTGATTTCAACTGAGCCCAATAACCCAATAATTAATTTAAGGGCAGTGTCGAGGCGAAAACTCTTATTCATTTCACGTCTTCAGCCCGACACAACAACTGAAAATGTAATGACGTTTGTCAAACAAAATATATTATATAGTCAAAATGCATTCTGTTCATGCAAAAAAATTGGTAACAAGCCTTCCCACGCCTCCTTTATTCTAACGGTTGCAGCTGAAGAGTTTGCATCTGTTCTTAACTCTAAAATGTGGGCCGATAATATCCTCGTTTCTGAGTTTACGCCTAAAAATAAGTCTAGAAAGACGAATAAAATCGCGCATCAGACACAAAAAAACTAAATAGATTATCCCTTTACTATCAAAATGTAAGGGGATTACGTTCTAAAACGCGCGACATATTTTTGGCGTCTCAGAATTTCTCTGAGGATATTATCGCGTTAACAGAAACATGGCTGAACGGAAGCATTACTGACTTGGAATTGTTTGACAATAGTTTTCAAGTTTTTAGAAGAGACAGACACACTAACAATATTTCTGCTGTTGGTGGTGGTGTCCTTTTAGCTGTAAGGAATTCCTTTGTCAGTTCCTTAATTGATATTCCCTGCTCTTCTAATATCGAACTTATATGCGTTAAGGTTATACATTGTAATTCCAATGTATATGTTATTAATGCGTATGTTCCCCCAAAGAGCAGTGCAGAAGTCTATGCAAGCCTTGCGGATTGCATAGAATATATAATAAGTCTACTTGACGTTACTGACGACATTTTACTGTTGGGCGATTTCAATCTGCCTGACTTAAAATGGCATTCTTCCGACGATGATACATATTTTTGTGCATCAAATTCGAAGACTCGCCAAGAACATATATTTGTTGACAATATATGTTCTGACTTACAACAAGTAAGTTGTATTTATAATAGTCTTGAAAGACTTCTTGACCTGGTCTTAACTACAGACAGTAACAATGTAATTGTTAAGAGGGCCTTTCATGCTCTGACTAATGTTGATGAATACCATCCACCATTGAGCATTTGGTATAAATCGGACAGGGAGAGCATAGTAAATTCGAGTTCAATCGATAAGGTTTATGAATTCAATTTTAAAAAAGCTGACTTTTTGAAGTTGAATCATTTACTTCATAACAAACTAAATGTTATTTTAGAGTACTTAAATGGAAATAACCTTGATGATTCCATAAATTTTTTTTATACGGAGCTCTTTACTGTGTTCTCTCAGTCCGTACCATATAGCCTCAAATTTGCGAAAAACTGTGCGTACCCTTGGTACACTAAGGATTTAAAAACTCTTCGCAACAACAGGAATAGGGCATGGAAGAAATATGTCTGTAGTTTAGACTCAAATGACCTGGAAACCTACAAACGTTTGTTTCTGGAATTTGAAAATAGCTCAGCTGCATTATATAATGAATATTTAGACAATATAAAGCTGAGAATACTGTCTGATCCAAAGAAGTTTTGGGGATTCATAAATACAAAGAAGAAATCCGATGGATTCCCTTCATCATTCAAAACTGTGGATGGAATTACTGATGATCCCGTCATTATTTGTGGGGTGTTTGCAAATCTCTTTAAAGATTCATTTTGTTCGGATTCTTTTGATCCTGATGAGGAGTATTTTGAATATATGAATTCTGCACCCAGAGTTTCTTTGGACTCTTTATCCTTTACCTCAGAGGATATTTTAAAATATATTAGTTCGATCGATGAAGATTTTGGCACTGGACCTGATGGAATTCCTGCCGCAGTGTTAACTCAATGCGGTTCAATTTTGTGTCAACCACTTTCTTTGTTATTTAATAAATCTATAAACGAAAGTTATTTTCCAATGTTTTGGAAAAAATCATTTATTAGTCCTATTTATAAAAAAGGTTGCAGGAAGATGTCATTAACTACAGACCCATTGCTAAACTGTCATAGATTCCAAAACTTTTTGAGCGAATCCTGTATGATCGGGTAAAAATTCACTGTCGTGAAGTCATAACAACTCGTCAGCATGGTTTTGTTAGTGGCAGATCTACGGTATCTAATCTGCTCGATTTTACAACGTTTTGCTTAAACACCATTGAATCTGGTTACCAGGTCGACTGCATCTACACTGATTTTAGCAAGGCATTTGATAAGTTACCACACAATTTAATTCTATTTAAACTTAAGTCCATTGGATTTCCACAATATTTTGTAAACTGGATTAAATCGTATTTGTCAGACCGATCTTATCAAATACGATTCCGAGGGGTTTTGTCTGCGGAGTTTATTGCGTTATCTGGTGTTCCTCAAGGAAATCACCTAGGTCCACTTCTGTTTATTTTAGCCATTAATGATGTGACCCATATCATTAAAAACTCTCATCTGCTTATTTATGCGGATGATATGAAAATATACAGAAAAATAAATTCTCAAGACAATTCAGCCCTACTCCAGTCCGATCTAAAATCTTTTGAAGTTTGGTGTTCTAAAAATAATATGTTTCTTAATCCAGATAAATGCCAAACTATGACCTTTTCGCGAAAAAGGAATAATTTAGTTTTTGATTATAAGATAAAAGATACTGCTTTATGTCGTGTGGATGTCGTTAAAGATCTGGGAATATGTATGGATTCTAAGCTTTCCTTTAACATTCATATTGATAACATATGTAAAAAAGCATCTTCTATGCTTGGATTTATTAAACGCTGGGCCAAAGAATTCAATAGCATGATTACGGCTACAACGCTGTATTATGCAATAGTGCGTCCTCACTTGGAGTACGCAAGTCAAGTTTGGTCTCCAAGTTACAATGTGCATGTTGATCGAATAGAGAGAATCCAAAAATGCTTTGTTCGGTTTGTCCGTAGAGGCTTAAGTGGATTTGACATATTAAACCTTCCTCCTTATGAGGATCGCTTGAAACTTTTAAACATGCAATCATTGAGTGAGCGAAGGAAGTCTGCAGATATCGTCTATTTGCACCAACTCATCACCGGTGTATTCGATTCTCCAGAACTTCTTTCTCTTATAAATTTTATTTCTAATCGTAGAAGCAGTAGAAATGCTAACAATTTAATTTACTTACCATTTAGTAGAACAAATTATATGTTAACTGCTCCTTTAAACCGTATGAGTAAATTAGTTAACAATTGTAGCTTTTTTGATGTTAGCTTGTCTAAGGGTCAACTCAAGAGTAGATTAAAAACTATTGTGTAATTGCATGGTTATGTTTTTGCATGGTTAGTCGTGATGTCTTGTGTTGTCCTTGAGCCCAACCATATTTTGGTGGGTAAATTTTTCTCACATAAGCTTATTTTGAGCCACTTGTATTAATATCGTTGAAAATTTCAAAGATATTTGGATTGTGACTTTAAATGTGTTGATGATGAGAATGTGCGAAAAAGCTGTAGTAGCTAAACTCGATTGTTATTGCATGTAGACGCACAGTTTCGCTAATAAAAGTACGCTAGTAGGATAACTTACGTTTCTTGTAAAGGGGCAGAAGAAGGGGCTTGGAAAAACCAAGTATGCCATAACCTAATCTAGGATTCAAGTAATGTGTGTGCCGAATTCGAGGTAAATCCGTCCAGCCGTTAAGAATTGTTGGCTATTTAAAGTTATCTGATGTGGCAATTCCCATACAAAATTACCAATTTCGATTTTTCCGCTGTTCCTTGAAGTTTTTGTAATTTTTTGCTTTCTAAACCACATCTGTATTAAGGCAAACAATACAAAAAAGGAATTATTAAAATCGGCCCAGCCGTTTCTGAGCCTTAGCAAGACTAACGCACACGCATTTGTTTTTTATATATATAGATTAAGTCTTCTTATTTTTTTTTTTTTTTTTTAATTCTAATAACACAGCGTCCACTGTGACACTACAATCACTATGTATGCTTAAGGATGCACACCCATTCAACATAAAAAACGTGTGTTCTATAATTTCAAAACTGTCGTTTGTTGAGCTCAATATGTTTCAGCTATATATCTTGCTTATCGTGCACTGTCATTTTGGAATACAGAAAGACGTTAAAAGAATAAAATTTTCAAGACAAACTTCTAAAATGACGATAATTAAGCATCTTATATTATTATTTTAATAATTTACTTGCAAACTTATATCGGTTTAAAATTCTATATAAAAATAAGCACGATTAGAATAACGACATTTTCTTGTATTTCCTGACTTTTGTAAAGACCACAATGAAAAGGTTAGAAAATTTTATTTAAAAAATTTTTATTATCATTTGGTAAAATTACCAAGAGGTTGTGATCCTGTACCTCCAAAACCAGTGCTAAAAAACATGCAAAACTTGCAATAAGCTGCATTTTCCAATTTGCATTAAACCAACCAATGCCAACGGTTCAACCAAGAATGCTTGAATCGGAGTTTGCGAAAACCGCTGGCAAGAAAATTAAAATTTGGGGAGGCATATAAATGCTTTGAAAACTTTCAAGGCGGTTCGAATCAGAAATATTGCTCATCAACTTGGAAATATCGTTATTTGAACATTGATATACTCTCGAAGTCGAAGGCAGTTCCGATGAATCAAATGATATTTCTGGAACAATTTCTACAATCATATACACAAACTTAGAGTTATAAACATTAAAAGTAAAATATTAATACCACCACTTGTACTACCGCTTTCCACATAGCTGTCAACATTAAAGCTTTCTTCAACTGCAGGTTACAAAGGAAGCTCTGAAGACTTTTCATATTCCAAAGTTTCTTGAACGTTTTCTGCAATACAGATGAAATATAATATTATTCGGATTTTGTCGGTTCTGCATCAAGCAAAAAGTTAATCCATTAATATTCAATCAATGCAAATAAGCTAAAAAAAAAAAAAAAAAAAAAAAAACACAGCTTTTAAACATTCAGAAATATTCGGCAACTTTTTAACACATTTACGCATGATAAAGAAAAAAAAATCATTTAAATTTAGCACTTACTTTCCACCGTTCTAGCCTTTTTTACTTCTGGTTTCTGCAGCCAATTAAGTAGAATAATTTTTGTAGTTTTGGCACAGTTAAATTAACAATAGAAACTCTTAAACTTATCTAACGAAACTCAATCAAAATTTCACCTCTTTCACGTAACACCTGTTAACGGAATAAATTCTTAAATTGCTGGTGGTAGACAAAGTTCAATTGAATGTAACGAACTTTTTTCGATACTTAAGCATGTTGATGTTTTCGCTGTTGCTGTTTACACTTGCAGTTTGCACTGTAAGAGAAAAAAGACGCACGTGCAGCAAGTATTCGCAAATTGGCAAAGGGGGGGGGGGGGTTTTAACCCTAAAAACCCCCTTGTCTACGGGCCTGCATCTGAGCATATGACCTTCAACAGAGTGCCGGAGAGGGTTAATATATTTGACCGACCCCCATTACTTTTGTAAAAGCAACATTTTTGCCTTTGACACCTATTCCCTCCGACCACTCCTTAGGGGGGCTCCCATACAAATTTTATGGTTTTGTCGATAAAACCGGAAACGGTCGATAAATAGGTAGCAAACTTAAGCAAGCAAAAACATCAAATGTTGGCTTTATATTTCATGTAATTGTGTAAAATTTATATAAGTTAGACGGTTCTAAAATGAATTTTTGTCGCATTGAGGATCAAGCAGACCAACAAGTGCTAACATCAACATTGTGCGATCAGTACTTTAGGCCCACCAAAGGCTCAAAAAGTTATATAAAGACCGGCACCTGATCACTATCAACCACCCTACTTACCTCGGAGAATGACGTATTCTACGTCAAAAAGCGTTGGAAACATTTATAAGAGGTTTAAGAAGCGATCTCCCCAGACTAATCAGTATGAGAGAACCAACAGACCTTCCACAAGCACTACACCTATGCCTTAAACTAGAAAACATTAATTTTAGAACTCAGCATGCTTTCCATAATAATCATACAAATAGACAAAATAATAATTTTATGCCACCGAATTTCCAAGACAAAAAATAGCACTTCGTATGCAATTCATTCCAGAATTGGCCTACATACCGAACCCCCAACCGAGACAAAATGTGTTTATGCCAAGACCACAATTATTTACACCAAGACCACAAAACTTTACTCAAAATCCACGACAAAACTTTTGTACTCCTAACTTCGCATACCAAAATCAATGTACTCATGCAAATACTAGGAATTTACCCCCCAAACAGCAACAAAAAGTGGAACCCATGGACGTTGATAGATCCATTCAATCAAGAATGGTTAATTATCAAAAAAGACAAAATTTCATGCCCCAAAATTTTAAATTCCAAAACAACTCAAATTTCCAACAACAAAACAATCAAAATTCATATTGACCACAGCCGCAGAAAAGACATAACGGTTCTTACCAACAACATCAAGTTCCTAATAAATTCCAAAGAACATATTATACCGACACACAACAGTTTAATAATGACGACTACATATAACTTTTAAGAAGAGAACGAAAATTACAACTTTGACCAAACTTCCATAGACTATAATCAACCAATCCATGATGAGCAAATTGAATATCTAAATGAGCCACAAGACGTTAATTTTTTAGATTAAAACACTCTTCGTTGCCATATTACGAATTAAAAACGAAGGGTGGAAAAATTATTAAAATTTCTTTTAGATACGGGTTCAAATAAAAACTACATCTAAGAATGCTACATTAAAATTCCAATTCAGAATCAAAATCTATATTTTTTTGCAAATTCAATAACAGGAAAAACTAAAATAACGCATCATGCAATGATCGATATTTTTGCACCAAATTTCGAAAAAATTAAATTGTTCATACTCCCAGGATTAAACACTTTTGATAGTATAATAGGCAACGATACCATGATAGAATTAAAAGCAACAATTCACACTGAAAAAAAATTTCTTTACTCTTAAGGACAAATACAAATTTACTTTTAAACCAGTGTCGGCCAAAAAAATACATACACATTTCTTTCAGTTTTGTAGTAGTGTGCGCCCAAGTGAGAGCAAAGAATCTCTCTTTGGCTTACACTGTGAAAATTTTACTTCCCAGGAGGCTTTAAGAAATTTTTTTTTATAAACATTAAGCGGCATTCTAAATGAATGCAGGTATATGAAAGTGAATTAAAATTAATGAAATTTCTTACTAGGTAAATAATGTACAATATTATTTATTGTCTAATAATTGTCTAATAATAATATTAATATTAATATTTTATTAATTATATCAATATGCATATATTTATTATTAATAACAATATTACATATTTATTTGGAAAGTAATCTTTTACTAATAACATTTTACCGACTCCTAATAGTACTAATAGTATTTATATTGCATATTACTTCAAAATAAAAAAAACACTGGTGACGTACCCTACTTTCTTCTGAAAAATTAAGTTTTCGCTTTCCCAAAATAATTTCCAAAGAAAAAATATGCTAATTCCCACATTTGGTTGAACATTTTTTTTACGTGTAAGCATTTAAAATTACGTAATAAATTGCGCGCATGCGTTGCATAGAAGCGTGGTGTTAACTAGCCAAAAGCGAAACATCGACTGAACGCTCTTGCTACGAATATTCGGCAGCGTCGGTGTAAAGCACGACAGCCAGTTTTATGTCGGTGTAAAAATACGAAGTTTCACGAAGCACGCGTGCATATGCGTCGGCCGACACTGTTTTAAACAATTAAATATTAAAGCCGTCAATATTTATATTCGAACCTCCCACCTTACAGACGAACAAGAGAACAGATTGACACATTTATTAAACTTATTTCCAAATCTTTTCTCCGAACCAAATGAAAAACTTACTTTTACAACAAACGTTAAAGGAGAAATAAGAACTACGTCATAGACCCCAATTTATACAAGACCATACCCATATCCAAGAGCTCTGAAAGATGAAGGCGAAAAGCAAATAAATGAGGTTCTTGAAAATAACATCATTCGACCTTCCAGATCTCCCTACAATCCACCAATTATAATAGTTGAGAAAAAATTAGATGCATCAGGAATAAAAAAAATACGGAATGGTTATAGACTATAGAAAACTTCATTCTGTACCCATTGCTAATAAATACCCAATACTGGACATTAACGATGTTTTGTATAACCTAGGTCATAATAAGCTTTTCTCTATAATCGATTTAAAAAGTGGATTCCACCAAATACCACTTAGAGAGCAAGATATCGAAAAGACTGCATTTTCAATCAACAATGGAAAGTACGAGTACACTCGACTACCATTTGGTCTTCAAAATGCACCTTCAATTTTCCAAAAAGCATTAGATGACATTCTCAGAGTACATATAGGATTACGATGTTACGTCCATATCGACGACATCACTATCTTCGGAAAAAACTGAACAAGAACATTTCCATAATCTTGAAGTTATCTTCAAAACTCTCGAAGATGCCAATCTAAAGGTGCAAATCGATAAATGCGAATTTCTTAAAACCCAAGTAGAATTCATAGGCTTCACGGTATCAAAAGATGGAATTAAAACAAACAAGTCAAAAGTTAAAGCCATTGCCGAATTTCCAATTCCTCAGAATCTCCGCGCTCTCAGATCGTTTCTAGGTATATCAGGATATTATAGACGCTTCATTCGCGACTATGCCAAGTTAGCCAAGCCACTGAAATCCCTTCTCAGAGGGGAAGATGGACATGTGTCCAAGCACCAATCAAAACACAAACGCACAATACTAGGTCAAGATGCGTTAGATGCTTTTAATAAGATTAAGAACACACTTATTTCAAATGATGTTATGCTCCATTATCCAGACTTCAATAAAGCATTTGAGCTCACCACAGATGCGTCCAACTATGCACTTAGAGCAAGATGGTAAGCTCATCACGTTCTTGTCAAGAAGTCTCAACAAAACCGAGGATTCGTACGCGACAAATGAGAAAGAAATGCTTTCAATTATATGGGCATTGGGATCATTAAGAAACTTTCTGTACGGAGCAAGAATAGTTTACATATTTACAGATCATCAACCGTTGACCTTTGCGTTAAGCAACAAAAATACCAACACGAAAATGAAACGATGGAAAGTAATCCTAGCGGAGTACAACTACCAACTCATGTACACTCCAGGTAAATCAAACGTAGTTGCAGACGCTTCATCTCGAACTCCACAAAGCAATGTTAATGCTCTATCTTCAACCGCTCACAGCGACGAAAGCTACTCGCATAACGTAATACCATGTGTGGAAGTCCCCATAAATGTTTTCCATAACCAAATAGTTCTGAAAATAGGAAATAAATCCAGTTACCAACTAAAAACGTTGGCGTCCGTGGCGTAGTTGGTTAAAGCGCGTGGCCTCTATGTCAACGAACCTGGAGACCCAGGTTCGAACCCCAGCAGCGACAGAAAATTATTTGAATTAAAATAATTTTTCTGTACGGCCGCCACCTCTCTGCAGACAATGGCAAACCTCAGAGAGTAATAAAATGCCATGTAAAGTTTCTTGAGAACAAGAACATTCTGTTCAGCACCGTTCGGAGTCGGCGTTAAACCTGTAGGTCCGGTTCTCGGTCAATTGTGTATAAACTTAATAACACGCACAACACAATTGATCATAAGAAGCTAGGTCAAAGTTTCAAGGGCTGAAATGGCCAGTTATTTATTTTTTTACCAACTAAAAACTCCCTTTAGCGGATACAATAGACATATAATAATGGAAAGAAACTTCTCGGAAGAAATTATAATAATCTTATTTAGAAGATATTTTAACCCTGATATTTTAAATCTGCTTAATGGCCTATCAGCCCCAGAATCTATAATGCAATGGATTCAACAATTATATGTTATGCATTTTTCTTCATATAGAATTCGTTACACTAAACTATGTGTCGAAGACGTAACGAATGAGGACAGAGAAGACGAAATAATTATAGAAACACATAACAGAGTACACAGTGGACCAACCGAAAATAAAATTCAAATTTTAGAACACTATTATTTTCCCAAAATGGTAGCAAAAATAAAAACCAAATTAAATTATGTTCAATTTGCAAATCAAATAAGTATGAACGACATCCAAACATTACGAAATTAAACAAAACAGCAATACCGACATACCCAGGACACACTATCCAGATCAACATTTTTTCTACAAAAGACCACAGTGTACTTACTGCAATAGATAAATTCACAAAATATGCGGTAGCACAAATAATCAAATCAAGAGCCATTGAAGACCATTACGTGATATTTTATTTTTCTCAGGTGTCCCGACTTCTGTTGTTATGGACAACGAAGGATCATTCAATTCCAACTCTGTTCTTTTTATGATGCGAGAAGAACTAAAAATTAACGTATTTACAATACCTCCGTATAAAAGCGAAATAAATGGTCAAGTGGAACGGTTCCTGATGAAACCCATCCAGGAACTTTAAAGAACTCCTTGAGTGCGCAGTAAATGAATATAATCATACTGTTCACTCCAGTAGATCTTTATTTCGGCAGAAATGTTAGTTTTGACCCAGACGACTTAGACCGCACTAGAGCTAGCAATATTGAGAAACTTCTACAAAAGCAAAATAAGGACTTAGCTTTCCACAATAAAAAAAGAAAAGAACCAAAAATTATAATGTAGGAGATATTATTTATGTGAAATATAAAAAGCGACTAGGTAATAAGCTGTCTAAACGGTATAATAGGGAAATTGTTGCATAAAACGGGAATTCTACGGTTAAAACTCAGTCAGGAAAAGTTGTTCATAAAGACCAAATTCGAAATTGACTTCATAAAAATATTTTCTATTTTTTACAGATTACTTATCCGGATAATATCAGGAGAAATCCAAATACTGGATTATTCCGGAACACACATGATTTCTATAAACATAGGTAGACTCAAAGTACAAGACGGATACCTCAAACTAATACATATTATTGATGTCAAACAATACGAACAGTTTTTAGGCGAAATACAGAAATATATAACGACCGACATCGAAAAATATCGTCCTATCCCTTAATTCATCATGAACTTAATTCAATCCCTTAATTTTTGATTGTGAAAAAATAAAAAAATGAAACTTTTTGAACAAAAAAATAAAAACAATAAGCATATAAGAGCAACACGGAAAATAAATTTATTTATTTTGCTTGATTTGGGCGAGTTGTGCTTCAATATATTCTTTTTCCAGTGCAAGCTTTTTCAATTTTTTTTTCTTGCAAGTTTTCCTCTAGTGCTTCGGCTAAACGTCGCGTATAAGATTCAATGCCTCTAAAATATACATAAATGGTCTTCAAGTAATTCACTCGTGGACATCCTCTTTCGTTTCCTAGCAAGAGGCTCACTTGCAGCAACTGTATTTTCGTCTTTAAAAATTAGGAAAGTTGATACAAAATCTTACAATGTTTTGAAACATCTTACCATCACTTTCAGCATTCTCCTCGTTTGAAACAGCGCAGATGTGGAAGGTGTTGTTGAGCCACTTACTCCATTTCCAAAACTTCTTTCCTTCTTTTTTAATCCCTTTCCTAGTTTGGAAAGGTGTGTTTTATATGTGTCTTAATTTTTGTCCTAATCTATATCGTAATTCATGTCATAATCCTTTTCCGGTGGTGGTGGTGGTGTTGTTGTTGTTGTTGTTGTTGTTGTTGTTGTTGTTGTTATTGTTGTTGTTATTGTTGTTGTTGCTGTTGCTTTTTTTTATTTGTTCTAACAATCAGCTGCGTTTTGTTTTGAACAATAAACTACCACGGTTGTTTTTTATTTCATGGGATTCTGTTATCATCACAAAAATAAATAAGTTTTCTTCGATTATTACAAATATAATCTGATAGTTTTACCACAAATATGTTAATGTTAATATGTTAATGTTACACAGCTAATTTGCGTTTCAATATTCACTTATGAAAGCATAACTTATACATTTATTTCTTCAAAAAGTCCCATATGTCCAATTTCTTAGAACACTCCATTGTGAATACTTTTCGAATACTCACTTCGAAAATATGACAACGAACATCGAAATTGAGAGGAACAATGTTGTCGTGTTATTTTACTTTATCCCTTCCCGACGGAAATCTCGATTGAAATTTTTGTCACGTCGGGCGGAAAGCTTCCCGACGAGCGGAAAATCCGACAGTATCGCGATTAGGCCTTACATAAAATATTCAACATAGGCTAAGATTAATAAAAGAAGAATTAATATATATAAAATTTGCCATACGGTGGGCAAAAAACGATATAATAAATTCTATATAATATATAAATATATAAATTCTTCTAAAAGCTGCAATTGATATTTTTAATAATGAAAATTTTACTTTCTCTACTATGGAAGAAGCGTTAGAATTTACTAAAGTAAATATATTAACATATATGACGACACTTTGTACATCGTTAAAGTTCCACTTACATCAAATTTTAATTATAATAAAATCTTATTAAACCAGCAAAAAAGGAAATACTGCAATAAGATTGTTATTTAATGAAATTATTCAAAATGAAAAAATATATTTGGAATAAAAGAAAAATGCTTAGAATACAGTTCTTTATTAGTCTGTAAGGTTTAACAACTTTTTTTTTACTTTTTTTATTTTTGTTTCTGAAAGTACAACATCTGAAGAATATTGTATTAAATTTTTAGTTCATTCGGAGCAAAACTAACGAAGTTACAGTAGGTTGAATGACCGTACCTCCAACTAGTGTTGCTTTGTGTAAGTTAACACCCTGTACGACGAAAACCCCTTTGTCGCAATTCCAGTGAACGGCACGTTCTCAATTTAAACAATGGGAACATCCGTTCACACCAAAAATGCTGACAATGCGTCTAGCTTGCGCAAGCGGTCGTAAACCTCAGCAGCAGCAACAAGTGCAAGCAGCGCAGTCGTTGCACTCCAGAGACATAACAAAAACAACAACGGAAACCTAAGTTAATTTTATTTTAAGAATTGAATTGTAAATTTAGTCTTAGTTAATGCTTAATTAAAAGAAGTCGAATAAAGAGCGAAAGCTCCAAAAAGATATTTTTTTTAGTTAAAATAATAAAAAGTATTTTAACTGGCGCCCAACATCGCACAGTGGCGCCATTTGAGTTTTTTCGTTGCAAAAATCATATCTTTTGAACCGAATAACATAATTGAACAGTTTAAACAGCATATGATAGATAAGTGTTCAGCCTATCAAATAAGCGTTTGGAAAGGGTGCTACGCTTTGTAGGGGCCTACTTATGGCTTATCAAAGTTAAAATTTGTAGAAAAACCAATTTTATGGTAACTAAAAAAATTATTTTTACATTTTTAGATTGTTCTTATTTTTTTCTTTAGGGTTTTATGTTTTAAATTATTACCCAACAAATTAAAAAAAAATACTTCTTTTTTAAATTTATTTTTTCAATTTTCTGTAAAATATTCATCACAATTCGTAAGAGAAGGTTATCTAAAAGACTAATCATTTCTAAACTATAATTATTTTCTAACTCTATTCGTGACTTCACATGCCGCAGGATCGGAAGATGCTGCCAACATGTTGAAGAGGTCCTCATTTTGCTTACCCTTGATGCTTTGAATGTGTTCTGCAATCTATATTTTTTATAAAATTTGTTAAGAGACTCCTGTGCTTCTTCAGAAAGCTCTCTAATTGGCAAAGACTGGTAATCAATTATATCTTTTCCATGCACCAATATTTTATGGACGGTCGGGGTCAACTTCTTCTGTGGATACATTTCTGCTAAAAGAGATGCAGTTTTCGATCCATATTCTCCATATTTTGTAGAATTGACATTTTCTTTGCAGTTTAAAACATTCAAGATCGTTCCCAATCTTTTCACGATTTGATTGTCAATTCAAAGTGATTCTAGTTACTGCCTCATCATTTTCAAAAAATCTCCTAGAAGTGTTTCCATCGTTTGAGTTACCGTAACCGTCCTTGGGACAGTCTACTTTTAGTCCAACTTGTTTAAAGAAAGCATCCTGTATTTGCTTCTTTCTGATCTTTTCCTTATCCTTTATTGATGTATTTTCATCGAAGTTTTCATCTTGTTGTGGTAGGGTATACGCCAGTTTTAGCAAGAACTCCATACACCTTATCCTTGCGTGCGAATTTCAATGAGTAGTTTTTTGTGCATCCTGTGTCTGTAACAGAATATTGGGAGTAGACTTTGGCAGAGGCTCACAGGTAGACAACCGACTTAAAATGCAATTTTCAAAATATTAGATCAAACTACTGTCAGTCAAAAAATGTCAGGGATGCACGCCATACAATTTCTGCAACCATGTCTTTTTAACCTTTTTTACCTCTAGAAGCCAAACGGGCACGTACGGGCAGATTAAACCTTTTGAATTATGTAAAGAAATAATCAAAGAACATGTTTTGCAAATATGGCAAATATAGAAAAATATAGATTTTTTTATTTTCCGTCAAAGTTGAAAAATAGTGAAAAACGGATAGTTTTTAAATAAAGATTTACCAGGAGAAACACAAAGCAAACAGTTAATTTTTTTTATCATTATACACTTAATAAATACATCAATCAATACAAACAAAAAATAAGGCGATTTTTTGAAATTGTGTGTTTTTTTGAAAAACGAATGTCGGTCAACTTTGAACGGTTATATCCTCTAAACTTAAAATGTGATATTATTAAGAGTAGCATATTTGAAATCGTTGAAAAGTTTCCTATAACATGGGTTTATTCAAAACTTCGTCGGCGCTCATGAAAATTTTGATTTTTGCAACCTCGTTTGCTCTACGGGCGCCACTGTGCGTCGTGGTATTCGGGAAAGAAGTCCTTAAGCAGTACTCATCACGGTTAAATTATAAAGTGTCCTCAAGAAGTTCCATAAATTAATCGTGTAGCCCGAATAGAAACCACAATTAATCAAGCGTTAGAATTCGTTGGAATAAAAACGCAACCGCACGATTTGTGTTTCATCAGAGATCCCGAGTCACCGTATATCGGACAAAAAAAAAATCATGGAGAACCTGTGCGGAATATTGTAAGCATAGTTCTTAAGTTGTATTTTTTAAGCAAATTTTTAATAGAAAAGTGAAAATATCATTAAAATTGGAGTTACATTAAAATCGAAAATTGAACAAACTTAAAGTGAAACTAAGCAAGAATTTTCAATCCATTTACAGTAAAGAAATTGAGAAAGCATACAAGTAAAATTTTATTTTAAAATTAATAGTGAGATAAGTTAAACAAAAAGTAAAGAAAAAATAATTGAATAATTTAATAACAATTTAAAAAAAAAAAAAAAAGTTAGTTAAACAAAGTTTAATAAAAAGGTAAACATAGAAAAATACAGAAAAAAAACTAAAATAAAGATTTTGAAAATATTTTAAGAAAAAATAATTATTGAATACCTATATAAAAACATGTTAAATCCACACAATTTAATTAGACCCGCTACTATAGCACCACCGCACAATGAATGCATCGAAATGGTACGAAAATAAGAAAAAAAATTGTTGTTTTTTAAAAAAAAAAGTATGCAATTTAGATCTATATTATTCAATTCTATAAAATTGAAAGGATTTTTTAAAATATCTTTAATAATAAACATATGCGATCACTTTATACAACACCCTGTTATTTTAAGAAAATCAAGTAATTCAAAATTGGGTTAATGTTTTAAAAATTACATCATGTTTTTTCTAAAAGCAGTAAAGAGGATAATTTTAAAATGTATTTTGCTTCTCAAAATAATTTTATTTAGTATATATTTTGTATAAAAAAAATTTTCTTTACCTTAAAAAAAACACCTAAAAACTCAAAAATTTGCAAGTTTTGATAAGCTATAACAAAAAAAAGGATTGTTTGATTTTAGCGAAACTTTTCTTTAATTTTATTTTGTGTATTGGTTTTTGATTTCTAAAATATTATTTGCCCGTTTTTATAAACAATAAAGTTATGCAGATTTAAAAAAGTGACTTTTTGCGATAAATGCTCAATTTTGTGTGGAAAATTATTTAGAATTTAACAAAATTCAAAAGAGAATTTAAAAAAAAGGATTCTTTGATTTTAGCGAAACTTTTTTTAAATTTTATTTAAAGAATTTACTTTCCATTTCCAAAATATTATCTGCCGCTTTCCATAAACAAGAAAGTAATGCTGATTTCAAAAAGTGACTTTTTGCGAAAAATGCTCAATTTTGTATGGAAAATTATTCAAAATTTAGCAAAATTCAAAAGAGAATTGCAAAAAAAAGGATTCTTTGATTTTAACGCAACTTTTTTGTTATTTTATTTGAAGTATTGACTTCCTATTTCCAAAATATTATCTGCCCCTTTTTATAAACAAGAAAGTTATGCAGATTTCAAAAAGTGACTTTTTTGCGAAAAGTGCTCAATTTTATATGGAAAAATATTCAAAATTTAGCAAAATTCAAAAGGGAATTACAAAAAAGGATTTTTTGGTTTTGACGAAACTTTTTTGTAATTTTATTTGAAGTATTAACTTTTGATTTCCAAAATATTATCTACACCTTATAAAAAGAAAGCTATATTAGATAACAAAATAATTTTAGTAACACAGGGTTATTTAGCTAGTTTATATATAAAAGTGCAATTAAAAGAAATGAAGAATTGGTAGCGCAAAACAAAAAAAGAATTCAAGCTGAGTTTAAGAGCAAAATGGGTCTCTTGGTCGACAAACCAAAGCCAGGATATGGGTCTACTAACGATGGAAACACAGCTAGGCACTTTTTCTGCAACGTTGAACTAAGCTCGCAGATAACTGGCATAAACAAAAGTTTGATAGAACAATTTTTTTTTATATATTGAGAGTTCTGGCAAGTGGCTACCCCATATATCTGAATAACTTCAAATTGTTGTTAGAAAAAACTAGGCAGTTTTATATAAATTTATGTGGCTGTTATTATATGCCGAGCAGTGTTTATAAAGTTCTCATACATGGATGTGAAGTCATTTCAGCATTTTCCTTACCAATCGGAACATTGTATGAAGAGGCATTGGAAGCAAGGCACAAAGAATTTAGAAAAAATCGACCTAGCCATACCCGTAAATGCTCGAGGATTAAGACTAATACAGATTTAATGAAAATATTGTTGCTGACATCTGAGCCTCTCTTAGCATCCAAAAGAACTATTAAATCAAAATCAAATGTAATTATTGATGAAGAAGTTGAGAAGTTTATTCAATTAGTTAATGACCCTTACATTGTTTGTAGTGATTTTAACGAAGAAGTCAATAGCGAGATGAGTTCTTGGTTGTTTGTACATATGTATGCACACATTATTTTTTTTACTTTTTTATTTCACATTTTGTTAATAAAAATAAGTTACCAATTTTATTTTTCTATTTTAAATAAAATGAAATTTGCCTAAAAACTAATTTTTTTTATTAATACAAATGGGAATATTTATGAGTAACAGATGTACCTCCCATACATAATCAAGTAAAAAATTAATATAGGTCCAAGGGAGGTACCCCTAAGAACCGACCGATTTCAACCATTTCTAGAACATATGTATTGCTTTATTTTACTAACTTTTTCATCGAGTTTTGTATGGATCGATCAACTTTTGTATGTACCTCCCATACAAAATAATGAAAAAAATTAATATAGGTCCAAGGGAGGTACCCCTAGGAACTGACCAATTCCAACCATTTTTGCAGTTTTTCTTAATTAGCTTAAATTAATCCAGCACACAAAATTTCATTATAATAGGGTGACTCCTTCTATTTATGTTCCAATTTTGTATGGATTCAATGCACTGTGCACCGATACAACAAAACCAAGACAATAGGGATATAGACGACCATATTACAGAATTAGTAAATAGATTAGTACAGGAAAAACTAGCACATGTTCAAAACAACACAATCGAGGTAGATCAAACAGTAAGTTCAGGTAATTTAACTGAGTTAGAAAAAATACCAGATATAGTCAGAAGCCTTAGAGAATTTTCTAGAGAACCTGGAGAATTCGGATCTTGGCGAAAAAGCGCTGATAGAATAATTAAAATTTATGAACAAATGAAAGGCTCGGCAAAATATTACGGCATACTAACTGTAATACGCAACAAAATTATAGGCAATCCCGATGTAGTATTAGAATCATATGACACGCCCTTTAACTGGACCGCCATCTCACGTGTTTTGAGTAACCATTACGACGACAAACGTGATTTAAGTACTCTTGAATACCAATTAACATAGCTAAAGCAGCGAAATCTTTCAATTCAGGACTTTTACCAAAATATATATTCACATTTCTCTTTAATTTTGAACAACTTATCAGGCTTAGATGCTGTCCCAGAGTCACGGAACCTTGTAATAAAAACATACCGCAATAAAGCCCTCGACACCTTCGTAAGAGGATAAAACGGAGATCTTTCAAGACTCCTAGGTATGAAAGAACCTCAAGATTTACACCAAGAATTACAACTTTGTCTCCAACTAGAAAATCAATCATACAGATATCTCGGGTATCAGAAATGATACCGAAGAGACTTTACTCAATTTGGATTCCTCATATATTTCTAAACAATACCCTGTCAAAAAGTTTTAATTTAAAATACCAGCTTAAAGCCACGATTTTATTTTCTATTTTGATACTTAAAAAAAAAAAATACTTCCTAACATCAAATTTAACAATTTCATCAAAAAATATCAAAGTAGAAAATAAAATTGTGGCCTTAAGCTGGTATTTTAAATTAAAACTTTTAGACAGGTTGTTGTTCAGGAATATTTGAAGAATCCAAATTGAGCAAAGTTTCTTCGGTACCATTTCTGGTACCCGAGATATAAAGTCGTACATTAATTTTCTTGAAAAAGTTTAAAAATTGCATTCAAGTATACATTTCTCAAAAATAGTAAAATGCGTATGCAAAAATTTTGCTAATTAGTAATGCGGCAACTTTAAGGAAAACGTTAACAGTATAATCAATCCACCAAAATTAAGACTATTGGGTAACAATCAAAAGTTCTGTGCTATCTCGATTACAACTTTTGCTTCGAATATCCTTCAAACAGGACACTGTGGAAAAAACTGTGAGTGGCATCGTGTTAACCAATATATTGTTAGTTTAAGCCTTTACTTACTTTTGCCTTAAGACATATGTGGTTTTTTTTTATAAAAGTCAAAGCATTTTAAGGTCGTTATTTTTACTGTTTTCCTCGAAAAACAACTTTGTCCTTGCGGGGCAGGAAGACATCCTTTTTTTTCCTTAAATTTTTTTTTTTGGGTGATCTTGACAATCACATGCAACTTTTGAGACCTCTTAGAATGTGAATTTCGAAAAAAATTGTAATTCGATACGCCATATTAGGCATATCTTCTTTACCGCTCGTTTGTAGGTGCCGTTAGGGGTTACTACAGTGACAACACGAACTTCACCATCACGACCAGGATGCAATTCGGTTATTCGTCCAATTGGCCAATGCAACGGGGCCACGTTGTCTTCCATAAGCAAAACTAATCTGTTCAGTTTAATACTCTCTCCAGGAGTATTCCACTTAGTCCTTTTTTGCAACTCTTGTAAGTATTCTCGGTGCCAGCGCTGCCACAATTGTTGACGTATTTTTTGCATGTGTTGCCAGCGCGATAAGCGGTTGTCTGAAACATCGAGAAAATTATGCTGAACTGGTTGTCTGGTTCAGTGAGTCGTTTATAAGGAAATGGGAAGGGGTTAGGACTTGAAAATCGTTAGGATCTGTTGTTAAAGGAGTCATTGGTCGGGAATTTAGACCTGCTTCTATTTCCGTGAGTATGGTATAAGTTTCTTTAAACGTAAACGCTTTTCCTTGAGTCACAGTATACAATTGCCTTTTCATACTCTTTACGGCCGCCTCCCAAAGTCCTCCAAAATGAGGGGAGCGAGGCGGTATGAAACTCCACTTGATTCATTGCCTTGCCAAAAATGTTGATATATCCGGTTCTGTTTCACGCAGAAATTTAAAGATCTCTTCTAACTTACGCGCCGCTCCTACTAGATTCGTACCATTATCATAAAACATCTCGGCGCAAATTCCTCATCGAGCGGTAAAGCGACTAAGAGCAGCCAAAAAAGATTCTGTTGTCAATTCTGTTACCAGCTCTAGGTGGATAGCTTTGGTACTGAAACATGTAAACACTGCAACATACGCCTTCGATATATGAATTTTCTCACGGCGTCTACTCTCTGTTACTTGCAGCGGACCAGCATAGTCAACTCCCGTTACTAAAAACGCACGCGTAAAACCTACTACTCGTTCTTTAGGTAAATAACCGATTAACACGTCTGGTGAAGTAGGTTTGAAACGAAAACATTTAAGACATCTTTTTACAGTTTTTTGAGCTTCTCTTCGACCACTGAGAGGCCAAAACTTTTGACGAATTGAATGCAAAAGTTACTCTGGAGGACAATGCTTAAGACGAATATGCTCCTCACGCAAAATTGTGGTAATAATATTATTTTTTGATGGCAAAATGATGGGATGTTTTTGTTCTTCAGCTAAATTAGCGTTCTGTAGTCTACCACCTACTCGAATGACGCCTTCCGTGTCTAAAATTGGACTTAAGGAGCGTAGTGGACTTTTGCGTGGAAGTATTCGATTATTTTTCAAGCAGCTTAGTTCTAATGGAAACCTTTCCTGTTGAATCCACCGAGCGATTGTACTTTCTGCTTTATCAAGTTCAGCAGGTGCCAAGCATCCTCTTTTCTTTTCCTTAGTAAATAGTCTATGAGAATACGCTATAATGCGCGTTAGCTTATAGTAGGATGAATATTTTTGCAGTATATCAGAGATGTTAAATGCGGCCAATGATGCCAACGTTGTCTTAAGTTCCGGTAAGATTGTCTCTGGCGCTTCGATGTTAGCCGGACATCTCTCGACTTTTCAGAGCCATGGAGGTCCATACCACCACAGATCGCAATTAATTAAAATGTCTGCCGTAATGCCTCTGGATAGCATATCCGCAGGATTTTCTTCTGATGATACGTGCTGCCATATGGCATGTGCAGTTAACTCTTCTATTTCTGTTACCCTGTTCGCAACAAATGTTTTTAAAAGATTAGGCTCTGATTTGATCCATCCCAGGACGATGGTGCTATCACTCCATAACTTTTGATTTTTTGATTGATTGACTATTTGATTGATTTGATTAATTTTATCCTGAAACGCTGCCTCAGTTGATTGAAGTAATTGTGAAAGCATCCTTGCTGCTTCAAGCTCTAATCTGGGTAAAGAGATCGTTTTCAACGGTGCCACCTTCGATTTTGCACACAGCAGATGTGAATGTTCTACGCCTTGTTTATCTACACTAACAGCATATAAACATGCTTCAAAAGCACGCTCGGAAGCATCCCCAAAACCGAAGAAATCAAATTTACCCGCGTGATTGCCTGGATTAATATTTCTAGGTATTTGAATATCGTTAATCTGAGTTAATGACGAATAATAATTTTCCCAAAATATCTAATTCATCTTCCGCCAGAGGTTGATTCCAGTCTATTTCCTTAGACCACAATGTCTGCATGAATATTTTGCCTTTAATAAGAATAGGTGCAACGAGTCCTAAAGGGTCAAATATTTGTGATATTTTCGACAAAATAGTGCGCTTGGTAAAAACGGTTCCCTTGGATAGTTCAACTTTATTTTGCAGAATATCTTTTTCAGAATTCCAAAGAAGTCCCAATGTCTTAAGAGCCTCTGCTTTTTCAATTGTAAATAGGTTATCTGCCGTACACTGCTTGTTAAGATCCGTTAATATTCGCCGATCATTTGATCTCCATTTTCTTAAAGGAAATTTACCTTTATTTAAAAGTTCAGATAGTTGCTTCTGCAGTCGAATGGCACCGTGAAGTGAACTCTCACCCGTCAAGACATCGTCCATATAAAAATCTTCTTCAAAAACCTTTGCTGCTAAGGGAAACTCCTGTCGATATAATGATGCAAGCTCACGTAAACATCTCATCGCAATATATGGCGCACACACTGTTCCATACGTGACCGTGTTTAGCTGATACACTCGAGGATTTTCTTCTGTGCCCCAATTCCAAAGAATGAGCTGTAAACTGCGATCATCAGGATGCACCAGTATCTCAATATCAGCTGTCATAACAAACTCATGCGTTCTAAAACGTAAAATAATTCTCAAAAGATCTCTTTGTAGATTTGGGCCTGTCATGAGCTTGTCATTCAACGATGTCATCCGTGAGGTTGGAGTAGACGCGTCAAATACGACGCGTAGCTTTGTCGTTACGCTATCTGGTCGGATTATAGCTTGATGTGGAATAAAATATGTTTCTTTCAGCTTTACTAACTCTGTGTCATCAAGCAATGTCATATCTTTACGCATTAAATATTCTTCCAAGAACTCGCAATAAGAATCTCTTAATTTTGAATTTCGACGTAGTCTTCTCTCCAGTGAAATAAGTCTATGATGTGCTGTTTTTCTTGAATCTCCAAGCAAAACGTCAGGTCGGATTGGCAATCGTACGATAAATCGCCCTTCGGAATTTCTCTGAACTGTCTCACTGAAATGCTTCTCACACATCACTTCTTCTTTGGTATATGCATTAATTTTAGCAAACGATTCTTGCTTCCAAAATCGTTCAAGCTGTTGTTGTAGCTGATCGTTCGTAACAGTCAAGCATGTGTTAACAACTTCTTTTTTTTGACGAATTTCGCCTCCAGCCCAATCTTGTATTCTGCATTGCTGGCTGTGCATAGATTTCATTGCGCGGTGAACCAACAAGAATTTTCGAATTAAACCCAGCTCCGATAAGCATATCAATCTGCCCTGGTTTATTAAAGACTGGATCAGCTAGGCTTATATTTTCTGGTATGATTAGTTTTTTCACATCTAATTCAATTTGTGGAATTCTTCCAGTAATTTTGGGAAGAGCGACACATTCCAATGACGTCACAAAATCACTATTCAGAGACCTGATTTGTACTTGCACAACCTTATTAGTATTTGTTGTCGATTGATTGATGCCACTTGTGTGTCTACACTCATTGATCAATGGTAACTTGAGTATTTTAGTTAGCTCTGTACTAATAATATTGATCTGCGAACCCGGATCCAGTAAAGCACGACAAACTACCTGATTTCCCTCTCGATCTTGAACGTGAACTTGTGCGGTAGAAAGCTTGACCCACTTGACTCTACTTTTGGAATACAAAGTAAATTCACAGGTGACTCATCTTGTGAAAAATCTGGAGGAAATGTTTTGTACTTCAAACCTGCGTTATTAATTTCATCTTTATGGAGCAACGTATTATGACGCCTATTGCATTTTCTGCAAACATAACTTTTACAACTTTGTGCATAATGCCCAAATGCACTAAGACAGTTTAAGCAAAGCTTTTTTTTATAATTTACTGTTTTCTTTCATCTACCGTGAGCATCAAAAACTTCTCGCAACGATTTACTGTATGAGAACCAGCACAAAAATCACAGGAATATGAAGTGGAAACTAACGAAACGCTCTTTTCATATCTCTTGTTACTTTTCTTTTCTATGTTTTGCGCTTGCTTTACAGTTTGCAATTTTGGGTTATTCTTAGAAAGCATTCGCAATGTGTGACAACGATCATTCAAAAATTTTATAAAGTCAACTAACTTTGGCATATTAGTCTCATTGCGTTCCCTAATCAGATTTTGCCAATCGCGCTGTTCTACGTAATCGAGTTGTTTCGTTGATAAATGAATAATTAATGTATCCCAATGAGAAACGGGTTGTTGCAGTGTCCCTTAAGCAGACACATGGGTTTGAATGTGCCAAATCATCTTTCTTATTGATTCAGCTTTGTCATCCTTATTAATTTGAGGAAACTTAAACAATTCTTCCAAGTGATTTTCTATAATCATCATCTTGTTATCATACGTATCTTTAAGCAGCTTCCAGGCATTCGCATAGTTTTCATTTGATATAGTTAAACCTTCTATCACTTTTCTTGCTTCTCCTTGCAATACACCAATCCGATACTGATGTTTCTGCATAGCCGGAATGTCTGGATCCGAATCAATGGTTGTCTTAAAACTGTTTTTGAATACCATCCATTTAGTATACTCCCCATCAAACTCTAATAGTTTAATATCCGGTAACTTTGCTTTGTAGTGCATCTCTTGATGCATTACACTAAGCGTTGTTGCGGCTGGCCTATACTGAAAGCCCTGTTCTACCCTACCAATACACTCCTGTGCAGCAGCAGCAGCTGCAAAATATTTTTCTTCAAATGCTTCCAACTCTTTTTCACAGTCTACATAAAAGTTTTCTGCACCGTCCTCGTCCGGCTGTTTGATCTCACGGATCTGCTCATGCAAGCATTCAAAATTGTTTAAATACTCGTCAAGTTTCTTTAACCTCACTTTTGCTTCAGAAGCTGTGGTTTCTGGATTCTTCTCGAAGAAGTTCTGTATGCGGGTAACTTGAGCCTTACAATTAGCTCGTTTTTGTTTAAATGTCTCGATACTGAACATATTTAATCAAATAAAGGAAAGGAATAAAGTAAGGAAACGACTCACTTACCGAATGGAGTGCCAACGCTCTGCTGCTTTATTCCCACGATGCGTTGAGTCAGGCGGCTTCTAACAAGCGTCTGTTCTCTGCTTTGCAATTACTTGCCAAAGCTTCCGTCTGTTATCCAAGATTGCTGACTCTTCTGTTCTCCAAAGCCCCACGTTGGGCGCCAAATGTTAATTCCTAGGCCTTGATTTAAATAAAAACTCAGCAATAATGATTTATTGGCTTTTATTGCAAAACTCAAGATTATGCGCAGCTGTGGCTGCTGTTCGTTATTTTTCTTTTTTTCTGATTAATTTGCGTTTTCTTCTTTTCTCTTTCATGCCAGGGCATTGCCAAGCTTAAATAAAATATAAGGAAATGAAAGTAATGCCAGTGATGCCAGTGTATCGCATTAAAAAATAAAAAAATAAATAACTGGCCATTTCAGCCCTTGAAAGGACTTTGACCTAGCTTCTTATGATCAATTGTGTTGTGCGTTTTATTAAGTTTGTACACAATTGACCGAGAAAGGACCTACATGTTTAACGCCGACTCCGAACGGCGATGAACGTAATGTTCTTATTCTCAAGAAGCTTTACATGGCATTTGATTACTCTCTGAGGTTTGCCATTGTCTGCAGAGAGGTGGCGGCCGTACAGAAAAAATTATTTAAATTCAAATAATTTTCTGTCGCTGCTGGGGTTCGAACCTGGGTCTCCAAAGTTCGTTGACATAGCGGCCACGCACTTTAACCAACTACGCCACGGTCGCCACTATCGTATCGCATTAACAAACACAAAACGGAGAAAAGCGTCAACGAAACTTCAATATTGAAACCCAACAAAGCAAAGATATAGCTTATGGAATAAACCCTGATCAGACCGAATCCGAATACGCCTACTATATAAGAAATTACGAAATAAATGAAGAAATTCCTTCTTCTCACCATGAACCTTCCAAAATTCTAGATTTCACAGATATTCATTTTTTAGAATGAACACCTCCTCTTTGCCTTATATCGAATGTTAAGCAAATGATGGAGAACTCATAAAAATATTAATAAATACTGGTTCCAATAAAAACTATGTATAACCTTGCCCAGAGAAAAAACTAATAAAAAACGAAAAAAACTTCTATGCCAACTCCGTTGGTGGACAAATAGAAATAACTCATCATACTTTTGCAAATTTATTTGAAATAGAAAACACTACTCTAAAATTCTTTGTCATGCCCACCTTAAAATCGTTTCATGCAATCATAGGAAACGATTCTCTTAAATAATAAGATGCTGTAATTTATACCAAGGAAAACTATATGTAAATAAAAAATAACCGAAGAACAACAAACCTCTCAAGATGTTAACTCAATAAATATTAGATCAGACCACTTGACAAAACTTCAGAAAGAAAATCTTATGCAGTTTCAAAGTTCAAATTAACTTTTACCACTGTCGTAAAAGGCGAAATCCGTACAACTTCAGACAATCCTGTCTACACTCGGTGTTATCCTTATCCAAATTGCTTAAAAGAACGCGTAGAAAAACAAATTAACCAATACCTCCACGATGGTATCATCAGACAAAGCAGATCTACATACAACTCTCCTGTATGGATAGTTCCCAAGAAGATAGACTCATCTGGCGAAATAAAAATATCGAATCGTAATCGATTACAGAAAATTGAATTCCATTACTATATCAGACAAATACCCTATCCCCGATATTAATGATGTACTGGCACAACTTGGAAAAAATAAAATATTTTCGGTACTTGACCTAAAGAGTGGTTTCCACCAAATTCCGTTGAAAGAATCGGATATTGAGAAGACTGCCTTCTCGATAAACAACGGAAAGTACGAATTCACCAGACTCCCTTTGGGACTCAAGAACGCTCCCTCGATTTTCCAAAGAACTGTCGACGACATACTGAGAAATCGTATATGAAAACGATGTTACGTATACATTGATGATATTATCATCTTCAGTAAAGACCAGGAAACTCACTATAAAGACATTCAGCTTGTATTCGATACCTTAATAAAAGCTAACTTAAAAGTTCAGTTAGACAAATGCGAATTTCTAAAAACTGAGTTAGAATTTTTAGGATTCATTATATCTGACAAAGGACTTAAATTTAATCCGAAGAAAATAGAGGCAAAAGTCAATTTCCCGACTCCTAAAAATCTCAAAGACCTACGTTCCTTTATTTCAGGGTATTATCGCCGCTTCATAAGGGACTACGCTCAATTAGCGAAACCCCTTACAGCTCTCTTAAGAGGGGAGGATGGACGCGTGTCCAAAAACCACTCAAAGAAAATAGAAATAAATCTTAACAAAGAAGCACTCGAAGCATTTTCAAAACTAAAAAAATCTCTTACTACTCTCATATCCAGACTATTCGAAAGAATTTCACTTAACTACGGACGCTTCCAATTACGCAATTGGAGCAGTCTTAGCTCAAAATGACAGGCCCATTACCTTTATATCCCGCACATTAAGTAGCCCTGAAGAGCACTACGCTACAAATGAAAAGGAGATGTTAGCAATTATTTGGTCTCTTAATAATCTGCGAAATTATCTCTATGGCTCAACAAAAATAAAAATATTTACGGACCACTAACCCCTCACATACTCCTTAAGCAATACAAATAATAATAACAAGATGAAAAGATGGAAGGCAATATTAGAAAAGTACAATTACGAACTCCTCTAAAAGCCAGGGAAGTAAAATGTTGTCGCAGACGCCCTCTCGAGGCCTCCACAAATTAATCTTTTGTCAAATTCAAACGAATACGAAACTGACTCACTGACCGGTACAGCACACAGTGATGCCAGCTCTCCACATAACGTAATACAGATGTCCGACAAACCTATAAATGTCTACAAAAACCAACTTTTCTTCAAATTAGGCGACACACCTACATAAAAATAAATAAATAAATAACTGGCCATTTCAGCCCTTGAAAGGACTTTGACCTAGCTTCTTATGATCAATTGTGTTGTGCGTGTTATTAAGTTTGTACACAATTGACCGAGAACCGGACCTACATGCTTAACGCCGACTCCGAACGGCGATGAACGGAATGTTCTCGTTCTCAAGAAGCTTTACATGGCATTTTTGATTACTCTCTGAGGTTTGCCATTGTCTGCAGAGAGGTGGCGGCCGTACAGAAAAATTATTTTAATTCAAATAATTTTCTGTCGCTGCTGGGGTTCGAACCTGGGTCTCCAAGTTCTTTGACATAGCGGCCACGCACTCTAACCAACTACGCCACGGACGCCACGACACACCTACATATCCTTTTCAAATTATATTCCCGACATACCATAGACATACCATTACAGAAGTCGAATTTAACCATGACAATTTAATAGCACTTCTAAGAAGATACCTCAATACATCTGTAACGAACGGTATCAATACTGACGAACACACACTAGGTAAATTGCAAGAAATTTTCCCAATGCATTTCAGGTATTATAGAGTTAGATTTACACGTAACGTAATTACCGACCTTACCGATGGAATAGACCAAGACAATGAAATTCTCAAAGAACACAAACGAGCGCATAGAAATGGACGTGAAAACAAAGCGCAACTCCTAAAGAATTTCTACTTTCCAAAAATGCAAGCGAGAATTGACAGAATAGTTAATTAATGTAAAATATGTAAGGAACAGAAATACGAACGACACCCTCCAAAACCATTATAACAAGCTACACCAATCCCTCAGTACGCAGGAGTTCAAATAGTTCACTTAGACATCTACCACACTCACAAACCGAAAATTCTCACAGCGATAGACAAGTTTTCGAAATATGCACAGGTTAGAATAGTCAACTCACGATCTACACAAGATTTAATACAACCTTTAAAAGATATTCTAATGTGTTTCGGCATAACAGAGAAAATCGTAATAGATAACGAGAAATCACAAAGTTCAGCACCCATAATACATCTATTAGAAGACCAATATAATATAGAAATTTTTAAAGCTCCTCCTTATACAAGCACTGTTAATGGCCAAATCGAAAGATTTCACTCTACCTTAGGTGAAATAATGAGATGCGGTAAAGCAGAAAGAATTCACACATCATTTCAAGACTTACTAGACCAATCAGTCTATAAATATAATTATTTAATTCATTCTACAACCCAACAAAAACCAGTAGAAGCATTTTTTAGAAGACGAGTCACCACTAACCCTCAACAATTAGAACAAGCTAGGAACGACAATATACGGAAACTAACACAAAAACAAGAGAAGGACCTTAATTTTCATAATAAAAAAAGACATGGCTTTAAAGACTATAACGTCAAGGCAAATAAAAGAGTGGGTAATAAACTCACAAACAGGTATAAAGAAGAAACAGTAGCCGAAATTAGAAATAGTACCATAATTACAAATTCAGGCAGATTAGTTTACAAAGGACTTATAAGAAAATAACAATTTTACAATCGAAACTAATTCTCTTTTAGGATCAATATGGGAAATTTGCCAGGCACAATAAGCTTAATTTACTAGATGACGACCGTATCGATAACTTTTGCGGATACTCATATCTCAGACTATACAAATTCACAAATAATTACAATAGAAATGGGAACAGCTAGACTGCAGACTGAAACATTAAAGATGGTTCATGTAATTGAACTTAAACAGTACAACGGCGCCATCAAGGACATCGAAAAATTAATCAATGATTACATTTCTCCTAAAGATAGTAACTTCCTATTCTTAAAACACGAAGTTGAACAGGTTAAAAATATAATGCAAGGACTGCAACTAAGACGACACAAAAGAGCTTTAAACAGGCCACAACGATTTTCAATTAATAGAAGACAGGACTTATAACTTGTTAAAAAACAACGACAAACAGATAGTAATTAATAAACTAACAATGCAAAGATTAGACGAAATTTCAAATATAACTACTAAATTACTTAATACCTAGCGAAATGTTACAAAAACAAATTGTTAACAGCATAGAAAGAAAATTCAAAATCATAAAAGAAGAATTAGTTCAAATAGACTATTCTATACAATGGTCAAAGACAAATGTCGTCAACTCTTTTATTTTTTCAAACCTATAATTAAATATTACTAAGAAATTTTTTGATGAGCAAAACATTTCATTTGTTAATTTATTAGATGCACTAGAATTTAGTGAAGTTAAGAATGCATCAAACCACTCCACATTACTTAATATTGTATCATTGCCGAAAACGAGCAACATAAATTGTCAAAAATATTTAATAAAATCAGTAAAAAGAGAAAACGTTTCTATACGATTACCATTTAAGAATATAATTATGTGTAACGAACAAATCTTAGGAATTAAGAATGAATGTAAAACCATAAATAATATATCAATATGTAAAATTGCTGTTGTTGTTAATATCTCTTACTCAGACTGCATACCCAAACTAATGAAAAGCCTACCAGCGAAGTGTGTAACTACCAATATCCAGCATTTGCCATTAGTGGAAGAAATAAACCCAAATTTACTCTTACTCAACAATCACGACGGGGAAATACAAATAGACAACGGAACAGTTTCACTAAAAGGAACTTTCCTGATAAACCACAAAAACTCGTCAATAACCATTCAAAATCAAACTTACTGGAGTAAAGAATTATCATCAGCTAAATCACTACCAGCCATAGCTCAATCTCAAAATATTACAAACATTTTTCAAGAAATCCTATCAGTAGAAATGCTTAAAGAACTACACACAACAAACACGGAAGAAATAACAGCAATCAAATACAGATATGGTACGAGCTTGATCACTAACTTCGTAGTTTGCATAATAGCCATAGGACTCATTTGCTACAGGACATATGCAACAAGAAATAAAAAGCTCAAAATTACAGTTGTTGGAAACAAGGATAAAACTCGAAACGCTCCTGCCCTACCCTGTACGCCGAAAACCCCTTTGCTGCAATTCCAGCGAACAGCACGTTCTCAACTTTAACAATGGGAACATCCGTTCACACCAAAAATGCTGACCATGCATCTAGCTTGCGCAAGCGGTCGTAAACCTCAGCAGCAGCAACAAGTGCAAGAAGCGCAGTCGTTGCACTCCAGAGATATAACAAAAACAACAACGGAAACCTAAGTTAATTCTATTTTAAGAATTGAACTGTAAATTTAGTCTTAGTTTATGCTTAATTAAAAGAAGTGGAATAAAGAGCGAAAGCTCCAAAAAATATTTTTTTTAGTTAAAATAATAAAAAGTATTTTAACTTGTACAAAACTTTAAATCGATTTTCCCAAACATGTAATTTTTAAAGTCGGTGACCAGCCTACAGAAAAAACTACTGAACTGATTATTTTGAAATTTTATACATATATTCTACATGTAAGTAGCTCTGAAGTGACGTCGAGTTTTTTTAAATTTTTTAATTACTAACAATTTTACAATAACAAATAGGTACATTTTTTCGTCAAAAATCGTCATTTTGGCTTCGAAATGCTGCCAAAAATTTAAAAATTTTAAAATTAAAAAAAATCGACGTCATTTCTTGGTCTCAGATGATCCAGTGATGCTGTAGGCTGGTCACAGCACAAAGACTTTTTTCGAGGAACCTGCGGAGATCTTCAATAAATCTCTCTATTTTTTAACAAAAAATTTTTCAAATATTCTTATAATATTGTACTTTTATATAATAATAAGTAAAATAAACCTACTGTTAAAGTTTTTTCTAAAAAAATTCATGAAAAATGGTCTTTTTTAGACGAAACAAACCTTACCCCGCCCTTAAACCGACCTCTGTTAAGCGGAACAACAATATTAATGCTAATTATATTCTTAATCATATTAAAATCTTGGAAATTTAGAACATCTAGAATTATAACAATAAAAAAGGATGTAGCTAAACACATAAGGACCTCGACTGAGTTAAAGCAAGAAATATCCAGGAGCATCACTTTACCAAATGTTTATTCTGGAACATTTCTTTGAATGAGGACATTCAAATTTAAGTAGGGAGGAGTTAACAATAATAAACTGCCTACCATGCATTTTCCCACGAAATGCATATAAGCACCAAAATCCAGAAGCAGTCCAGATGCAACCCGACGCCTGCTTTCCACTGAACTCGTCAACGACACTTACGACGCCAGCAGCAGCAGAAACGTCGGCAACAACAACAATAATGATAAGATAAATTAGGCTTCGTTTATTATCCGTGTTGACAACAATTCCAAACCAAAAAGCACCAACTTCAAAAGCAAAACGCGTAATTTTGAGTAAAAAAAGCACTAAAAGCACTTTTGAGCACTAAAAAAGAAACCTTTTATAAGAGTAGATAAAATTAGTTACTACTTATTATAAACAGCAAAAACTTATGTAAAGTTGTCTGAGTATCGAGTATATGATAAAAAACTTGCATTATTTTTACTTACAAATTTTATTTTGTTGATTCAACTAAAAAAATTTTATGAGACTTTGTTGTTTTTTTTTAGGTGAATTTATAATTTTTATTTCGAATTTTCATACAAAATGCAATTTCCTTAAGTTATCTTATTTTACTTCGATATTTGCTTAGTAAGATTTTGTTAAGTGAAAACAAACCCTTTTTCTTTGTTTTCCCTAGCACACTAAGGGAAAAAATATTAAATTTATCCAAAAACTTTTTTAATTTATCCAAAAAGCGAGTCATTTTTGCACCAATAACGCATTTGAATAAATCGACTACGTAAATATTTAAAATTTATTTGAATCCTTTTTTAATTTAATTAAATATTTAAATTTTTAAACAGAATTAATAAAGAATATATTAAAATTATGAACGAATTTTTTAAAATATCTTTCAAATATTTACTATTTAAAAATAAACTATCGGCATTTAAAGAAAATTTGAATAAAAAATATTGAATTTAAAAAAAAACATATTTGAATTGAGTATGTTATTAATGGTTTTATGGTATTATTTTCTTCTTATTGCGTTCATCAAATGCCATTGCCTGTATAATTTATTATCGCTTCACTTTTTTCGTTCTCTAATTTATACTATTTTTGACAGTTGGTACACTAATATTGCACCAACTGTCAAACATAGTATAAATTACAGAACGAAAAAGTAATGTACAAAGTATGTTTAGGCAGAAGCAAATTATGCAGGTAAATGACAACCGGTCCAAGATATTCTTGAAAATACCGAGTTGCCACTCCACCCTACATAATTAAATTTCTTTGCCAAACATGCATAATATATTACTCTTGCAACAATTACTAAATGAGAACTGTAAGAACTGCAAATGCAAGAAATAAACTCAGGAACAAAGTGCGATGCTGTTGCTGCTTGTCGGAGTATGTGTGTAGGTGTGCGATGCTGTTGCTGCTTGCTTGTATGAAATATGTGTGTACGTGTGTAGTATAAATAAAATTCAAATACGGAAAAAAAACGAGTTGTAAGGAAAACATTTGATTTATCCACGTAAATATTTGAATAAAATTTATACTCAGGCGTGGATAATGCTAATATGCGTTATTTCCCTTAGTGCAAGTATATATAGAAAATTATCTTTGTTTTATTATTCAAGTTTTGTAGGCTTCAACAAAATTTTTGAACTTTTAAATGTTTTTCGTTTAGTGTATTCAGTGCTTTATGAATCTTGAAAAGGCATTTTGACACGCTACAAGACTATGCATTCCTAAAATGATTTTTTTTAACAAAAAATTAAATAAAACATTTTATGTAAAAGTTTTTCAAAGATATTCTTATTTATAACACATGGTTTTTAGTAAACATTATTTTTAAAACAAAACAAACAAAACTGAAAAAAACACTTAAAAGTTTTCATATAATTTTTCGAAAAATATTTAAGCATTTAGTTTCTAAAAAAGAAAAAAAAAACAGACAAAAGAGGAATGAACACAAATCTTACTAATTTTTTTTTAATTAATCAAAGAATACAGCATTTCTGCTTCATCATAGTCAGCTGAATCATCTTCTGACCAAAGTTTAGATTCTTTGGTATATAATAATCTGACTTTTTAGTTTTAGTAGAATTAATTTTACAAAAAATTTCATCAGGTATATTAAACAAATCACAACACATTAGTAATAAACCATATTTCGAAAATATGCGTTCGGAAATTCACATTAATTTCTTAATTCAGGGCTGCCAGAAAATATTCCTAAGTTAAAAATCAAAATGCACTAAACTCAAAATGAAAATGCACTAATGTTGGTGCTTTTTTATTTAGTGCTTTTTTAAAAAAAAAAACGCGTATTGGAACATCAAAAAGCACTATACCTAGTACTAAAAGCACTGAATTGGCAACACTGTTTATAATTAAGAAATAGAATTAAGACAGTCTTGTATTATAATTGAATGAATAAAGTTTATTTTTTTAAGGTCTAGCCGAATAGAATAAATTAATTTATATATAAATGATATAGTATCTACTTTGAAATTCTGTACTATCAAGTTGTTTGCAGGCGATGCCTTAGTTATGATAAGTGGTAAAAATTTAGATGAGATAAAAAATATTAACAAAAGTTAACTCGTTTGTTTTTGCACCTGTCAATTTTTGTGAATTGTAAACTTTTTAAAAACAAACGTGTAATTTAAAAAGTATATGTATAGGTATATGTAAAAAAATAAATAAATAACTGGCCATTTCAGCCCTTGAAAGGACTTTGACCTAGCTTCTTATGATCAATTGTGTTGTGCGTGTTATTAAGTTTGTACACAATTGACCGAGAACCGGACCTACATGTTTAACGCCGAATTCGAACGACGATGAACAGAATGTTCTCGTTCTCAAGAAGCTTTACATGGCATTTTATTACTCTCTGAGGTTTGCCATTGTCTGCAGAGAGGTGGCGGCCGTACTTTAATTCAAATAATTTTCTGTCGCTGCTGGGGTTCGAACCTGGGTCTCCAAAGTTCGTTGACATAGCGGCCACGCACTTTAACCAACTACACCACGGACGTATATATATATATGTTTATGAATAAATAGACATGAAATATGAAAAAAGCGGTGTATCTTAAAAAATAGTATATGCTGAAATCTTGCTAAATATAATCTTTCCACATGCCTTAAGACCGGCGCTTTAATTTTAAAAACCAACCGTTACTTGTCATAAAATCATTCTCATTTTTATTTGGGTAGATTTCTGTAAAGATATCTTTCGCCTTCGCTTTTGGAGCTACTAATTGGACAGTTTCTTTTGCGTTGGTCTATTTGAAAAGCTTATTCTCTATATATAAAAAAAAACAAAAGGGTGATAAAACAAGAACTTAGAAAAGTTGGCACAAAAGTTAACTTTTTAGAGTTTCCTGTGGTGATAGAAGCCTAGATAACTTTTCCGTATATTTTAACTTTTGCGAGTCACAACTTTTGTGAATCTCTACTGTATATGGCTATTTTGAGAATTAATAATATCAATATAGAAGGCTTTAATATTAATAAAGAACTCATTGAAAAAGTTGATAAAATAAAATATTTAGGAGTGCAAATAGACAATAAGCTAAAATTTATGATCACATTGATTATACAGTTAGAAAAATAGTTAAAAAAGTTTGGTTTCTAAAAAGAACAACTAGATATCTTAGTATATATTACAAAAAAATGGTTTACAGATCAATTATCGAGCCGCGTTTTATTTATTGTCCAACAATCTTTTTATTATGAAGGATGCACAAATTGCAAAGCTCCATAAAATACAAATCAAAGCCATGCGTTTTATATAACAAAAAAATGATACACCCATAAATTATATGTTAATTTCCCTTAAATGGCTTAGGGCTAAGTAACAAATTTTTTATTTCACAATGAAATTTATATACATTAACTTTGGCCTTTTGCCTGATTATTTAAGTTCAAATCTAAAATTTGTAAGAGAAGTACATAGCATTAACACAAGGAATAGAAATAATTTTAAATTGTATAGGACTGAGTCTGAAAAATATAATTGATGTTCTCTGTAATGTGTGAACCGATTTCGTTTCCCATGAAAGGTGACGTCAATACGAAGGTTTTTATGTATAAACGGTCATTGTATGTGTATTAGTTCATGAATTATAGGCATTTTAGTGAACTTATACAACAATACAGGTGTGAACAAATTCAGGTGCGCACATTTGGTGTATATAGGAAAATATTTGCAAGGGAAATTGGAAATAAATGGAATATTGGAATAATTTGGCAAGCCTGACCTAAGATTCCATTTGCGCGAAAAATACAGGCACAGTAAAAATTTTTCATACTCCTTTTTTTCCATACCCCCTTTTACCGCCCACAAATCAATAAAAATGCTATATTTAAGACGGTTTTTGTCGTATTAAACTAAAATTTGGTAAATAAGTTCGTATGCCTACTGTCGGCAATTATACTAAAACTGGGCATGGTCTAACTTTATATACGCCCACTTTTTAGAAATCATTATTATTCCTGAGTTGTAAATGTTTTGATAGTGAAACTTGATATGTAGATTCTATGGGCCCAAGATGCAGTTACTATATATTTGAGCAAACATTAGACAATGGGGAATTTGGTCACACAGGCCAAATTTATGATATCGAATTGCTTTGGATCTAAATGTCGTTTAACAATGAAGGTCTTTCTACTGAAAAACTGGCACGGGCATTCGAAAACAGGGCGTGGCTCCACCCATATAAGCCAAATTTACGATAAAGAATAGCTATAGAAGTAAAAGTCACAGAACATTGAAACTCAGAATATGGATACCATTTGGTGGATACCTTCTACTAGAAAAGGTGACATGCTTTGGACAAGGTGGTGTGTCTCAACCCATACAAGCCAAATTTATGACACAGAAAAGCTATGGAAGTAAAAGACAAAGAACATAGAAGTAAGAATGAAGTTACTACTACTGAGAAATGAAAAATGCAAAAAATTTACAATAGAAAACTCTGCTATAGACTCCAAAACTACTGAGCCGATTGAGCTCAAATTTGCGCAGTAACTATGGGGTCATAAATTACGTTACCAACTTAGAGAGAGAGGTTTTAAAATGTACTACGATAAGTAACGAATGGGGGGAGGGGGTCTCAGATATAGTAATGTGACCAAAAATAAAAAAAACTCGAAAAAATTGAAGTTAATGCAACCCAACATTTCAAACCATTTTCATCCTTACATCTTCATGTTTGACCGTCTAAATTGACTGTTAACTATTGGCAAGTGTAGTAAGGGCATAATTTTTATTTGCTTGCTTTTCCACAGTTATTTTTTCTATTTTCAAATATTTTTTAATCAATTAATTTTTTATTTTATATACTACGTTACTTTGTGGGGGTGGAGGGGAGTGTTTTTGAAATGCACTACAAAGAGTACCGGAGGGGGGTAAAAAAAATTGAAAATCGGTCACGTAATTTATGAACGACCTCTATGTTTCGAGTACGAGATGGCTTAGAAAAAATAACGCTGAAGGCATTGCAACATTTTCCGGTACTTATCTAGATAAGGTACAGCAAAGCGCACCGGGAAAAAGCTAGTTGCATTATAAACGAAAACGATCCCTTGTACTAAAGCTTTATAATTCTGCTTATGATAAGCTTAATTCAAGTTTTTCTTCAAGTATTTCAACAATGTTTATTGCAAGTGTTTTCTACATTCTATCTTCTATATATATAAAAATCAAATGCGTGTGCGTTAGTCTTGCTAAGACTCAGAAACGGCTTAACCGATTTTAATAATTCTTTTTTTGTATTTTTTGACTTAATACAGATGTAGTTTAGAATAGAAGAAAATTACCAAAAACTCGATGGAACAGTGGTAAATCGAAAAAATCGAAATTGGTAATTTTGTATGGGAATTGCCACATCAGACTACTTTAAATAGCCAACAAAACTGAACGCCTTGACGGATTTAACTTAAATTTGGCACACACAATACTTGAAGCCTAAATGAGGTTATGGCATACTTAGTTTTGACCATGCCTCTTCCGCCCATTTTTAAGAAACGTAAATTATCGTGCTAGCGTACTATTATTAGCAAAACTGTTCGTCTAATAAATTAAAAGAAAATTCTGTTATTTTAACCAAAGACATTCACATATCTTCAAAATTGCACAAAATTTTTGTACAACGTCTTTTTCTTATAACATCGTTTCCTTAGAATAACAAAAAACTATCATTCAATTTCTTTTCGTTGATAAATTCAATTTAAGCACTTCATAAACCCCTATTTGAAGAAAGCTCCAACATATTCACTTTTTACTCAAAAAAGGACACAAAAGCTGTCATTTTAATATGTATATACAATAAAAAATTATTTGTTTGCCCATTGCGAGGATCGATCCTTAGGCCACCTCATGGCTTCAAAAATTACGGTTGAGCTGACTTTTTTTATTCGAATTGAAATAATATGATATGACAGCACAATCTTCTGAATTCGAATTATAGTAGCCTTTTATATTTTTCTTAGATAAAAACCTCAGACAAAAAAAAATTATTATCTTCTATCTTCTGAATGGGTCAGTCCATATCAAGTGGTCCAGCACTTGTTGCTCGACCATTTTTAAAAACGTTTATATTTTTATTGAAATTTGTTCAATATATTGGGATATCAGAACCACATTAAAATTAATGGCATTCAACTGTACTTTCAAAATGGTGGCCATATTTGCAAACGGTGGCCATAGTTTTATACGTTTGTAAGCGTTTGCGGTTACTTTAATTTCTCACCTCCTGTTAAACATAGAGTGATGAATTAAAAACCATGACACTAAGCACACTTTAGGCTTCAATTTTACATACAAGAAATGATAACTAAATAATTTATTCATCCTTAAATCCATAAATCCTTATATTTTGCAACTTTAAGAATTTTTTTTTTTTATAGAAAGCAATTACTTGTCGAATTATTTTTTCTCTTTTAAAGTACATCTAAGCAAATAGTTTAAATGTAATTTTTTTTAACTTTCTGACTTACCGCGTTTTTTTAAAAGCCTCTTAAAAATGAAAATTTTGAGAATTTAACTAATTTTGGGGTCAAATATCTCTGGTGGGCATAAGTTTAAAAATTTCAAATTTATTCACAATAAAGGACATGATAATATCTTACTTCAGTTATACCTCTGAGTTTGGTATTCGCTTCGTTTGGAAGATACAGCCCTTTAAACTTAATGATATTTCACCTTATACAATATGTGTTTTTTAAGATATTCTTGAGATTTTTTTCTAATGAACGCTTTAACTCTCGTTTGGAATGTAAACATAAATATTGAAACATTGAATATAATTTAGTGAATATAACCTCAAATAACTAACCATTTTCGTACTTTACACTCTTTCGTTTATAATGATGAGCACAAGTTTTATGACTTTGTAGATTTATTGTTTACTTTTTATTTTCTCATATATATAAATATTTTTAAACATTAATAAAAAACATTAAAGCAAATTGAACATCAACTGAAAAAATTTGAGAAGGAAAATGTTTATGTTAACACGTAAAATATTTTAAATATCTTTTTTAACCTACCTATTTAGCTTTGATGAGTTGATGATCCTCATATTCTTCGGATTTAGAAATGAAAAAGCATCGCAGTATTGTGTCGGAAATTGGAACGAGACGATGGAATTGCCGTGCGTTAGTCCTGCTAAAACTCGGAAATGGCTCAGCCGATTTTAATAATTTTTTTTTTGTTCACCTCAATAATGATCTGGTGTCGAAAAAAAAAATAAGGAAGAACCCAAAGCGAAAAAACCGAATGAATTGAAATTGGTAATTTTTTGTGTCGTACAGTGTTCAATACAACTCCAAGGAGAGGGCGAGCCTGACATAGGTCTATGAAGTCAAATGCGCGGCGAGCTAATACACGTGTAAGCTACACTGACCAGCGAGCGACGGATAATGAAACCAGTCAGATTGTCATGTCCAAATAAGTGTCATATATATACAAAACAGAGTGGCATACATAAGAACGCTCCCAATCTTTGGAATTAATTATGGGACTGTGTGCTGGATTAAATCAAATTTAAACTTATTTTCTACCTTAAGAATAAAGAGAACATACGAGCAATAACATAATATATAATGTATATTAAGATAATGGAGCGCAAAACAGTGCGATCATATAAAGAGAGAGAGCAAATAGAACATGCAAATGCAGCGTATACATTTTACACCTATAGCATGGAGGTGCATTCAGTTTTTTAGATATAGATATGCGGTCGGAAGTTCCGCTCACATAATTATATGGAAATAGTATAAATGTTGCGCAGATAAATTTCAGTGCAAAATAATGTATGTCTTAAATTATTTGTGAAAAATGTATGTATCTATATGTCTATAACTATTAATCTTGAATTCCCAAGCTTCTTGCACGGCTTACAATATATGACATATTCGCGTGTTGGAAAGCCTTCATCTTTGTTTAGTTTTGCTAAAGTTGTCTATCAAAAAGCATTGAATTGATCTGACATGTGATTCCTTCAACCTCCTTACATTCCGTGTAAATAAGGGATATAAGAGTGTTTCATTCAATCAATACTTGAAATTCGATTGGCACCATTTGTTGTCGATCGCGAATTTTCGATAAAAAATTAATTTCGCGTGGAATCGTGATTGCTCGAAATTATTTAAATAAAAAAATTCATTTAGGGCGGGAGACGAAGTTTGCCGGGTCGTCCTCTAGTTAGAAATAAGAATTTAAAAAATTTTTTTCCAAGTTTTTTTTTAAAATTGGAAGTATTCAAGAAACTATTTCGGTTAGTGCTACTTGTGATCTTTATATAAATAGGTGTAGGCAGAACAGTAAAGAACCATTTTCTATCCTGTTTCTCAACAGATTTTTGATAATTTTTATTTTAAATCAATAATAATAGGGAAGTGGAGTGCACTGAATATCTATGGTGGGCGTGGCACATCCCATACAATCCAAATTTGCGATATCGAATAGCTTTAGAGTTAAAGGTCACACATCCTCGGAAATCAGTATTCGACCTCAAATCACACGTGCTATTCCACTGTTTATATTTTATGGGCGTTGAAAGAGGGGCGTGGAACTTTTCAACAGCCCAAATTTTTGGTGTAACTTTCGAACTATAAGTCAGAAATCAATGAAACTCGGCAGGAACTTCCTATTAAGTCGTGTTCTTCGACTGCGAAATTGAACGAGCGTTAGACAAGAGAGCGTGGCACCGCAGATAGTGCAAAGTTTTTATATCGAATAGCCTTAGAAGTAAATTCCGTATAACAATGAAACCCAGCATGGAGTTTCCACTTGGTGATATCCTTCCATTAGAAAGTAGAATATGGGAAGTAGGGTACAGGGACGGAAATTGGACAACGGAGTGCTGCTTATATAAGCCTAATTTTTGATATCAAAAAGCTTTGAAAGTCACGGAACATGGAAACCCAGAACTGAGTTACCATTTTGTGATTTCCTGCTGGTGGTGCGTATGGTGCGGTGTGAGTACGGTTACGTTTGCACATGAGTGAAGAGAGAAAAAAATGTTGTCAATAAAAATATTAAAAAAAAAATCAATTTTTAAATGGTCGAATTTCGACCAAAGGCGATACTAGTATTAATTACTTTCCTATATGCGTCCGTCCTCTCATGGAACGTGCTCATTGCGCATCTGTTCCTATCTCCACCCACGTATTTATCAAATTACCAAAAAGCAACTCTGAGCTATAAGCGTTGTACCTTCTCTTAAATAACTCCAATAGTTGCAAAACTATGCATTTGCTAGCGTTTTGCAAGTATGATTGAGAAACACTAATTTTTTGTGTTTATACGCAAGCGTGCATAAAAAATGCTTATTTTTTTATTGTATATAAGCTTATTGGAAATTGTATAAATTTCTATTTCTATTTATAAATGGCTTCTTGTTGCGAAGAACACACATGATTTAGATATTGTGATTGTGTTTGTATTTGCAACAATTAAACTTTTCGTATTTGTGTTTAATTTTGATGAAACTTGCTTTTTTTTGCATAGTGCAATTTTATCAGCGTCGCTCGCGAAAACGTGGGTTCTAATCCTACGGCTGGCATGATTTTTTTGTTTTTATTTGGCGACAATTGCGAAATAAATTATGTATTATTTATTATTTTTGTTGCAATTTATAATAAATAACTATAAACATTTGCATTGTTCTGCATTTTTCCTCTCTTCCGAATTGTTTGACTATTTATAAGATTTTTTTTATATTGTTAAAATGATTTTAATAAATGGCATTTTATAACTACTCGTTAATATTTGATATATAATGCACAAACCGGCTTGAGTGTGCATTTTGTACTTAAAGACAAAATGTTTTAGTTATCTTTTACTTTTAAAATTTTCAACAAAAAATAATTTTTTTGGCTTTTATTTTTTTTAAGGCAAAAATAAAATCAAATTTTAATTTTTGTTTTTAATTTTAAAAGCAGAAGTAAAAATTAAAATTAAGTAGCAATGAAGTTGAAGTAGACATTGTTTTGCGGAACTCCTTACCAATATGCCAAAAAATTCTTCTGAAAAACAGTTTTTTTAAATGCACCTGTTGGCAAACAACTAACATAGCTTTTTGTAGCTACGTCAAATTAAAAAATTCCCTTTTAAGAAATTATCCTCTTAATATTCAAAATATGAAACACTTGCTTTTCTTAAGACCATGCTCTCGCTCTTACACTCTCTATAAATTTACGCTCTTATGCTGTGAGAGAACACAGTTTACAGTTCCCCTTTCCAATTCACACCCGAATTCATCCAGCAGCCGAGCGTGTGCACCCTCTGCAGCAGAATGTGCCCATCCCTACCAAACATGACTTAGAAAATTAACATGACTTGAAATTGTTTATGTTAAAATAAAAAATTGCAGTAAAGAAAACAAAAGTTCAGGAATCATAATTTTTAATACAAAATACAGGTTGACGAAGTATTTTTATTTTAAATTCACTTTAAAATTAAAAATAGTATATTTCTTCAAAAAATTGCTGGTTTGATAACCAAAAACTTCTATTTGCAACACAAATCTCTACTATTGTAGCATATCGTTGGAAGAGCCATGAAATTATCTTTCTAAAACATCTTTGCAGAAAAGTTCAGTTCAAAAAGTTTTGTTGTAAGATCATTTTTAGTGAAACAACCTCCGGAAAACATTAGTTTAGTCCATAACTCCCCAAGGGGTCAAAAAAGACCCCCACTTCCCATACATTTTTTGCTTGTTTTTGCATCCCCTATATTTAAAATAATAAAATAATTTTTTCCGTCTAACTTGTATGGGACGGTCCACTGTGCAACCGCTAATTTCCGGAAGGATTTTAAGTTAATCTCTATTAAGCGGAACAACAATATTAACAAAAAACATTATAACATAATAACAACATTATAATTATAACAAGATATACCTAAAAACATTAGCCAACAAGATCAAAGGACCTCATCTGAGTAAAAGCAAGAAATATTCAATAACATCACCTTGCCCAATATTTACTCTGAAACAATTCTTTGAGTGAAGACATGAGTTAATGATTCGAAACTGCTGACCATAATTTATTTTCCCACCAAATGCATTTAAGCACCAAAATCCAGAATTAGTCCAGGCGCAACTTCGACTAATTTCGTTTTTTTTAAGATTATTTAGAGTATTTATATAATTTTATTATATATTTGTGCCAAAAGTTTTGTCATAATTTCAGTAAAATATTTATAATTTTAGAAGACTTGGGTATGTATTTTAAGAATGTAATAATTTTACTTGAAAGAAAGGTTTGAAAGAAATTAAAGCATACATCGTTTTTAAGGGTTTTTTGAAACACCAGATCTAAATTTCGGTCTGGTCTATTGTTTTTGCATGTCAGTAAATGTAAATGAAATTAAAAATATAATGAGAGTAATGTAAATAATTGTTTGTCAACCACTTAAAATTTCAATTTTTTTTTCCTGTAGCATCTGTTATTATTCCAAGCAAATCACAACAAGTGCAGTTGTAGGCCAGCAGTACATACGAGGAAATGATACACTTATTTAACACAGTACTAAATAATAAAACAACAAATTGCCTAATAAACATAGGGTGGTTTGCCACGTAATAGATCTCAGTTTTCCCCTGTCTTTCTCTTATTACGTTGAACCACTTATTGAGTCGCTCTTATTTTTTGATAATGTTCGGGGTTAACATATTGTTATTACACTGCGTGAAAACAAAAATCACCCCTCTTCAATTATATTTTTAAGGGCTCAAATCTACCAGGTTATTTACTCGTTTGGGAACTTATCAAAATACTTTTGTAGTAAGTCCTAGCATAAGTTTATAGCAATAAAAGACCAACTGTAACATAAGGGTCGAATTAAAAAGTGGGAACTTTTTTTTATTTTCTTAAGAGACAACCGGATAAGAACAGGTTTTATGATGTTGCATGTGATGCACTTAGTTTATTATTCAGGGTTACCTCAAGGGTTCAGAGAATATTATGATTTATTTTTATTAGTAATGCTGGTAAAGTGGTTTTTTTCCGACAGACTGAAAGTTGTTAAATGGACGGGTGGATTTGCACTTGCTATCATAATTTTTTTACTTCGTTTTATTGCTGTTAAATTCCTGTGGGAGAATCAAGGAAACTGTACTCATATATTTGTTGGAAAACTCTGCATGACGTGGTAGTCGGAAAAAGATTTTTTTCATACTTAATTCAAAGAGCATTAATGCTGTAGTTACTGTTTGATAATGGGAATCTGAACAGAATAAACGACTAAGTGCGAAAAAGCGATCTTACTCCTCATATGTTTTTTCTTATGCATTAAGCTGTAGGAACTCAAACATAATTTCAACTATTTAGTATATTTTGTTAAATAAAAAATACATTGATAAAGTAACTTTATTCATATATAACGATTGCCAAGCAAATCGGAGGATATTAAGTATGAAACGTTAACTATGTTACTTAAGGGTATGTGTTTAGGGAATCAACTGACTTAAAGTTACGGTTTGGATATTTATTTCTCAAGTACAGCATTAATATCGTGCCAATCAGTGTTTTTCAATAGTTTCTCAGAGATCAGTCTGCAAAAAGCCATACAAATATTGTATCAAAATATGGTATGCATCAGTGTCAAGTTAACAAATTTTGTTGCCTGAAGCAAAAAATTTTGTTGTGCCTCTTTAGTTCATAATATAGCATTAAAAATATCTAATTTTTATGCATTTTTTTTTTTCTATCCTATACTCTTTGAAAATTGAATATCAAATAAAAACAAAAATCGGACAATAACGAATTTAGCAATCCTAATTGGTGATCGAGTGCTGAATATCGCAATCAATGTCTGCATTCAGCAGGTACAACTGCTGTGTAGCTATTGAGTGTATGTCTGCTGAACGCATAATAGCATGTTCACATGGCACCCTGTATTCACCCTCGAGGGTGAATTATGTTCGGAATTAAGTAATTCGCCATACAAAATTTGACAAGATGCATTACCTTCGAATGACGTAGAAATCGGTAACATCTCTAAATTTTATCGGAAATTAATCGAAAAAAGCACTAAGAAGAAGAAATAAAAACAAAACAAAGCAAGAAGCAACCAAAGCCCGCTTATGTCATGTCTACAAAGAGAGTTTAGTTTGAGTTCAACTATAGGTCTTCACACAGAGATGCGTCGGCAGAATTGTGTTTAATGTGACACTTCTTTGCTTATTTTTGTGTTCTCATAATTTTTCGGCACATCTACCATCGTGACATCAATTCCATTTGAGGATCAAGTTGCAGCCATCTCTGCGTACACATACGAGTTCTTCCTTGCGCTGAGAAAATCGGAATTTTTATCTGCCCATACTAATATGAAGACCTCATCTTTTACACTCGCCCAAGTTCTTTTCTTCGCTTTTTTGTTAATTTTTTTGCTAATAGTAAATTGCACAATTTAAGACAAGCTGTTTTTGACATTTCTCACTACAAAATTGTGCAACGTACTTTCTTGGTACCTAAAATATTGCACTTGAAACAGTGTGACCAGATAGTTTTTGGAAGAAGTGCAAACTATTAACGTTTTATAGACCAAAAATCGCAAATTTATCAGTTTTTAATATTTTGTAGGCCAAAAAAGAGCAAATTTGGGAAATTTAGTATATTTAGTCCCAAAAATTTCCCCATAAACTCGTTTTTAAAACAAATTGTTTTTCTTTTTAAGTTTATGTTTATACACTCAGAAAAAAATCCGCATTTGAAATCAACATTTTAGCATTTTGACATAAAAACTTTTAATTTTACCATAAAAATTTTGAAATTAAAGTAAAAACTTTTGTTTCAAGAAATAAAAATTATGATATAACAAATAAAAATGTTTTCTCAAAAACTGTAAAATGTTGATTCAAAATGTTAAAAATTGTTAAAATAAAACCTTTGAAAACAAACTTTTAATGTCTTAAATGAAAAAAATAAATACATTGAATTGAATGTAGCTCCGTTATGTTTCACAGATTTTTAATTTTATCGATAAATTCTTCAATGCATATAAAGATACGTCAATCAAAAGTTAAAAATTTTAAAATTATAAGCAAACATTGGTTTTGTTGCATCTTTTTTTCTTCGATTCGTTCGTTCGTGTGTTTTCTAGAAAAACAGTTAGAGCAAAAGTAAAGTGGAAAATAAAAAAAAATAAATTATGGAGTCACTGCAAGATCTGCTACTGGAATGGGACTTGCAAGAAATCTACGAATTATTGTGTTGTAAGTATGGCGCTTGCTTTAACCTGAACAATTTTGTTTTTACATTTGTACCAATTTATTTCAAAAAGCTAAACGATATTAAATCAAAATTTAAAAAAAAACATTTTGTAGTATTTGATTATACAATAACCCATTTTGTTTCAACATTTTTTCAAAACTTTTACATATTGATTTAAAAGGGGACATTTTTTAAAACAATAGCTTCAGCCATTTCAATACAAAAGAATAAACTTTTGAGCATGATACAATTATACAGGTAGCATTGACAAGTATTGATTTTCTCAGCAACAAGGAATCCAGCATCTGTCAACAGTTGTTCGTGCAACAAAAATTAAACGAATGTAAAAATAAATAAATTCCACAAAATATGTACGTTAAATAAACAATTATAATGATGAAAGTTGTGAAAAAATTATGTGTGATATGTGTTTAACGTTTTCCAGCCGTGCTGTTTCAATATTAATCGAAAACTTCTTTAATTTCGTCCATATGCTGAGGTTGCTGCATTTGAAAGTTTTCAACATTTTTTTTTTATGTTTGCACTTAATAACACAAAGTTCACAAATTATCTTCGTTGTAGTAATAATAATTCACTATTGATTAAATAAAATAGGCAATATTTTGTAAGAAAATGTTTGGTTATTTGCAAGCGCTGAAACATAAACAATGGCGAAAACATAAGCAATAATTGAACGCTCTCTTTCTTGACTTTTTTTTTGACAGATGCTGGTTTCCCAAGCAACTGTCAATACTACCTTGTATTATTATACCATGACTTTTGAGCATGAAACAAAATGTAAAATTGGCAGATATACCAATGAAAAATTTTGATTTTACCAATGTTTTTTTTCTGAGTGTATGAATTGCAAATACAAAGTGGTAAGAAAAAATACCATGCATCGGTAAGAAGAAATACCAAGAAGAAACATTTCTTTTAACAAAAAACAATGCAAAGAAATTTACATTACGTAAAAAAGTTTTTTATTAAACCCAAACAATTAAAATATATCAAAAGTTTCCTGAAATACATACATCTTAAAATAAATAAATAAAATATATTTTCCGCTTCATGTTTTTTTTTCATATATAGAGCTATTGCACTTAGAAATCATATTTTCTGTAATTGGAAGAGTATTGCAGCAAACGCTTAACGGTCTGAGTATGCAAACTTTACGTAGCATAAGTTAACATGACACATCGTACTATGACTTTCTGTTGATTATGCTACCAATATAACAACCGCAGCAATCAAAGTGTGATGCAACCATAAAAAATCACCAAGTATGCTGAAATTTCAATCGACGTAACATAGAAATCAAAGGTTAACAGACTTCTAAGCCATGTCACGTCTATGTGAAGTGTTGGCTAATTACATACACACAAATCGCGTTCGACAGATTAGTATCTCTGCAGGAAACCTGACTTCTTATATCGTCAAGTCGGTACTGTCGTCTCTATAGACAAGAGATCTATTGACATTGGGTATACCATGTCAATCGAACGTATGGGTAAATATAAGAACTCTAAAAGCAAAGCTCTTTTATAGTACAACATAAAACATAGAACAATTAACTTACTTAAATCTAATAATAATTACAACTCATTTTATAGACTAAATATAGAAGACCTTACTTCTAATACAGAAATATCTTAACGCAACTTAAAAATGTAATAAATTAACATAATGATTAAAACATGATCATTAGAGGAGATAATTAGAACAGGAGAAGAAAGTTACTAAAGAGTAGAGTAAAAAGATAGAATAGATTTCCTAAAAGAACCTCTCCCAGTGATTTCCCTAAGCCTACGTGGTAGAGCATTCCACAACCTTATGGCGTTGATGAAGAACAAATGAGATGATGTATGCGAGCTGTGCCTCGGAACTATTAAAACATGGCTTCTTCTGGACATACAAAACTGGAGTTTTTATAAAGATGTTTTCTCGTGAAATTACTTATGCAGGTACATACAGTTTGTGGCATTGAGATAGGCAATCAAGTCACATCCAAGTATTGCATTTCGGAAACTAGACAGGTGATCAAATTTTGCGAAGACCGTAACTACACTCTGTAGTTAGATTTAATATGAAACTAAAAACTAGATTTACTACTATAATAAGTGCTATTAATAGGTTAATAAATCTTATAAGTGGGTACAATTGTTTTATTAAATGTTTTTGTACATAAACTAAATAATTTTATAGCATAATTAACAAATAAAAATTTATACTTTTATAAGAGCGAAAAATCGAACCCATGACTATAGTAAATCGAACCCATGGCAGTGGGTTACGTAACTATTGGAACGGTAGATCCAACCATTACAGTTATGGGTTAGCGTACTAAAAAATAGTTAATAGATAAATTTTGTGGTTATTCTAACTGTGGCAATAATAACGACTGCTGCAATTGTTACGTTTTTTATTATTCTAATTATGGCAATAGTTACTATTTTATAGTAAGCTAACCCATGACTATGGGTTGAACTTACTGCTTCAATACTTATATACCCCACAGCCATGGGTTCAATAAACTATAGTCATGGGTTACATTTTTGGTTCTCATATTTAAATTGTTGCCACAACAAGAATATCCAGAAAATAGTTGCTAAATATAACAACAGTAAGTCCCATTAATTTAGTTAAACTGCTGTTGCTTTTCTTAAGAAAACTTATATATTTTTGTTGCTGTATATAATTGTTTTAATTGATACACTTTCTAAATAGATTTCATAATTTAAAATAATTACTCAAACATAACTGAAATCAATAATATTTTCGATACATAATTTATTTTTTAATTTTAATATTTGTATATTTTAAGGCTGATAACCCTTACACTGTTGCATGCGCATGCCAGTTGCACAGAAAGACAAAAGTAACGGGATGTTATGAGTTTTTTTTAGATCTTTTTGTTTTGAGCAGTGTTGCGTTGTGTGGCAATTTTTCCATTTGTCCGTTATTTATTTAAATTAAGGGTAATTTTTACTTTGTTAATAGTAATATTCAAGTATTTATGCAACTTTATACAATGTATTGGGGATACTAAAATTATTTTGATAATACAATATTTGTGTTGCTTACATTAATTTCTAAAAAATTTAAGCGTAATGTCAAATGTTGTGTTAGAAGTGCATTGTTATTTACTTAAATCGAAATTAGTTTCGAAATATGATTGTCTTGACGTTTAGTTTTTGCCTTTGGAATAGCTTCCCACGCCGTACAAGGTATACTTTTGCATAGAAAAAAAAATAGACTATTGCTGATTATTTGTCTCCTGTTAAACTTCTTTCTTCCTAGGTGTGTAGAAAGATAGAAAAAAGTATAATTTGAAAAGTCTTTTATTCTCTCCAAAATTCTAATAAATCTAAAAAAATTAAAGTTTTGACTTGGGTTATAATTTCATATTCTGTGTTAGCAAATATTTCTGATATGTTAATCTTATCTAAAAATGTTTTCCTTCCTACAAAATTTCTATAGCCTGTCTAGTTGTGTAATTTACATTATTTTAAAAAACTAACTAAATTATTTTATTCCAAGCAAATAATAATAATTCTGTTGCTTTGCTTTTTTTTGTCCCCTTTTATTTGCAATGTGATATTTTTGGCAACACTGTTGCTTGCGCAGTAAAGCAAAAGCAATAACGACAGTTGCGTTTCGGTGTAAAGTTAAGTGATTGTTGATTGTGAGCGTGTTGTTATTTTTCGTGAATTAGCTGCTTTCAACCAACAATATGGAGCCAGAAGAATCTGCCAAGGAAAATCAAGCGTCGGATGAACTCGCTAAACTATTAGAAAAATGGAAGTTTAGCCACATGTGGGATGAATTTATTGGTAAGGTATTAATACATATGTAACAATAAAAGTTATTTTACCCTGCATAAATCTTAATACACTGGCCAGGTTATGCAGACTCCAATATTAGTGCTCCAACTTTGCTTATCCGTTTCAGTCAATTAGCTTTAGGCTGCGGACAGAGTGCGCGTTGTGCGACAAGCTCATAGTCAAATTTGTGCAATAAAAAGTCAAAAACGAGGTGCAAGTTGGAGCCCCTTATGTGCTCCAATATGATATCTGCTGCCTGTACGCACCAACGTATACTTTTCACGCGGCATAAACCTTATTGACTGAAACGGATGAGCAAAGTTGGAGCATCCATGTTAAAGTTGCTCTAACCTGGCCTGTGTGTTTTTTTCATGTCTTTCTGTTTGTTCGTTCGTCCGTTGATATCATGATAACTTTCGCTTTCTTTCAAATAGCTGAAGATATTACATATAGAAGATTGTGATGTTTGACAGAATTAGATCTTACGAATCTTTTTAAAAGTCGAAAAGTTGTAGAAAGGCACAGGTAAAAATAATTAATTTATTACTTAATCAAATAAAAATTTAAAATTTTAATTTAAGGGATACGAAAACCCGCAAACTTGCGAAACCGTTTCTTTAAGAACATTCACTGAAGTAGAGGAGTTCCAGCAAAGTCCAGGGCCGCAACAACAGCAGGAATACTTTGTGTCTTAAACAGTTTTCGTAAGTATTGAATAGGATTTCTTACTTTTGTTATTAATTTTTTTACTTCAAAAATTATATGTTTTTATAGGATTTTGATAAAATTCTACGAAACCATCCCACTGGCGACTACGTACATCGAGTTTATAAAGAAACAACGAAACTCAATGATGCGACCCGCAAAATTTTAGTGGATGCTGTTGTCGGATGGGCCATAAAAAATAAAATTAGATTTACAAAAAGTCTCTTTACCAAGGTTTCAGCTGATATTGAAAACCTATTTAATGACAACAAGGTAAACAAGACAAATAATGTAAATAAATGTTTCATAACTAATAAAATTTTTTTCGTAGGATATTTATTTTAACAGTAATGGGCAAAAAACCTCTGATAAGCTCTACGACAAGTATTATAATAATTTGAAACGATTTCGCAAAACTGGCGAGTTATTGCACCACCTAAGCAACCCAAAAATATTCTGTGCGAAGACGACGAAAAAGGTAATAATTATTTGATTATAACAAAAAAAAACAATTTATAATTGATTTAATATTGCAAGAAATAACAAAGGCTCATGAGTGGTTAAAGGTTTTCTGTGAACCTTGGAATGAAGTACAAGAGAATAGGAGGAAGTGCTACAATAAACGAAAAGATGAAATTGTCCATACTGAAGGCAGTGGTATTACTGAGATTATTCGAAAGTGGACACTTTTGACTCACTCGCTGGGGTACAACCTGGTAAGATTCTTTATTTGAAAAATGTATATCCTGCAAACACTCTCGTTGTTGTACAAATAGTATTAATTTTTTTTTTTTTGTTGCACGCAAATTACAGGTTGATATCGATTTTAATTATTTATATCATAATTCGCCCTCAATACCTGAGAAATGGAATTATTTTAAACCAAAAATCATACCTATACTGAACGAAAGAGTGAAGGATTTATCAAGCATTCCGTATTTACAAACAATAAATAAAAACGTCAAAGGTATATTTATTAATGCTTCAATTTTTTACAAAAATTTTTGAAATTTTTTTTATGAATCATATTTATTAAACAAGTAGAAGCATTCGTTGAAGGTATTAAAGTTATTGCAATTGACTACTTAATTGGAAACATTTTGCAGATTCTTGTACTTGTTTAATATATACGCTTCATCAAAAAAATTTGTTATTTCCGTAAGATATCACTAATCACTAATAAATTTATATATTTTTCTAATATAGGGTCAGATCAACTGATTGCACTTCTTCTGCATGTTTTGCTGCGTCCAAATATAAAGCGAAAGATAAATAGCGATAAAGTGTTGAGTAGGTCGACAATTAAAGATTCACAGCTTTCGTTTTTGTTACACGTAGTCTATATTAACGATGTCCAGAATCATTTGGAGCAGTTGAAGACGGGTTTGTTTCAACGAGGAGAGACACTTCAGCCACTTATTTTCGCTGTAGGTGATTTGTTGAGCGACGCCAAATTCTACGTATACTACGATGAAATAAAGTATGATTTGCCTTCGTTTATAAGCTGTTTTGACACATGCTTCAAAATTTTTCATGCACTAAATCTGGAGTATCCTAGGGACAGTGTAGAATTTTGGCTTTTTACTCAAAGGTATTTTTATCATATGAAATTGAAGGAAGATAAAACGTCCCCTAACGTTTTATGTTTAATTACAGATCTTCAGTAATAATTTCATACATTATATAATTATATCTGTTTTTTAATTTTATTTAATGAAGATCATTCATTTTTTTCATTACTTTTTAATTACTATTATACAAGTTAACTTCATTCATTCCAAAAACTTGCGACACGCGCATACCATTTATGCTGACGGCATGTCTACAGTCCATCCGTTCACATGCACATCGTGGGATCGCTGCGTAATCAAAATGAAGCAACAATAAACAAGCAGAGCAGAGAATAAGTTAGAATAATCAGTATAAAAATTTTTAAGCTTTAGTTTAGAAAAAGAACTCAATAAAAACGCATCAGAGTTTTCTCTGATGCACTTTTTTAAAAAGATAAATTATAAATAATAAAGAGTGATTTTTTAAGTGCCTGATAACTTTTTTTTTAAAAAAAACGCATAAAATTTGCAAAATCTCATCGGTTCTTTATTTGGAACGTTAGATTGGTCCATGACATTTACTTTTTGAAGATAATTTCATTTAAATGTTGACCGCGGCTGCGTCTTAGGTGGTCCATTCGGAAAGTCCAATTTTGGGCAACTTTTTCGAGCATTTCGGCCGGAATAGCCCGAATTTCTTCGGAAATGTTGTCTTCCAAAGCTGGAATAGTTGCTGGCTTATTTCTGTAGACTTTAGACTTGACGTAGCCCCACAAAAAATAGTCTAAAGGCGTCAAATCGCATGATCTTGGTGGCCAACTTACCGGTCCATTTCTTGAGATTAATTGTTCTCCGAAGTTTTCCCTCAAAATGGCCATAGAATCGCGAGATGTGTGGCATGTAGCGCCATCTTGTTGAAACCACATGTCAACCAAGTTCAGTTCTTCCATTTTTGGCAACAAAAAGTTTGTTAGCATCGAACGATAGCGATCACCATTCACCGTAACGTTGCGTCCAACAGCATCTTTGAAAAAATACGGTCCAATGATTCCACCAGCGTACAAACCACACCAAACAGTGCATTTTTCGGGATGCATGGCCAGTTCTTGAACGGCTTCTGGTTGCTCTTCACTCCAAATGCGGCAATTTTGCTTATTTACGTAGCCATTCAACCAGAAATGAGCCTCATCGCTGAACAAAATTTGTCGATAAAAAAGCGGATTTTCTGCCAACTTTTCTAGGGCCCATTCACTGAAAATTCGACGTTGTGGCAGAAATGTGTCTATTCATGATGAAATGTCAAAGCATACTGAGCATCTTTCTCTTTGACACCATGTCTGAAATCCCACGTGATCTGTCAAATACTAATGCATGAAAATCATAACCTCAAAAAAATCACCCTTTATCTTTAACTGGCGCCCGAGCAGGGACCCGGAAAAGCGGTAAAGTCCTTAAAAAGCATAAGTATTCGCTCCAGGAATAAAAAGAAAACATATTTTGACCGAATTTCGTGGTGGAAAAAAATTTTTCGCGAAGCGTTATTTTCGGTGAGTTTAGTGTGAGTGTGGAGAAACGAAGCCCCCTAGTAGCAATTGCAAAAGGGAAACGCGGTAAAAACCGGTCAGCGGCTCCACCGAACTTAGGATACTAAAAAAAAGAAAAATTAAAAATAAAATGAACATTATAAAGAAGAATTAAATTAAAAAAAGAAAAATTAAAATTAAAGTGAACATTAAAAAAAAGAAAAATTAAAATTAAAGTGAAAATTAAAAAGAAGAATTAAATTAAAAAATAAAAATTAAAATTGAAGTGAACACTAAGAAGGAAAATTATAATTAAAAAAGAGAAATTAAAATTAAAGTGACACTAAAAAGAAAAATTAAGAAAGGAACATTTGTATTAAAGTGAACACTGACAAAAAGATTTAAATTAAAAATAGAGAAATTAAAATTAAAGTTAACACTAAAAATAAATATTAAATTAAGAAAGAAAAATTAAAATAATAAGTGAACACTAAAAATAAAAATTAAAAAAGAAAAATTAAGATTTAAGTGAACACTAAAAAGAAAAATAAAAATCAAGATTTAAGTGAACACTAAAAAGAAAAATTAAATCGGAAAAGAAAAAATTAAAATTGAACACTAAAAAGACAAATTAAATTAAAAAAAGAAGAAATAAAAAAGCGAGCACTGCAACGATTAACGATTTGAACATCGAATTTAATTGAAAGGAACCATTGAATACAACTTTAATAGAAGAATGCTGCTCATCATCTTTAACTTGTAAGTTATTTTTAAGAATTGTAAAATTTAAATTTTAAGAAATTTATTTTGATTGTAATGAAAAATTTTATATCTCAAATAATTTGGTAATTTTAAACAACAAAGAAAAATAAAAAATGCATCAAAATGACTAATCCAGTCATAAGACCTCCTGTCCTTAATCCAAACCAACTTACTCCATCTAATAACGCCCAAAGACCAGCAGTCATAAGCCCAGACCTAGAAACTCTTCTTAGGTCAATGGTACAGGACACACTGACAAGACAATGCACAGAAATAGTGCAGAAAATTCTAAACCCGAATTCTATTACTTTAACAGACGAACAAATTAACGATAATAACAACCTACAGGAATTAGACAAAATTCCTGATATAGTACGCTCATTGCGTGACTTCTCTGGAAACCCTTCCGAATTTACTGCCTGGAAAAAAGTGTAGATAGAATAATGGACCTCTAAATACTACAGTATATTGAGCGTAGTCACAAATAAAGTTATATGTGAAGCCAACACAGTACTGAAATCCTATAACACTCCTCTTAACTGGCAAGCTATAAAACAATGCCTTACTACACACTACGCAGATAAACGTGACATAGGGACACTGGAGTATCAAATGGCAGCTCTTACTCAGCGAGGCCAAACCATTCACGAATTTTACCAAAAAGTGTATGCACACTTTTCTCTCATCCTGAATAAAATTTCATGTTTAGGTACAACACGTGAAGCAGAAAGGGTTTTAACTGAATCTTATAGAAATAAAGCGTTGGACACGTTCATACGTGGTTTAAATGGCGATTTGCCAAGACTACTAGCCATGAGATAGCCAACCGATTTACCGCAAGCCCTCCATTTATGTCAAAAACTAGAGAACCAACAATTCAGAGGACAATATGTTAATAATAGTCACAACAATAATAGTAATAGTAACGACAATGGGAGAAGATTTGAAAACCATGCACAACCGCTGCCTCCTCGAAAAAACACTTACCATTCACAACAAAGAAATCAAGTATTTTACCCTCATTTAGCACACTTCCCACAAAAAAATTTCCCTAGACAAAATCTCCAAGCACCATTCCAAAGAAATTTTATACAACAACGTCCTTTTAATAATAATTACACTTTCCAACAAGGATTTCAACCACAGCACAGAGGTGTATTCCAACAAAGACCTTTCGCACCAAAACCGCAACTACGTCCAGAACCAATGGAAGTGGATAACACAATCCAAAGCAGAGCAATAAACTACATTAATCGCCCCACTCAAAACCAGCACTTTGGTAAAAGACCTTTAGACTCGTCTCAACAATGGCCTAGACAAAACAAATTCCAAAGGAATTTCCACATAAACGTCAATAACAACCAAGAACCTAATCAAACATATCCAGAAGACATTCAGAACGAACAATACGATCAATACAAGGAAGTTCCATCTGACACCAACGAACCAGTAGAATTTCTAGATATTAATTTTTTAGAATAAACAGCTCCTCTTTGCCATACTTCGAATGCAAATTGGGGAGCGGCGAAGTAATGAAAATTTTAATAGATACGGGCTCAATCAAAAATTATATACGAGCCCTAACCACTATTAATTCGTACAGCAAGCACTTTTATGCCAATGTAACATGTAAGGGTACATATTTTATTAAATAATATTGATAACACTATAAAATTTATACTTTTCTGAAAGTTTGTTTTATTGTCTTTAATTTCATAAACAAATATGTGCACATATCATGATAAAAAGTTTTGAAAACAGAAATTAACGGAAAGTCCATTTATTTTGATAACAAAAATTTGACCACTATTAATTCGTACAGTGTATAAATTCAGCTAAAGACAACTCTGAAAATTAAAATGTAAACAAATAATGAAAATTTACCGTTTTATTAGAGTAAAGAAATGCAATTGAACAATAACACGATTTTTTTCGTGTTGTTTCTTTTTATTTCTGATTAATTGTTCAACGATGGCACTTGGTAAGCCAGTTTGTGAAGAAATTCGATTATAAATTATTGACAAAGTCAAATCGGGAAAAAGCTATAGCGAAATATCGGTTGAATTAAAGCTTCCCAGATCAATAGTATCAAGTATTGTTCAAAAATACAAAAAAAAATGAGAATTGTAGCAATAATGTTGCAAACAGAGGCCGGGTCTCCAAAATAACGATTCGCGACAAAAGAGCTTTAGAAGTTATACTTAAAAAAAATCGTCGAGGCACTATTAGATACATAGCTTCAGAGTGGTCAGAAAGAATTGGAAAAACCATTAAACGTGAATGGACGCGTCGGCAAATGAAAGATATAGCTTATGGTGTTTATAAAGTAAGTTTAACACTCTACTACTGGTGATACCAAAAACATTTATTGAAACTTGAATTTTTTAGGCCAAAGAAAAGTCCTTACTTACTGTACTTCAAATGAAAAAACGTTTATTATGGGCAAAAGAAAGACGTTCTTGGGTACAAAGGCAATGGGACACCATTATATTTAGCGACGAATCGAAGTTTGACGTATGCATCGGTGATGCCAGAAAAAGGGTGATTCGGAAAAGCACAGAGGCATATCATAAAGACTGCTTAAAGCGTACTGTAAAGTTTCCAGCTAGCATTATGGTGTGGGGATATATGTCCTCAAAGGGTGTCGGTCAGCTTCACTTTATTAAGGGAACAGTAAATGCAGAAAAATATATTAATATATTGGAAGAACATCTCATTCCGTCAGTACCAAAGCTAGCTGACTGTGGCGAATATGTATTTCAACAAGACGGTGCATCATCCCATACAGCCAAAAAAACAAAAAAATGGCTACAAGAAAATGGTATTAGTGTTCTGTACTGGCCATCATCTAGCCCGGACTTTAACCCAATCGAAAACGTGTGGGCACTCATGAAAAGGAAGTGATGAAATGACCCACAACGCACTCTTAGCGGATTAAAAGCCAACATTCAGGAAAGTTGGGACTCTATAACCCCTGAAGAGTGTAAAAAATTTATAGATACAATGCCAAAGCGATTAGAAGCTGTTTTAAAAAGCAAAGGGGGCGTTACACAGTATTAAATTAGAAAATGTTCCACTGTACGAATTAATAGTGGTCAAATTTTTTTTATCAAAATAAATGGACTTTCCGTTAATTTCTGTTTTCAAACCTTTTTATCATGATATGTGCACAAATTTGTTTATGAAATTAAAGATAATAAAACAAACTTTCAGAAAAGTATAAATTTAATAGTGTTGTCAATATTATTTTATAAAATATGTACCCTTACATGTTACATTGGCATAAAAGTGCTTGCTGTACGAATTAATAGTGGTTTGGGCTCGTACAACCCTCATTCGCACCAAATCCAAAACCTAATAATAATCCATACTTCGCAAGCTCTATTGCAGGCGATGTCAAAATAACACATTATGTCGAAGCAAACCTTTTTAATATGAATAATTGCAAAATAAAATTCTTTCTATTACCTTCACTGAAGTTACCTTTTTAATATGAATAATTGCAAAATAAAATTCTTTCTATTACCTTCACTGAAGTCATTCCATGCCATTTTTGGAAATGACAGTCTTAGAGAACTTTCGGCAGTAATCCACTCTAAAAATAATTATATGATACCTGGAAATGGAAAAAAAATCGATTTTAATATACGCAACGAACACATGACAGAAGCACAAAAACAATCCATAAATATCCTTACTAATCAATTTAAAGACCTATTTTCTGAACCAGACGAAAAGTTGACTTATACTGCAAAAGTTAAAGGCGAGATTCGCACAACAACTGACACACCAGTTTATTCAAAACATTATCCATATCCTATGGCACTAAAAGATGTAATAGAAAATTAAATTCAAAAACTTTTAGAAGACGGAATAATTAGAAAATACCGATCACCTTACAATGCACCGGTATGGATTGTACCGAAGAAATTAGACGCTTCAAACGAAAAGAAATACAGAATGGTAGTTGACTACCGTAAGCTGAACGAAGTGACAGTTTCAGATAGGTATCCTATACCCGACATTAACGAATTTATCTCACAACTAGGCAATAACAAACTATTTACGACAGTTGATTTAAAAAGTTTCTTTCATCAAATTCCACTCAAGGAATCCGATATCGAAAAGACAGCTTTTTCCGTCAATTACAGCAAATACAAATTCACACGCTTACCATTCGGATTGAAGAACGCACCTTCAATCTTTCAAAGAACATTAGATGACATCCTTCGCGATCATATCGGAAAGATATGTTACGTGTATATTGATGATATAATCATCTTTAGCAAGGATGAAAAGTCTCATTTTGAAAACATTCAAACAATATTCCATACTTTACAGAATGCACGAATGAAAGTACAATTAGACAAGTGCGAATTTTTAAAACAACAAGTTGAATTTCTAGGTTTTTTAATCACAGCAGACGGTATAAAGACAAACCCGAAAAAAGTTGAAGCCATAGCCAATTTTCCTATCCCAAAGACTATTAAAGATCTGAGATCCTTCCTCGGTCTCGCGAATTATTATCGACGATTTGTAAAAGGCTTTGCTAGTCTAGCAAAACCTCTAACAAACCTCTTAAGGGGGGAAGACGGACGAGCGTCCAAACATAAGTCGAAAAAAATTGCTATACATCTCGGTGACGAAGCATTAGAATCTTTTCAAGCTCTGGTCATGATCTTATTCCTGCAGTCGAATGTCCCGTTAACGTATTCAAAAACCAGCTTCATATATTAATTGATGAGGAAAATAGTTACTAATTTGATATTCCTTTTCCCACTTACCACAAACATATTATTAAGCGAACCGAATACAGTGAGGAAGATTTAATTACTATCTTCAAAAAATACTTAGACCCAAACCTAATTAACGGCATTTTGACTACTGAAGAAATAATGGGCAAAATCCAAACATTTTACCCGCTACATTTTAGGAAATACAAAATTAGATTCACACAAACGTCTGTAAAAGATATAACCATAGAAAGCGAACAAGATGATATAATAATAAACGAACATAATAGAGCTCATCGAAACAGTCAAGAAAATAAAAATCAAATCATTCAGCGTTTTTACTTCCCAAAAATGAAAGAGAAGATAGAAAATATAGTAAGGCAGTACAAAGAAGAACGAAAGAACAAAAATACGACAGACACCCCAGCAAACCCGAAATACAGGCAACTCCCATTCCAAAAAACCCCGGTGACATAGTACACATTGATATTTATTCCACAGAGAGAAGATTAGTCCTCACAGCCATAGATAAATTCTCGAAGTTCGCTCAGGCCAAAATTTTAAAATCAAAATCCATCGAAGATATTAAAGAACCTTTAAGGGAATTGATAGTAGCATTTGGTGGACCGAAAATCGTCGTCATCGACAGCGAAAAATCTCTTAATTCTGCCACAATATCCTTCCTGTTGAAAGATCAATATAACATAGAAATTTATACAACGCCTCCCTACACAAGTACAGCTAACGGTCAAGTGGAAAGATTTCACTCGACCCTATCCCAAGTCATGAGATGTCTTAAAACAAATAGAAATCATACTTCATTCCACGACTTACTAATGAAATCAATATACGAATACAATCCGACAATACACTCTACTACGAGAAAAAAACCTCTTTTTCGGAAAAACAGTAAGTACAGATCCACATAGACTAGAACAAGATAGGAACGACAATATAGCAAGACTAGAAGAAAAACAAAAAGCCGACTTAGAGTATCATAACAAGAAACGCCAAACAGTCAAGACATTTAACACAGGCGACGTAATCTACGTCAAAATAAATAAAAGATTAGGCTCAAAACTTTCATCGCAATATAAAAAAGAAACAGTTAAAGAGGATAGAAATACAACAATTTTGACAGAATCTAGACGAATCGTACACAAAAGTAAAATCAAAAACTAATTATAACATATTCTTTTAGGATAGTGACACTCTGTGTAGCTGACGTGCAAATCTTGGATTACACAAACTCCGAAGTAGCAACCATTAATACAGGACTTGCCAAGCTACAACGGGAACGTTTAGACTAATCCACATCATAGATACAGAAAATTTCCAGAATGCAATTGACAAATTAAATTCAACAATACACGCTAAGATTGCAACCCACAATCCCATCCTTCCCTTCCTGCACAATGAAATAGAGAAAACGCAAAGTTACATAAACAGACTTAAAGTTAAGTCAAGAAATAATCGATATAAGAGACATATTGATATTATAGGGACTGCCTGGAAATGGATATCCGGTAGCCCAGATCATAAAGATTTTGAGATTAATAACGCTTTACAGAACAATAATAACCAAGTCGTAATAAATAAATTAATTATTGAAAAAATTAATAATATTAAATACAATGCTGTCCAATAAAGTCATTAAAAATGAAGATAATATTCAACAAGTAATGGGTATAAGAAATGGTAAATTTAATTAATGCCATTGAGTGGTCGAAAGCAAATGTCAGTAATTCCCACATTTTGGGAAACGAAGAAATTAAAAACATTAAGGAAGTAATAGAAAATGGTAATATTCCGTATATTAATTTAGAAGAAACAATGCAATATGCAGATGTAAGCATTGCAACTAACAATTCTATGTTGATTTATATAATTAAAATTCCAATAACAGATGAAAAATTATGTGAAGAAATACTTTTAAAACCTATAAGAAAGGCAAATTAATAAATAAAATTGAATGTGAAAAAATTTTAAAATGCGAAAATAAGATTTTAAATATTAAAAATAATTGTAGAATTATAGAAAATCTAAAACTTTGTAGTTATAAAGACGTTATAGATATAAGCAACTCATCCTGCATACCTCATTTACTAAATGGCGAACCGACAACTTGTACGCACATTAAAAATCAACATATTCCAATAATAGATAGTATTGCACCTGGAATAATCCTACTTAATCAATTTGAAGGAAGATTATTAATCAACGAAAAACCAAAACCAATTGACCTAAACGGAAGCTATGTCATACAGTACCACAATGCAACCATAGAAATAGGCGCACAACGTTATGCAGCCAAGGATTCTGTTGGATACAAACCGCTACCAGCGATTCTTCAACCAACGAAGATAGCAGAGAAAATCGAAGAAATACTTACTTTAGAGAGTATTAAAGAACTCCATATCGAAAATACTAAGCACATAGATTTGCTAAAAAGGAAGAATCACCTCAACCTAACAATAAATTTCGGATTGATATTAATTGTAATATGTTCAAAATTAATACTGCTCATGAAAATATGTTGGTCAAAAAGAAAACATCCTATACACATAACCAACGTTATTCAGGATCAACCACCAGTCCCCACATCTAGGACCATAGAAATTCAGGATATTCCCAACTTATGGATTCCGAACGAGGACGTTCGCACTTAAGGAGGGAAGAGTTAACTTCATTCATTCCAAAAACTAGCGACACGCGCATACCATTTATGCTGACGGCATGTCTACACGGCATGTCTACAGTCCATCCGTTCACATGCACATCGTGGGATCGCTGCGTCATCAAAATGAAACAACAATAAACAAGCAGAGCAGAGAATAAGTTAGAATAATAAGTATAAAAATTGTTAAGCTTTAGTTTAGAAAAAGAACTCAATAAAAACGCATCAGAGTTTTTTCTCAGAGCAAATCAAACTTTACAAGAAACGATGTACAGAATCTTGTCGATGATATATCAAATATTTTGTTTTCTCCAATAGCAGATTATTTGGAAAATAACTTATGGAAGGATAAATTAAATAAAAGTAAGGAAGAAAAGAAACTATTGATATTCTTAAAAAATCCATTTGAGAAAATAAAAACATTATATAAATTTGTTAAAACACTTAAATTAAAAGAGGTTTGGGTAGATCCTAGGGAATTTGATATCGAAAATTGGGTTTGTCCAATTGTTTTTAAAAACGAAATGGTTTTTAAAGAAAAGCATAGCAAAGGTGTACTTATGCCTTTAAAGCTTAAATTTAAAAAATTTTTTGAGCTTCCTAACGTCTTGGGCGACACTCTGCAAAATATGGAGAAATTATCAGCTGATGAGGGTAAATTAAAAAATATTATTAATGGAGCATTATGGAAAGAAAAGATTCATTCATTCAAAGATCAAGTTGTTATTCCCTGCGTTATATATTTTGATGATTTTGAAATCTATAACCCTTTGGCTTCCCATAAAGGAGAACAATCGATAGCTGCACTTTACTATAATTTTCCCACATTGCCTGAGCATCATATTTCTTGTTTAGAAAATATTTTTCCAGCAATGTTTTTCAAAAGTAAACATAAATGTTTCGGAAACGACGCTTCATTGAAGTGGCTTATGGAGAAATAAAAGATATTGAAGAAAATGGTTTATTATTATATATTCAGGAAATTGAAAAAAAATATTTTTTTGTACTAGCTGTTATTACTGGTGATAATTTAGGTTTGAATTGTTTGCTTGGATACACGAAAAGTTTTTCATCAATGTTTTTTTGCAGAAATTGCTTGTATAATAAAAATGAATCTTTATCAACCACATATGAAGTCGCCAACAAACTTCGTGATGAAAAGAACTATTCTGAATGCATCGATGTTTCTGATTTACCTGAGAAAAGAATAAAGCTGACAGGAATTTCAGAAACAGGATTTGGGAGGACGATCCTCACAAGGCAACGCGTGAGGGTCAAGGGGGCGATCTTCACATGGCAACGTGTCTGACTGCCTCAACCTGGAGAGGCCAGCATTATCCATGTCGAACTCGTCTCAAGTCGACTCAAACCTCTGCGTGGTGTCCTCTAGAAACGGCAAACTGGCAACCGTTACTTTGACGGCTAATCTGAGCGGCGGGCTCCCCCTGCCTTTAAAGGGTTGTGCGTTGGGTTTGATGCCCACCACGTAAAAACAAATTTCAATGAAACGACAAAGAAATAAGATAAAAATGATCCCCAAATCTGATGACGACTACCGCAAACGAAAAACTGACAATGATTTACGGATATGCACCTGGAACGTCCGAACCCTTAATTGGGATGGTGCCTCTATCCAACTGATAGATATCTTAGAAAGATACAAGACTGATATCACTGCAATCCAAGAAATGCGATGGAAGGGACAGGGTTGCTCACGGCAAGCATCCTGTGATATCTACTACAGCGGCCATGCGGAGAAGCACGAATTTGGATGCGGATTAGTGGTTGGCAAGAGACTACGACATCATGTTCTGCGATTCACACCTGTGAACGAACGACTTGCCATAATCCGTGTCAAAGCAAGATTTTTCAACATAAGCCTGATTTGTGCGCACGCTCCGACAGAAGACAAAGACGATGAGACCAAAGACAGCTTCTACGAGCGCCTTGAAGATGCCTATGAGCGCAGCCCCCGCCACGACATAAAAATCGTGCTTGGTGACTTCAACGCCAAGGTGGGAAAAGAAAATATATTTGGTCCAACAGTCGGAAAGCTCAGCCTCCACGACAATACCTCCAATAACGGAATGAGGCTGATTGACTTTGCCGCAGCGCGAAACATGGTCGTTAGTAGCACTAGATTCAAGCATCTCAATATTCATAAAGCAACTTGGCTGTCTCCTGATCAAAAGACGCGCAACCAAATTGATCACGTTTTGATTGACGGAAGGCACTCTTCCAGTGTTTTAGATGTACGCACGATCCGTGGTGCCAATATAGACTCGGATCATTATCTTGTCGCAGCCAAGATCCGTACACGCCTGTGCGCAACCAAGAATGCGCGCAATCCAGCACAGAGAAAGCTAGACGTCGAAAAGCTGCAATCAAAGCAAACAGCCGAAGACTTCGCTACTCGACTCTCACTCCTGCTTCAAGAAAGCACTCCTCCGATCGACGATATAGGCGCAGTGGAATCATATTTCCCACTCTATGCGTACGGCTGCCGAAGAGGTGATTGGCTATCACCGCCCTCGCCGAAACCAGTGGCACGACCAAGAGTGTCGCGACGCCACTGCAGAAAAAGATTCCGCCTACAAAGCCACCCTGCAGTCGGTTGTAACGCGTGCTGCTAAAGAGCGATACAAAGAGAAGAGGAGGGAAGAGAGACGCATTTTCAGGCGAAAGAAAAGGGAAGCGGAAATGCGTGAATGCGAGAAAATTGAGATGCATGGTGACAGGAATGAGGTCCGAAAATTTTTTGAAAAAATAAGACGCCTGGCCGATGGTTTCAAGACCGGGGCCTCTTCCTGCAAGGATGAAAATGGGAATCTAGTTACAGATATCCAGAGTACTCTGATGATGTGGAGGGAACACTTCTCTAGGCTTCTGAATGGCGACGACGACAACAATCCCGCCAATAGAGATGATATTCCGGAATCCCCAATTTTGGACGACAGCGTTGAAGTTCCGCTGCCCGACCATATTGAAGTCTTGAAAGCTATAGCTCGGTTTAAAAACAACAAAGCCGCAGGAGCCGATGACCTGCTGAGCTCTTCAAGAATGGAGGCGAAGCTCTATTTAAATGCATTCATGAGCTTCTATGCAGAATATGGTCGGAAGAATGCATTCCAAACGATTGGAACCTCAGTGTTCTCTGCCCAATCCACAACAAAGGCGATCCCACAATTTGCGCCAACTACCGTGGGATAAGCCTTCTGAATATCGCATATAAGGTTCTGTCGAGCGTACTATGTGAAAGACTGAAGCCCATCGTAAACCAGCTGATTGGACCTTATCAGTGTGGCTTCAGACCTGGCAAATCCACCATAGACCAGATATTTACGCTACGACAAATCTTGGAGAAGACCCTAGAAAAACAAATCGACACACACCATCTTTTTGTCGATTACAAAGCCGCCTTCGACAGTCCTATAAGGAATCATCTATATTCCACCATGTCTGAATTTGGTATTCCTGCAAAGCTCATCCGCCTTTGCAGAATGACACTGAGCAACACCAGCAGCACAGTTAAAATCGGGAAGTACCTCACTCCTCCATTTGATACCAAACGAGGTTTCAGACAAGTTGATTCCTAATCGTGCGACTTTTTCAACCTGATGATGGAGAAGATCATCCGAGCTGCTGATTTGAGACGCAGTGGCACGATATTCTACAAAAGTATTATGCTGCTGGCGTATGCTGATGATATCGATATCATTGGCCATAATACGCGTGAAGTCAGTGCAGCATTCTCCAGGTTAGCGAAAGAGTCGAGTCGAATGGGTCTTGTAGTGAACGCAGATAAGACGAAATACCTAGTGTCAACAAATAAACAGTCCCAGCGTCTTGGAAACCACGTCACTGTTGACAACATCTCCTTCGAGGTTGTTAAGGACTTCGTCTACCTGGGATCCAGCGTAAACTCTTTCAACGATGTCAGTATTGAGATAAAGCGAAGGATAACTCTTGCCAACAGGTGTTACTTTGGGCTGAGTAGGCAATTGAGAAGCAGAGCCTTCTCTCGACGAACAAAACTCACGCTCTATAAGGCTAGGTCATGTTGAGCGAATGGAAAACGACGCTCCAGCGAAAAAAATATTCGATTCGGTGCCCGGTGGTGGTCAACGCAGAAGAGGACGCCCACATCTTCGTTGGAAGGATCAGGTGTTGGGTAACCTGACTACACTTGGTGTTTCCAACTGGCGCCAGCAAGCGCAAAATAGAAATGGCTGGCGCAATTTCTTATACGAGGCCAAAACCGACCTTCGGTTGTAAGCGCCAGATAAGTAAGTAAGTAAAGAAATTTCAGAAAACTCTATTTTTAACTCCATAAATTCGTTTCACGTTACAAAGAACTTTATTGGCGATATCATGCATGATTTTTTTGAGGCATTTGCCACTACGAAATTGCTTAAATTTTATTACACTTTATTGAAACAGAAAAAATTATATCTCTTCAACTTTTAAATGAAAGAAAAAATTTATTGCAGTATGGTGAAACTGAAATTAGCAATGTGTCTCCTCCAATAAAAATTTCACACTTAAAAAGTCTTAAATTTAGTATGCCCGCTCGTGAAATGTGGACATTTTCCCATTTTCTTCCACTCATGTTAGGTGATATAATACCTGAAGAAAATAAGCACTGGAACTTGTTATGTTTGTTGATTGAAATAATTGACGAGGTCTTAAAAACAGAATTTGATACCGTTCTTTTGGATCAACTGCAGAGTAAAATGGAAAATCATCATTTACTATATATTGACCTATTTGGCAACACACTTAAACCAAAATTTCATTTTTTTATTCATTACCCCTTGTTCATAAAAAATGTTGGTCCACTTGAGCATGTTTGGTGTATTAAATTTGTGGCAAAACATCGAGAGCTCAAAATATATTCCAACTCTATTACAAGTAGAAGAAATGCCTCTTTGTCAATTGCTATTAAATGCATGTTTAAATCTTCGCTTTCAATATTGTCATATATATTTTAAAGAATTTTTAGATGAAAATATATATGACAATATTGAAAGCGACACAATAAATAAACAATTATATTTTAAAAAAATACAATTTTTGTCCATTAAAGAATATACTCAAAAACACATATCTGAAAATAAAGTCTACAGTTTCACAAATAAAGTAACTATGAAAGGAATCATTTACAAAATCGGTTATTTTTATCAGTCATTACATTTATTTGAAATCAAAGATATTCTAATATAAGAAAACTTGTGAAGTAATTTTTGTTTGCCTTAAACATATAATTGGTTCATTCATCAAGCATTATCAATCTTTTCCTGTTTTATAAGAAGAAAATATATACTTTTTGGATCCAAATCAATTTTATAAATCACCATTACATGTTATTCTTTCGCCAAATGGAAACGTTTATATGCGCCCAAAATTTTACTGAAATAATTATTTGTAACTTCTGTATTGCCTTATTCAAATTTTATATGTAACAAGATTCAAAAATTAAATTTTTCTCAATAAAAAAGAGTATATTTCTTTCTAAAATAAACAAGTTTTTTTATTTAAAACACTTTTTTACAGCAGTCTTGCTGGTATAGATTTATTGTCAAAATTATAAAATCTTTTTCTAGATCCTTTATCAGTAGTCGGCGAAGAAGTTCTATAAATTGTAAGTCTTGCAATGCTAAAACCCTTTTTTCCTTGCAGGTAAAACGATGCTTTAAAGAAACGAAAATAGTAAATCTAACTACAAAAAAAACAAAGAGAATGTCTTACCCACAGTCATTGGTTAACAACTACAAAATAGTAAATAAAACTATAAAATAGTAAGATAACCCATTACTGCGGTTGGATTTACTATTTTTAAGGATAAGTTTTGGGTGATCATTCATCTCGAGTAAAATTACCTAAATTTTGATTTTGGTGACTATCAAACCACCGTTAAAGGTAAAATTTTATATTTTTATGCCTAACTATTGAGTTACTGGTGATTATAGGTTACGTAACTATAAAATAGTAAATCCAACTACAAAATAGTTACCTAACTGCAAAATAGTTACTACACTACAAAATAGTTACCTTACTACAAAATAGTTACCTAACTACAAAATAGTTACCTTACTACAAAATAGTTACCTAACAATAAAATAGTTATCTAACTACAAAATAGTTACCTTACTACAAAATAGTTACCAAACAGTTAGCTTACTATAAAAAATAGTTTCTTAACCATACCCGTGGGTAATTCTAACTACATTTTGTAGTTAGTACAATTCCAACCCACGTTTTGGGTTAGATTTACCCATGGAATTTTTTCCGTGTAGAGAATATGAGGGGGCCAAGAAAAGATCCTTGTGGTACCCCACTTAAGACAGATTTAAACTCAGAAGACAATTTTGACCAACTTTAATTTTTTGATACCTATTACACAAATAACTGGACATAAGATTTACAGCACTATCACAGAACCGAAATAAATAACTAAGCTTACGACACAAATGTTGATAGTTTTCTTCATCGAAAGCTTTTAAAAAGTCAAGCAAACACAGTAACGTCATATTTTCAGCATCATTATCTGGTCGAATGTCGCTGACGACCTAAGCAACAGCAGACGAACACCCATGTCCAGACCGAAACTCTGATTTAAAAGAGGATAGCAGACTCTTCTCGAAGAAGGGAGGAGGAGTGGCATCCGTGGCGTAGTTGGTTAAAGTGCGTGGCCGCTATGTCAACGAACCTGGAGACCCGGGTTCGAATCCCAGCAGCGACAGAAAATTATTTGAATTAAAATAATTTCTCTGTACGGCCGCCACCTCTCTGCTGGCAAACCTCAGAGAGTAATCAAAATGCCATGTAAAGCTTCTTGAGAACAAGAACATTCTGTTCATCGCCGTTCGGAGTCGGCGTTAAACATGTAGGTCCGGTTCTCGGTCAATTGTGTTCAAACTAAATAACACGCACAACACAATTGATCATAAGAAGCTAGGTCAAAGTCCTTTCAAGGGCTGAAATGGCCAGTTATTTATTATTTTTTTTTTTTAGCATACTCTTATCAGCTAAATATTTTGTTATTTGTTTAGTGATTAGTTTCTTACAAACTTTAGCTAATGGAGATAATAGACTTATGGGCCTGAAATCGTTGACATTAGTTCGGTTTTGCTTTTTCGCTACCGGAAGAACGATAGCAACTTTCCACAAGACTGGGAATAAAGATGATATTAAGCTAAATTAATTATATGAGTTATAGGGCCTGTAATGTGCGGCAATAATGCTTTAATAAACTTGGTGGGAATGTCATCTTCAGACATAGGATCTATATTATTATTGTTGTGAAGTGAACAACAAAGTATATATAATACCATACACACTGCTCTTGCACATGCACACATATACATACAATTTAATAATTAGTTACGCTCTCAATCAATTGTCATAGCATTACGTATTTTAGTCTTAATAAAGCATTAAACCTAACAGGTTATGTTCTTATGCCACGCGGAAAAATTAGTTGCAAAATAAAAAAAAAAAAAATGCAAAGCTCGGTAGTCTCTGGTGCGGGATCCTTTGCGATAGAAAGGTTACGCGGTCGTGAAAACTTTGACACATGGAAAAGGCAAGCGAAATCGTGCCTTGTGATCAAAGGTATCTGGAATGTTGTGGACAAAGGTGTGTCTACTGACAAAGATGCTGCTAACAACGAGAGAGCTTTGGCGGAAATCACCTTAATGTTGGACCCAAGCAACTATAGCCACATCGCCGCTGCGAACAACTCAAAAGAAGCATGGGACGCAATCATGAAAGCGTATGAAGACACTGGTCTGACGAGAAAAGTGGATTTGCTGAAACAGTTGGTGAATATCAAGCTCAAAGATCATGACACGGTACAAGCGTACATTAACGACTTGGTGACGACTGCAATGAAATTAAATACGGCTGACCTCAAAGTGGATGACGAGCTGGTGGCTTCGTTAATGCTCGCTGGTCTTCCTGACGATTATAAGCCGATGGTTATGGCAGTCGAAAATTCCAAAAAGTTAACGGTCGATACGGTAAAAAATTTACTTCTCCAAGATGCTAAATTTGATAAAAGCAATGATCGCGAAAAAGCGTTATACACCAACAAAAACAACAAGAAAACGTTTAGATGTCATACATGTAAAGGCGTCGGTCACTTCTCTAAGAATTGCCCAAATAAGGCATCGAATAAGAAAAGTAACAGCAGCACAACAACAAAAGCAACCGTTCAAACAACATCAAAAAAATCAAGCGATTCCGTTTTATTTGCAAAAAACGAAGACGAAAGCAGCGAGTACGAAAGCACCGAAACATGCGCAAAAGTCATGGAAAGAAAAACAAAGCCAAACGACGAGAATTGGTATATCGACTCGGGCGCATCATGTCATATGACGAACAACAAAAACAACTTGCATAGCGTACGAGAAATAAACCACAAAACGATAACAGTAGCTAACAATAACAAAATGACTGTGAAGTGCGCTGGCGAAGCCAACTTAGTTCTGTTTGGAAAAAATAAATACAAAAGTGCAACGGTGCAAAACGTTGAGTATGTACCTGAATTGTGCGCAAATCTCTTATCGGTACAGCGAATGACAAAATGCGGAAAAAAACTTGTGTTTGAAAACGATTATTGCAGAATTTACGACACAAACAAAGAACTAATGGCAACGGCTCATGTTGAAAATGGTTTGTACAAGCTACAATGTGAAATAAAACAACATAAGGCCTTAATAGCAAAAGAAACTTTCGAATTATGGCATCGTAGATTAGCGCATGTGTGCAATAAAAGCATTGAAGACGTTAATAAGTTTGCTGGTGACATCGGAATTGAAAAGCCGAAAAATTCGAAGTGCATTACGTGTATAAAGGCGAAACAAACAAGAAACAAAAACAAAGAAAGTGGCACACGCGCAAACAAGCTCCTGGAATTAGTGCATTCTGATGTTCTCGGCCCATTGAAACACAAATCACACTCTGGTGCTCAATATTTGGTATCGTTTGTTGATGATTTTTCGAGAAAAGTCTTTGTTTACCCAATTAAGCGAAAATCTGAAGTCTTCGGTAAATTCATGGAATTTAAAAAGATGTGTGAAAACCAATGCTCGACTACGATAAAAATATTACGCACTGATAACGGCGGTGAATACATCAACAAAACTTTTGAAACGTTCCTGCTTGACAACGGCATAATTCACCAGAAGACGACCCCCTACACACCCGAGCAAAACGGTGTCGCGGAAAGAATGAATCGCACACTCATGGAACGCGTACGTTGCATGCTCATCGATAGCAAGCTAGATAATTCGTTTTGGGCTGAGGCAGCTGTGACGGCGGCCTACATAATCAATCGCGTGCCATGTAGAGGAAACGAGATCTGTCCAGAAGAAGCTTGGTCCCGCAAAAAGCCAAATTTGAAGTTTTTGCGAGTTTTTGGCTGTATCGCGATGGCCCACATCCCAAAGGAAAAACGCCATAAGTTGGCTGCAAAGTCTCTTGAATGTATAATGGTTGGATACAGCTGTAAATCCAAGGCGTATCGTCTGTACAACCCGAAAGACCGTGAAATCATCATAAGCAGGGATGTTGTGTTTCTTGAAAACAATTTTCCAAAATTAGAGAAAACTACTAATGATTTCTATTTTCCAGACTCAATTGTCGCTTACGAAGATGTCAATTCAGGGGAAGATAGTGCAAGCACCGTTGAATTGACATCAGACGGAACTTCTTTAGATGAAACCACTTCAGACCAAGAAGAAGATTTTGAAGACACTGCGGAAATCCTTTCAACAAGCTCCGATGCAACAATATTTGATGAATACGTTACAGAAAGTGCTAACACTGAAGTTTTACAGCCACATGATGACCCCGACGGCGAAGTACGCCGCTCATCAAGAATCGCCAACAAACAAATGCAATCGTATAATTTTTGCGCAATGCAGTTTATTCAGAACGACCCTGAGACTTTTGAAGAAGCTACTACATCCGAGATAGCACAAGAGTGGGTGGCTGCAATGAAAACCGAAATCGATAGCTTATCGTTGAATGACACTTGGACAATGACGAATCTACCGGCTGGAAAGAAGGCTATTAAGGCACGATGGGTTTACAAAACCAAATATGATGCTGATGGAGAACCACTACGCCGGAAAGCTAGACTTGTTGCTAAGGGCTTTTTACAAAAAGCTGGCATCGACTATGCTGAGACCTTCGCGCCTGTGGCGAGATACGAGTCAATAAGGTTTTTACTGGCACTGGCCGCAAAGTATAATCTGCAAATACACCAAATGGATGCTGTGTGCGCTTTCAACGACGGTTCCGGTAAAGTATGCAAACTGATCAAATCCATCTACGTCCTAAAACAATCGGGCCGTGTGTGGAACGAAACGCTTAACCACGAGTTACTTCAAATGGACCTTTTACAAAGTGAGGTTGATCAATGTATCTACTACAATGTAACTAATGGCAAGATGGTGATAGTTGCGATATACGTCGACGATATCCTGCTCTTTTCGAATGGCATACGCGAAATCAATCGCATCAAGAGTGAGTTGGCAGCAAAATTCGAAATGAAGGATATGAGAGAGGCATCATCTATTTTGGGCATCTGTATCACGCGCAGCGCAGATGGAATTAAAATCGACCAATCACAATATATATCATCGGTCCTTGAACGTTTTGGCATGAGCGACTGCAATCCCGTTGCAACCCCAGTGGACTGTAACCAAAAATTATCTGCCGACATGTCACCAAAAGACGAAGCTGAGAGGCAACGCATGCTCACAGTGCCGTATATGCAAGCCATCGGGTGCCTACTATTTGCGGCTCAAATTTCTAGGCCAGATATATGTATGCTACGCTGTTAACGCTTTGAGCAGATATGCAGCGAATCCTGGGAAGGCACACTGGGAAGCTACCTAAAAGGGTCTTTAGCCAAAGGCCTTACGTACACAATAAATCCGAGCAATCCAGTTACTGGATACTGCGACGCCGACTGGGCAAGCGATATAGACGACAGACACTCTACAACCGGATATGTTTTCGTATTTCAGTCTGGGGCAATATCCTGGGCAACAAGAAAACAGAAAACGATCGCACTATCATCAACGGAAGCAGAATTTATGTCTATGGTCGCTGCAATCCAGGAGTCAATATGGCTCAAACGATTAGAGAAGGAGCTCACTCCACAAGATGTCAACACCATGATCTTATTTTGTGACAACAAGGGCGCAATACAAGTCGCGAAGAACAACTCGTATTCGTCACGAACGAAGCATGTAGACTTAAAGGCAAAATTTATCCGTCAAAAAATAGATGAAAAGGAAATCAAGCTTGAATACCTACCTACTAACGAGATGGTGGCAGATTTATTCACCAAAGGCGTTACAAGCAATAAACTTCTCGAGCTAGTGGAAAAATTTGGCCTCGCTTAATTTTAAGTACTTTTTTGAAATGAATTCCTTACTTTGAAATCTGAAATTAATTTTGAAACAAATTTGTTTGATTAGAAAAAAAAAAAAAAAAAAAAAAAATGCATTTAAAAATCATGTATTGCAAAAAGGTACACGAGCAATGATGTTGAATAACACTATGTAGTTCAGGGAAGGTGTTGTAAAGTGAACAACAAAGTATATATAATACCATACACACTGCTCTTGCACATGCACACCTATACATACAATTTAATAATTAGTTACGCTCTCAATCAATTGTCATAGCATTACGTATTTTAGTCTTAATAAAGCATTAAACCTAACAATTATTACGCAAACGCTTTTTTTTGTGATGATCTATATCGTAAATGCGATTTTAATAAATGGGATATCAAAAGAAAGGTCTTGATCTGCAGATGTACAATAAGGTCTTACTTTTTCTTAAATATTCTGTATTTAAATAAAAAAGCAAAACAATCTTCTGCAAAGAAAGTGAGTTTTCTATGTGGTGCCTAAAACTATGTGATATTTTTTTCTGAAATTTTCCAAAATTATTCTATTGTGTAATTATTCTATAATTCTATTCTAAAATGATTCTATAAGCAGTAGAGCAAAGCAAGAAACGTACAAAATAAAAAAAAAAATAAAACGTACGCGAGAAACGAACAAATATATATTTTATAGGATATGGATTAGGACAAATATTTAGACACACCTAAAACACACCTTTCCAAACTAGGTAAGGGATTCGGGCAAGGATTAAGTGAAGGATTTGTGGTAAAAAAACACTGTCAAGTCAAAACCTACGGGTGTGTCCACGGAACAGCCAACTCTTTTTTTCATTTAAAAAGTAATTTTTTGAATTTCCGGTGCCCTTGTGTTTCCCATGTGACTATTATGGGAAAGTAGTCGAGAACAGTTGAAATTTACCTGCAAGCCCCAGTATTCACACACGGCCAACTATATTTGGCATTAAGTCGAGCCCGCTATTTTGATGGCGTGAACATTTTTATTAAAGAGAAGAGTATGCAGCTCATTTTACCCACACTCAGAAAAAAATCCGCATTCGAAATCAACATTTTAGCATTTTGACATAAAAACTTTTGACTTTACCATAAAAATTTTGAAATTAAAGTAAAAACTTTTGTTTCAAAAAATAAAAATTTTGAAATAACAAATAAAAATGTTTTCTCAAAAACTGTAAAATGTTGATTCAAAATGTTAAAAATTGTTAAAATAAAACCTTTGAAAACAAGCTAAAATAAAAAAAAAGAATACTTTGAATTGTAAATGTAGCTCCGTTATGATTCACAGATTTTTTAATTTTATCGATAAATTCTTCAATGCATATAAAGATGAAATGTAAATATGTCAATCAAAAGTTAAAAATTTTAAAATTATAAGCAAGCATTGGTTTTGTTGCATCTTTTTTTCTTCGATTCATTCGTTCGTGTGTTTTCTAGAAAAAACAGTTAGAGCAAAAGTAAAGTGGAAAATAAAAAAAAATAAATGATGGAGTCACTGCAAGATTTGCTACTGGAATGGGACTTGCAAGAAATCTACACTAAGGGAAATAACGCATATTAACATTATCCACGCCTGAGTATAAATTTTATTTATATATTTACGTGGATAAATCAAATATTTTCCTCACAACTCGTTTTTTCCCGTATTTAAATTTTATTTATACCACACACGTACACACATATTCCACACACGAACACACATATTCCGACAAGCAGCAACAGCATCGCACTCTGTTCCTGCAGTTTATTTCTTGCAGGTTTCTTATAGTTCTCATTTAGTTAATGTTGCAAGGGTTATATAGGGTGGATATTTGGCCAAGATGATTTGTGAATGCGATGGGTGGTCGTTTTATGAAATGATGTAGGGTTGAGTGACAACTTGATATTTTCTGGTTGTCATTTACCTGCATATTTTTCTTCTTATATATTTTAATTCTTATTGAATTTTAATATGTTGTTTTTTAAATTCAGTATTTTTATATAAATTTTCTTAAAATGCGATAGTCTTATTTTCAAATATTAAATATTTGAAAGACATTTTAAAAAAATTCATGCACTATTTAAATATATTCTTTTTATTAATTCTGTTTCAATATTTAAATATTTTATTTAATTAAGAAAATATTTAAATAAATTTTAAATATTTACGTAGTCGATTTGTGCAAATGCGTTATTGGTGCAAAAATTACTCGCTTTTTGGATAAATTAAATATTTTTTGCATTTAGTGTACTTGTTGTAAGTATGGCGCTTGCTTGAACCTGAACAATTTTGTTTTTACATTTGTAACATTTCTTTTTAAAAAGCTAAACGATATTAAATCAACATTTTAAAATTAAAAAAAAAAATTTTGTAGTATTTGACTATACAATAACCCATTTTGTTCCAACATTTTCTTCAAAACTTTTACATATTGATTTAAAACAATAGCTTCAGCCATTTCAATACAAAAGAATGAACTTTTGAGCACGAAACAAAATGTAAAATTGGCAGATATACCAATGAAGAATTTTGATTTTACCAATGTTTTTTTTCTGAGTGCATTAATGAAGGTTATATAACATCAAATATAGTTTACACCGACAAATGTTAAAAATGTAAAAGTTTTGATAAAAAAATAAAAAAAAAATAAACTAACACTAGATATTTTTCGCATTTTGGCGTTTTAACGTTAGATTTAATCTACGAGATGCTATTTCCAGTTCAGTTACTGGAGAAAAACTAAATATTTGTTGCAAAGATCGGCACATGGGGGTGAAATATTAAAATTAGATAGAGCAGCATTTTCAACAAAGAAATTATTAAGGACGTCAGGATCTAAGGTGCATGCAGTCCGGGTTATTTTTATTGCAAATTCCAAGTTTTTTTATGTTTTTGGTTGGAAGAGAGACTTCAAGTTTGGCTGAAAAATACCGAGTTTTAGCCTGTCTCGTTAAGAGAACAGCCTCATTTTTCGCCAGTCTGTAGGTTTCCCAGTTATAAGAGAATGGATTTTTTTCGCCATACATTTCTATACTAGTTTTTTTTTTAGTCCAGTCTGAACACGTTGTGTTAACCACGGACAAGATATATTTTTAACACAACAAGTACGTACGGAACATGTTTATCAAATAAAATTGTAATTGGCTCCATAAGTAACTTTAACTGTTTTAAACCAAAAAGACATCATGAAAGAGAGACGGATAGTTAATGTGCTGAAAGTCACGATACTAAAAAGCATTAGGGATAATAAAACACGATAGATTGACATTTAAAGAACAAAAAATTAAATCATGATCAGATATAAAATAAAATTGATTAAATAGCGAGATTACGGATGTATCAGAGACAATAAAGTAGTCAAAAAGACTAGGGGTGGTGTCGTTAGGGAACCGCGTTGGTATGGTATCGTTGACAGCTGATAAACCTAATGATTCTATTTTCTCATGCAGTAGTTGTTTTGGTAATTTATTCTAATGAAGGTTGATATTAAAATCACCACACAGCAACATAAGGTCATATTCAACAATATTATTAGACAATACAGAAAACAACGTCTCGACAGAATGACATTTATGCAGATTATACAAGAAACAAGTATATATATTGTCTGAAAAACATAAATTTACTAATTCAATTCCAGATCCGCCAGAAAGACTAACAATATGAGCATTAAAGTACGTTTTACAATAGATTGCAACACCTTCACCCTTTAAAAATTTTATACCTATTTATGTCACAAATAGATTCACTGATGTAACTGCATAGACAAGTTTCCGAAATGCAAATGACATCAACTAAAGAGCTTTCAAAAATATATCTAACGTAATCCAGTTTGCCATGTTAAAGCTACGAGCATTGAATTGAACCACATTAACCCGCAGCATTGCTTACATAATATCCGAATTAAAATATTTTAATTTTCCTCAGCTCCAATAGGTGAAACACTAGAGCCCGACATAAGAATAACCATGAGAGAGATTATTAAAGGCAAATAAGAACAAAGGTAGATGAAAATAAAGATATAAATAATTTATAATTATAATAATAGAGACCAAAAGAAAGTAAAGTATATTATAAAATAAAAAACAAAATAATTATAACAATAATCCTACATATAAACATTAAAATAGAAGGAAAAGATTTAATTGTCCACTGTGATGGTATCCGAGCTAGCCTTGCGTATAGTGTTGTGCAAGTCTTCAACACTACAGATGCGAATACTTTCAGCATTTTTCTCTGTCCGAATGGATATAGAGCCACGAAATAAGAACGCTTTATAAATAGATCTATGGATGCTCTTTTAACGCTTGCAGGCAATCGCAGCTTGCAATATTTTGGGGGCTTTCGGCATTGAGACTCTCATAAAGGAAGATGTTGTTGTCAAAGTCAAACCCAGCATCTCTAAGCTTGACTGCAGATTTAGCTCGCCCATGATGCAATAATTACTAGGCAGCAGAGACTATAAATCGACGGTTCCTACGAAGACTATCTCTTCTTTTAACGCGATCAAGAAAATCCTTTTTTTTAAACTGCGGCGACAAAAATCTGTTTTTGCAAAATGCGGCGAAAAAAATCCATATCAAAAAAGTGCGGCGAAGAAAATCCGTTTTTTTAAAATTCGGCGAAGAAAATCTCTTTTTTTATCATTTTTGTTTTATTTTTTATCAACAAATAATGTAACATAATGATATATTTCACACGATTGTTTCGAAATATTACATAAAATAAAAACTTTTTAAAAAAAGCAATGAAAATTTTCGAAATTTATAATTTTCTTCTAGAAATCACTACAATTATTTTCACTAACAAATAATATAACAAGTATATGTTTGACGTGAACTCTACCACGAATTAAATACAAAATTAAAAAAAAAAAAAACAATGAAAAACCATAAAAATTATGTAATCATAATATTTTTTGATTTTTTCGCCGCACTTTGATAGAAGTGATTTTTTACGCCGCATTTTGATAAAAGTGATTTTTTTCGCCGCATTTTGAAAAAAGAGATTTTCTTCGCCGCAATTTTCTGTCGGAAGACTTTTTCGTAAGCATCGTCGAAATGTTATAGACTTTGCACCTGAAAACCACTTTCAATATTGAACAAATCGTAGAATCGTAATTATCGGCACGGCGAAAAACGGCAGCTAAAAGGCATCACAATAAAGCTAAAAAATTGTAAAACAAAAAAAAAAAAATAAAATTTTTAATGCTTGAAAATATAAAGATATAAATTTTGTTTGTTTATATTTGTTATTATTTTTAAGATATTTAAAGATGTCGATATAATAGTACTTTTTTAAATATAAAAATGAAAACCACAAACATTAAAAAACGGTGAAAAGAATAAAAAAAAATTAATCAACAATTTTAAAAATCTTAAGAGTATGAAACAAAATTAAAAAAAAAATAAATAAGTAAATAACTGGCCATTACAGCCCTTGAAAGGACTTTGACCTAGCTTCTTATGATCAATTGTGTTGTGCATGTTATTAAAAGTTTGTACACAATTGACCGAGAACCGGACCTACAGATTTAAGGCCGACTCCGAACAGCGATGAACGTAATGTTCTTGTTCTCGAGAAGCTTTACATGGCTTTTTGATGACTCTCTAAGGTTTGCTATTATCTGCAGAGAGGTGTCGGTCGTGCAGATCATTTGAAAATCATTTTATTCAAATAATTTTCTGTAGCTGCTGGGATTTGAACCCGGGCCACCAGGTTCGTTGACATAGACGCCACACACTTGAACCAACTACGCCACGGACGCCACTCAAAAACAAAATTAAATAAAAATAAAATAATAACAATTTCACAAAAATTGTAACATTAATTACTAAACATTTAAGTGTGAAAATAAATCTATATATATAAAACAAAGTGGGGTATGTTACACCATTTTTAACTCAAGAACGGCTGGACCGATTTTAATGATCTTTTATTTGTTGGATATGTGTTCATCCCGAATAGCAGAATAGCTATTAAAATATCGAAAAAACTCAGGGGGCGTGGCACCTCCCATACAAATCAAATCTTCTTTATCGAATAGCTTTGGAATTATAGGTCGCACAGCAACGGAATTCGGTATTCGACCTTAATTTTCACTTGCCGTTCTGCTGGTAAAATTTTATGGGCGTTGGACGTAGGGCGTGGCACTTTTTCAGCAGTCCAAATTTTCAGTATAACTTTCAAGCTATAAGTCACACATTAATGAAACTCGGTTAGAACGTACTATTTAGTCGTATCTTTCGACTGGCAAAATTGGGCAAGTACAGGCCAAAGGGGTAACAATATCTTTATGATATCGAATAGCTTTGGAACTAAATGCCGTATAATAATGAAATTCGGTATGAAGTTGCCACTTGGTGATATCCTTCTACTGAAAAACTTGGGTGGGCTTATGTGGCTCCGCTCATACACTTTAAATTTTTGATAGCAGATAGCTTTGGAACTAAATGTCGTATAACAACAAAATTCAGTATGAAATTACTATTGGGCGATATCCTTCTACTAGAAAACTGAGACGGTCATAGAACAAGGGGGTGTTCTCCACCCGTACAAGCCAAATTTTTGATATCGAATAGCTTTGGAAATAAATATCATATAACAATGAAATTCAGTATGGAGTTACTTATTGGTGGCGTCCGTGGCGTAGTTGGTTAAAGTGCGTGGCCGCTATGTCAAAGAACCTGGAGACCAGGGTTCGAACCCCAGCAGCGACAGAAAATTATTTGAATTAAAATAATTTTTCTGTACGGCCGCCACCTCTCTGCAGACAATGGCAAACCTCAGAGAGTAATCAAAATGCCATGTAAAGCTTCTTGAGAACGAGAACATTCCGTTCATCACCGTTCGGAGTCGGCGTTAAACCTGCAGGTCTGGTTCTCGGGCAATAGTGTACAAACTTAATAACACGCGCAACAAAATTGATCATAAGAAGCTAGGTCAAAGTTCTTTCAAGGGCTGAAATGACCAGTTATTTATTTATTTATTTTTATTTAGTTACTTATTGGTCAGGCATTTCTACTGGAAAACTGGCACGGGCATTGGAAACTTGGCGTGGCTTCGCCCACACAAGCTAAATTCAATTCAATATATTTTACAGCATAAACTTACTTTTTTCTGACATTTAATAATCAAAATCAAATATTCTAAACAAATAAAAATTTCTTCATTTTTAATTTTAAAACCTTAACTTTTGCAACTGAAAGAGATTTTTATCTTCATTACTTTTTGCTGAAGTTGGTTTTGTTGCATTTTACTTAAAATAAAAAAAATAATTAAAAATAAAAAAAAAAAATAAAAAACAAATCATTTGCTCCACTCACTGTAGGAATCTATCCCACTACCTCATGGCTTCAGAACTGATGGTTGAGCCGACTGAGCTATCGAAAGTACATTTATTCAAGTTGAAATGTACTAAAATAATTTCCTAATAGAATTTGCTATAAAATTAAATGACAACAGTGAAATGACAATGACAGCAGTGTACTATATATATCACAAGCTAATCGTGTTTGTCATATGCATCTATCTATCTATATATACTTATAAAAATAAGTTGCATTGTGTATGAAATTGATGTTCTCTGTAATGCGTGAACCGATTTTGTTTCTGGAAATTTCCCATGAAAGGTGACGTCAATACGAAGGTTTTTTGTATAAATGGTTTTTGTATGTGCATTGGTTCATGAATTATAGTTATTTTAGTGAACTTATCAACAATACAAATGTGAAAAAATACAGTTGCGTACATATGGGATATATGGGGAAATATTTGCAAGGGCAATTGGAAATAAATGCAATATTGGAATAATTTGACAAGTCCACTTTAGTTTGCATTTGCGCGAAAAATATAGGCATTGTAAAAATTTTCCATACCCCTTTTTTTCCTACCCCCTTTTACCGCCCACAAATCAAATAAAAATGCAATATTTTTGGACGTATTAGACTAAAATTTGGTATATAAGTTCGTATGGTTACTGTCAGCAATTATACTAAAACTGGGCGTGGTCGAGTTATATATACGCCCACTTTTTAGAAATCATTATTATACCTGAGGTGTACATGTTTTGATAGTGGAACTTGATATGTAGACGTTATGGGCCCAAGAGGTAGTTACTATATAAAGGGTCCGCCATCTAACGTTTTTTTTTCAACTAGTGCTTATTTCGTGAATGGTAACACTTAGCACATGTCAGATTTGACAAATAATTAGTTTTATCCTTCCGCTGAACGAATATGGTTGTGTATACGCTTGAACAACGCTGAGAAATATTGCGACATTACTTTGAAAATCATGGTAATGTTGCAGAATGTGTGCGAAAATTGCGTACGGATTTTGGAAGAACAGAAGCACCGTCCGCTTCGTATGTTCGTTATCTTGTGAAAAAAGTGAAAGAAACTGGCATCTTCATCGATAAACCAAAACGTGAAAAGCCAAAAACAGTGCGTACACCCGAGAATATTGCTGCTGTGGCAGAAAGTGTGCGTGAAGCGGCATCAACATCAATTCACCGTCGTCTCAACAAAACGTCTTTGAATTTTTGTTCACAAAAATTGAAGAGGAGGATATTGGCAACATTTGGTTTCAACAGGAAGACGCTACGTGCCACACAGCCGAAGCTACACTCGATGTTTTGCGCCCTGTTTTTGAAGATCGCATTATCAGCCGCAGAGCTGATGTCATTTGGCCACCTCGGAGCTGCGATTTGACACCGTTGGACTATTATTTGTGGGGTGCCCTCAAAGATAAGTGTTACTCCGACAAGCCAGAGACAATTGAAGCTTTAAAGGACAATATTCGTGAAGCCATTGGTGAAATACAGCTGCACACAATCGATAATGTGCTTTTAAATTGGACCGATCGTGTAGGCTACTGCATGACCATCCGAGGCAGCCATTTGAATGAAACTATTTTCCATTATTAACCGGAAGGATTGTACATTCAATAAAAAAATAAATTTGAGAAAATATTCAGTAGTTTTTTTTATAGCATTTACAAAAAAAAAAAAAGTTATTTGGCGGACCCATTATTTGAGCGAACATTAGACAAGGGGGAATTTGGTCACACAGGTCAGATTTATGATATCGAATTGCTTTGGAACTAAATGTCGTATGTAACTATGCAATAGACTCCTAAGCTACTCATCCGATTAGCATGAAAATTTGTGTATAGAAGTTTTTTGGTACGGTGCGTATTTGTGGGCTATCAATTTTTATCCACCTTGAACACCAGAGGGCGCTGTAGTACAAATTTTTTACAAAGCTGCCTAAAACTCACAAACCGCTTATGCGATTTTAATGAAAAGTGGTATACAGTGGTTTTCATGTAGGTTGAGTGTTTTTTTGCAATATTTGTTTACCTATCTTGATTACCAGAGGGCGCTGTAGTACAAATTTTTTGCAAAACCATCTAAACCTCCCAAACCGCTCATGCGATTAGAATTAAAATTGGTATATAAATAGTAGTTCTCAGGTACGATGAGGTTTTTGACAGTATCTTCTTTGAACCACGTTGGACACCAGATGGTGCTGTAGTACAAATTTTTTACAAAATCGCATATTTTTAGTTGTTATATATGCAAATATGTACAAAATATAAAATATTTCTTAAATTTAGTAAAATTAAAAAATTTCCGTTATTTTGACATCAAAAACATGAAGATATCTTGAAAACAATGAAAAATTTTAATACAACGATATATTTTATGCAACATCGTGCTCAAAAATGAGGAAAACACAATCAGAAATTTAATTTTGTGACTTTCGATTCAAATATCTCCGCTGCTTTTTTATACGCTTTGTTAAATTTTTTTGTCTTAAAGCTTCATCAAAGTACTATAAAAACCTTATTGCAAAAATACCGTTAGTTGAGTATATATATTTCAAATATTTTTTTCAAAAAAGGTCTGAAATTTTGGAGATTTCCTCAAAAAAGGCTCAAAATTTGTTTTTGTTGTAAAAATAATTTAAATTCAAATTCGAAAATCTATTAAAAAGTTATAACATTTATAAGCAAAAATTATTTCAATTTTACGCAAAAATTAAAAACCCTTTTTTTGATTAAAAAAACAAGGCCTGCCCCTTGATTTTTTCGAACAAAATTTTTTTCCAATATTGTGTTTTTATATTTTTGAAAAAATAAACAAGCTAAAAAATTAATTTTTTAGAAAAAATTATCTTAGCATCTCGTACCAATCAAAAGTTATAGCCAATAATCTTTATCCAAAATTTATATAAAAAAACCAAAACGCTGTCTGTGTGATGGCTGGAAACTTCAAAATTACTGAGCCGATAGAGCTAAAATTTTGGCAGTACATTTTTTTCAAGTACGTGATAGTTTAAGTTTTTGTCACACCCCCTTTTACCGCCCACAAATCAATGAAAATGCTATATTTCCTACGTTTTCGTCGATTTGGCTACATTTTGATAATTTAGTTTGTATGCTCACTGTCGGCAACTGTTCTAAAACTGGGTAATGTCCATCTACTAGAAAACTGGGATAGGCACTATATAAATGGGTGTGTAATATAAATTTGTATTATCGAATAGCTTTGAAAGTAAAAGTAGCAGTACTTACATACAAACTCAAAATGGATTTACTATTTGGTGATCTCCTGCTACTGGGAAACTGTAACGGGCAGTGGAAAATGACAGTGGTGTCAAACTATGAGTCTAAAAAAAGTTTTGAATACACCTATTATGTTCCCATATTGTTGCAGGGTCCAACAACACGCGCTGGGAAAAAGCTCTTATTATTTATAAAAATTAAATAAAATTCTTTAAATTATAAAGTGTAAAAATAACATGAAAAAGTATAGTATAGCAGCATCAATAAAAAATAAGTTATCAGTAATAAATCTATTTTTTAATTTTCAGTTTTATATTTGATTTTAACATATATTTATTTATTTATGTATATTTATCTTAAACATAATTTATATTTTTTATTTTGACCTTTTACACTCTTTAATTTTTCAATTTAATTTTATTGCTTTATTGTAACACTTCAATTTTTATTTAATTTTCTTTTAATCTTTACAAAATGATACTTTTAAATTTATTATTTGTGTTATATATGCACTGTTTTGCTTTTAACAAATTTTTCGTTATTGCGTTTTATTTAAAAATTATTTTTAATGTTCTTTATTTTATAAATTAGCTTTAAGTTTATTTATTTCAATATTTTCAATTTTATATGTTACTAGCTGATATACCCAGTTTTACTCGGGTCCTCTAGTCCTCGTTTTAATATTTTTAAAAATCCAAATGATGAATATAAGCTGAACTAAATTGATTATTAAATTAATTTCTTTCTCTAATTTGAACTATTTTGACATTTGTTGCAATAATACTGCAACAACTGTCAAAAGTAGTATAAATTAGAGAACGAAAAAAGTAAAAAAGAAAATAAAATATGTCACCAAATGGCATTTAGATTTAGATTTAGATTTAGATTTATTAAAAATTCAGTCTACTGATGCAAAAATCTTACAGACTAGTTCATAATAACAAAGAATATATCCACCAATAACACTTAGAATACATTACATTAATATATTATAATAATAGTGAAATTAATTATACATTTCGAAAACATTCCTTTTAAAAATATGAAAATTAGTACTAAAGTCAACATTATTAGCAATCAAATTACAATTAGTTAAACATTTGGAAATTGGCTCATTCATGCCATAATTAGTTCTATGAAAAGGAACGCAAAACAACGCTACGCTCCCTCAAAGACCGAATCGGAGCATAGAAAGGAATCAACTGAAGTAATTCTGGGCAATTTATATTGCCATCTAAAATTCGCTTAATAAATAAAATGCTCTGTGCCTGCCTCCTATGTGCTAAGCTCTGCAAACCTAACAATTTACAGCGCACATCATACGATGGCATATTCTCAAATGAAAACCTACGGCGCAAAGCGAATCTAGTGAATCTTTTCTGAATTCGTTCAATACGACTAATTTCGCATTCATAACAGGGGTCCCACACAATACTTGAGAATTCAAGTTGAGATCTTACTAAACTTACAAAAATGGTTTTTGTCGTGAAGGGATCTAAAAATTCGTTAGAATTTCGTTTCAAGAATCCAAGTAGAGCACAGGCTTTAGAAATCATGAATTCTCTATGGTAGCTAAAAGATAGCCTAGTATCAAAATATATACCTAAATCTTTTGCAATTTTATCTCTTAAGAAGAAACTATTGTTATCATAAGAATAACTATATAAAATAGGTAAATTCTTGTGGGAGAAAGTTAAGACTTTACATTTAGAATAGTTTAGATTCATTCCATTTTTATTACACCATAAAAGAAATGATCTTATGTCTTGTTGCAAATTGAAGCAATCTGAAAGATGCTTGACTTTTATAAAAACTTTCAAGTCGTCCGCATATAACAAGCATTTACTGAACTGAAAAATGCGTGGTATATCATTTATAAACAAATTAAAAAGCAAAGGACCTAAGTGACTACCTTGAGGTACGCCAGAATTAACAAGTATATGCTTTGAATAAATGTTATCAACTTTAACAACTAATTTTCGATTTGATAAATAGGAAGAAATCCATCTCAAAAACACGGAATGAATCCCCAACTTCTCGAGTTTGTATAATAAAATTGAATGAACCAAACTATCAAATGCTTTAACGAAATCGGTATAGAGTACATCAACTTGCAAGCCATTCTCAACAGTATTAATGCAGAAATTTGTAAAAATTGTTAGATTTGTGCAAGTTGATCTACCTGTAAGAAACCCGTGCTGTTGAGTAGCAATAAAATTTTTAAGCTCAGAAAATAAACGCATATTGACAATCTTATCTAAAATCTTAGGTATTACTGATAGCTTAACAATTGGTCTATAGTTTTCAATTAAAAATTTTTGACCAGATTTAAAGATAGGAGATATGAAAGCAGTTTTCCATTCGTCTAGGAATAAGCCCGTGGAAAGTGACTTATTGAATATATAAGTTAAGGCAATATAAAGTGAAGAAGCGCACCTCTTAAAAAACACTGGAGGAAGCAAGTCATATCCAGCGCCCTTGTTAACATCCAAACCCTGTAAAACTTTAAAGACTTCATCGAACGAAATAATCATATTCGACACATTTACTATTTGGTCAATGTCTAAGAAGTCGTCATGATTGATTGGCAATACTACATTATTAAAAACAGACCCAAAAAATTCAGCAAATAATTCGCAAGTTTCTTGTGAGCTATTCGAACATTTATCTTTATACTCCATCGACTTGGGGAGTCCATAAGATTTACGCTTAGAATTAATAAATACCCAGAAAGATTTGGGGTTTGATTTTATTCCAGATTCGATAGAATTTAAATATTTTTTATATAAAAAATTTGAAAGAAAGTCAAATTCCTTACGACGTAAAACAAAATTAGCTTTGTCAACCTGCGCATTTGTTTGCTTAAACTTTTTATGAGCTTTATTTCTCAGATTCTTAAGGTGCAACAATCGACGATTATACCAGGGCAAATTAAATTGCCGATAATCTTTTTTGGTTGGTACATATAAATAAAAACCTTCCTCAAGAATTCTTTTGAATGTAACATACATAGCATGTAAATCCATAGAATCAAAAACTATTTTCCAATTAATAGAATCGAAAAAATTATTTAATGCAGGGTAGTTAGCATTTTTGAAATTATACGATAAATTGGAAGAAATATCTGAAATATTATTTGGTGTGTAAAAACAAAATTTTAGCTCAAGTGCTTTGTGAAAAATTGACTCACAAGTAAGCGGCATATGACACCTATTTATGAAATATTTAAGGTCACTATTAATAAAAATCAAATCCAAGATTCTTTTTAAATCGTTTTCAAATTCATTAATTTGGAATACATCTAAAGAATAAAGAGAATCGCATAGTAAAAACTCAACATCTCTTTTAACGTTAAAAGGTATCAAAACTTTTTCGTCGCTACTGAATTTCCACTCAATGTCAGCTAAATTGAAATCTCCTAAAATACAAGGAGTTTGCTGAGGGCCTAACGAGGATAAAATGTTAGATATATTGAAAATATGATCATTATATAAATTAAAATCGCTTTTTGGTGGAATATAACTTACAATAAAATAAATTTCATTAGTGCTGATCGTATCATTGGTGAATTGAACTGCAACACAAATTTGCTCAATATTATCAAATTCGCGAGGCAGGCGAATTACTCTGCTTGCATATTTTGAAGAAACTGCCATTAAAACACCACCTCCTCTTGTCATACCTGAGCACAGCAAGCGATCTCTACGGTATACTTCATAATTAGAGTCAAAAAGTTCTTCCGACTGAAAATGTGACGTCATCCATGTTTCCACAAGAACAATTACATCAAAATCATGAGCTGCAGCGGCAGAAAACAATTGATTCGTTTTTGTACGAATTCCACCAGCATTGTGAAAATAGAGAGAAAAGTAGTTATGATGAACAGATGACGTTGAGAGTGTCCCGTTCGAAGCTTGAGTTAAGTCAGTGGCGGAATCGACTACTTCAATAAATTGATTGGGAGTTACGCATGTTGAATGACTGATGGGCGGTTGGGCTCCATTGGAAGCGAAGAGGATGTCTCTGTGAGAGGTCGCGGAAGTGTTATGACATCTTCTTGAAAGTTTTTTGGCTTAGTAATAAAGCGGCTTATTTTGACAGAAATCGGCCACAATGAGCTGTCAAAAGCTTTTGCAAATAAAGGAGCTGGTACTCCTAACTTAAAGTTGACAAAACGAAAATTGGAAATGTCTGCATCTTTCTTAACAAGTTTGGTGCAGGACAAAATATCAGGGGAAACATTAAGACCCTTTGCGACAAAATTTAGTACCGCCACTGGTTCCGTGTTTACATTAAATTTTGATATATGTATGTATTTCATGGAGTGCACAACTTGAAAATCATCACATACAGGGGCAACTCCAAGTTTACGGTTGTTGTTGATATTCTTTTTACCATTTTTTTTACGAATTGTTACCCATTTGTTTTTATCGTTATCAATTTCAACAGCTTCCTCATCTATGGCATCTTCGAATAAATCATCCACAGCTATTGTGTTGATTGCTGAAGAAGACGGTGCAGAAAGGGGATCACTTCTGATAACATTATTTAACGTGTTTTGATATTTCTTAGTTTCTTTAAGCTTTCCAGTACTGAAAACTTGCGACGAAGTTAATGGCTTAGAATGTTTAACAGCGACGTCACCCAGTAAATTCTCAATGTTTGCGAGTTTTTCTTGCATTGCTTTCATTTGCAAAGAGAGAAGATCTAATTTGCTTGGAGCTTCATTAGAAGAGACAACACACGAATTACATTGCCACAACAAATTCGGATTATTTAGAAACAGTTTAGTAACCTCTTCCGATAAATTGAGGCAGAATGAATGAAAAACGTTACCGCAGCTTGACGCACAACGAACGAATTCATACGATTTTACATTATTGGAGCAAGCGTTTATTTCTGCTTTGCAGTTACCGCAAAACGATGGCATACTCATAACTTTCAAATTGAAAAATACGTGTTTACTATTCAACGACTCATGATTTGATGGACACAGCTCGTGGGAAATATTCAAATACAGCGCACGCTCGATAACGAAAACACTCAGAAACGTGAACACCCCAAAACATATTTTTTTGTGCATTGACTACTCTAAAACGTGAACAAAGCAAGAAAGCTCTATAACGTGAACAATAGACATTTCAACGTTTCAGAGATTGAACATTTTTTTCTGCTTGACACCACTCTAAAACATGAACAAAGCAAGAAAGCTCTATAACTTGAACAATAGACGTTTCATAGTCAGCTTTGATTTCAAATAATTCTGTTTCTTGGGAGTCCCCTAATAGGAAGTAATTTGGCTTTTCGTTTGTAAATGTAACACACAAAGCATTTTAGTCGCAATTTTGGCTTTGTACGGCGCGTTTCGCCTTATATTTGCTGCGTAAAAATGAGTTGTAAAAAACCTGTGTGCTTGACATTAAAACAAAAAGCAGAAATTCTCGAGTTTTTGAAGACAGGATCAAGTGTTACGTGCTTAGCAAAAAAATATAATGTTGCTTAATCAACCATTTGTGGAATTAAACGGAAAAGAGAAATATTTTTTAAATGTGTAAACAATACATTCTCCGGGCCTGGAAAAAGAAAAACGCTGCGCACTTCAGAGTTGCCCAAAATGGAGAAAGCTCTTTATCGCTGGTTTATTCGTATGCGGAATAAAAACTGGCCAGTTAGTGCTTTAATGCTGAAGGAAAAAGCAAAGAAACTTAATTTAAAACTTAAGGAAAGCGAAGGTGGTTTCAACGCTAGCGATGGCTGGCTCCAAGGCTTCAAGAAAAGGTACGGTGTTCGACTACTTCAAATTTCAGGCGAAAAACTGTCTTCGCAGCCTAGACTAGTGGAGCCGTTTAAAGAAAAACTTAAAGCTATAATGACTAAAATGGAGTTAAGCAACGATCAGCTTTATAATGCTGATGAGTCTGGTTTATTCTGGAAACTTCTGCCAGAAAAAATATACGTATCCAGTTTGGAAAAGAGAGCCCCAGGCGTAAAGACAGAGAAGCAGCGTGTTACGTTCTTGTGTGGTTCAAATGCCACTGGATCTCACAAACTTAAGCTCTTGGTAATTGGAAAGGCAAAGAATCCACGCTGTTTTAAAAACATTGAGTGCCCCACCGACTACAAAAGTTCAAAATCAGTCTGGATGACATCGACTATATTCAAAGATTGGTTTCATGAATCATTTGTACACTTTTTTTGTATAGTTTGTCTTGTTTTTAAGGTGAAAGCGTTTTTAAAAGAAAAAAAGTTGCCATTAAAAGCTCTTCTTTTAATAGACAACGCACCTTCCCATCCTAATGAAGCTGAACTGAAAACGGAAGATGGACAAATTTTCGCAATGTTTATGCCACCAAATGTCACTCCTCTCATTCAACCGATGGATCAGAATGCCATACAAATTACGAAGCTGCACTACAGAAATAGCCTTTTAGCATCAATATCAGCGACACAATCTGATTTACTCGAGTCGATGAAAAAAATATCATTAAAAAAGGCTATAAATCTCTTGGATGCCGCCTGAAACTTTAGCTAGGTGCTGGAACAATATTTTGCACTTTGCAGGAAACGACGATGATCCCGAGGATGGTATACCGTTGGCCGCTTTAAAAGAACAGTGGATAGCTGAACTTCGCCCCTTAATGTGCCACCCGTCGATCTCCTACAGTTTAAACCCTGAGGTTTGTTCTTACGCGCAGACATCCACAATGATATGTAAGGTATTAAAAACGTTGTTGTTATTAACCATTTCAGATTGAATGTACGTTACCGACTGTTCAAGAATGGAACGATGATATAGACGTTGACATTGCGGATAACGATATCAATATTGAAGAGGAGGATGAATCCAACGATTATGACTGCATCTCAGAACGACTGGAGAAAATTAAACCAAGTGAAGCAGTCCAAATATTCAACAAAGCGGTACAGTGGGCTAGCCATGAAGACGTCGATCAAATGTACTGAGACGTCTGAGGGAGAAAGCTGTATTTCAGTTGTTAGAAAAGCAGAAAATACAAAGAAAGATGACTGATTTTTTTAAATAAAAGTTATATATTATATTATATATAATAAAACAATCTATTTCTAAGATACATATATATTTCTGTTACGCACAAACGAATGTACAAATAAACAATAAAATATGAACTTAAATGTGTATATGTGCTTATATTCTTCATACGTATTTGGTATTCGAAAACGTGAACACTTTTGTTAACGTGAACTCCCTTGGTTTTAATTAGTTCACGTTATCGAGCGTGCACTGTATGTTGTTTTTTAATTCTAATATTTTTATATAAATTTTCTTTAAATGCGATAGTTTTATTTTCAAATAGTAAATACTTGAAAGGATACTTAAAAAAAATCGTGCATAATTTTAACATATTTTTTTTAATAATTCTGTTTAAATATTTTAATATTTTATTGAATTGAAAAAGTATTTAAATAAATTTTAAATATTTACGTAGCCGATTTAAGCAAATGCGTTATTGGTGCAAAAATGACTCGCTTTTTGGATAAATTAAAAAAGTTTTTGGATAAATTTAATACTTTTTTCCCTTAGTGTACCAATAACTTTTGATCGGAAAGAGATATTGGTATAATTTTTTCTCATAAATTATTCTTGGAGCTTAACTATTCTGTAAAAAGAATAAAAACAACTTTTGAAAAAATTAATTTATCTAAAAAATTGCTGGCAATGGTCTTATTTTTGATGGCAAAAAGCAATAAATTAATTTTTTTGTAAAACTGAAACCACTTTTGCTATTAAACGCTTTGTCGTGTTAAAGGCAGACAAAAATGCAATTTTGAGTTTTTATTATTTTAAAAACAAAAACCGCTGTTGTGGTAGTTTTTGAGTGAAAAGTCAATATTTTTGACATTTTTTAAAATAATATTAAATATATATACGCTAGGCTAACGGTACCTTTCAAATAGTTTTTATTAAATGATTGAATTGAGAAAAAAACAACGGACTTATTTGCATCGAAAATATAACATATGAATTTCTGATAGTTTATTGTTATTCTAAAGAAGCGATGTTGTTAGAAAACGACGTTGTACAATTTGTGCAATTTTGAAGTAATGTGGATCTTTTTGGGTCAAAATAACAGAATTTTTTAAAAATTAATTAGACAAACATATTCGCTGAAAAAAAAGTATGCTAGTAGGTAGATTTGAGGAGGACGATCCTCACAAGGCAACGCGTGAGGAATATAATTTGAATATAAACCACACCTAAATGTCAACTTTTTTTCTGTATTTCATTTGACATTTCTCAATTTCAGACTAACTCCATTTGAACCGTTAAAGTTATTCAGGCTTATTATGAAAATGAGCTTTCAAATCAAAATGCATATCGAGCACTTCGTGATTTTTTCGGTCAATTTAATCGTCCAAATGTGCGTACAATCGGAAAAATCGTGCAAAAATTTGAACAAACCAGGCCTGTAGGAGATGTGAAAACACCAGTGCATGCTCGTACTGCAGAAAATATTGCTGCTGTTCGCGATAGTGTGGCTGAAGAGCCGTCCACCTCAACTCGTCGGCGTGCCCAACAATTGCACCTCTCACGTTCGTCATTGATGAACATTATGCATAAAGACTTGCATTTACACGGTCAGAATGGTGGCAAGAAATGGCAACAGTGGATGATCAATTTTCGAAGAAAATCATCTTCAGGGATGAGGCACATTTTCACCTCAGTGGATGCGTCAATAAGCAGAATTACCGCATTTGGGCGAATGATAATCCAAGAGTGATTGTCGAAAAACCAATGCACCCACAAAGAGTGACTGTTTGGTGCGGTTTATGGGCTGGCGGCATCATCGGGCCGTATTTTTTTTCAAAATGAGGCTGGTCAGGCAGTTACTGTGAATGGTGTTCGGTAGCGTGAGATGATAACGAACTTTTTATGACCCGAATTGGAAGATATGGATGTGGACGATATGTGGTTTCAACAGAACGGTGCCACTTGCCACACAGCTAACGAAACAATGGCTCTTTTGCGCGACAAATTCAATGGCCGTGTTATCTCACGTGGTGGCGATGTCATTTGGCCACCAATCATGTGATTTGACACCGTTGGACTTCTTTCTTTGGGGTTATTTGAAAGAAAAGGTGTACGTCGATAAGCCAGCAACAATTCAAAAGCTAAAGGATGAGATAATTCGGCGGTGGGGTGCAATAAGGCCAACGGCAATAAGGCCGAATTCGGCCTTATTTCCATTTGAAAAAGAAATTAAGCCAATTTGGCCTTATTTCCCTTTAAAAGGAACCAATATTAAAACGCCATCAAATAAGTTTTTTAGTTTTATTTAATGAAAAATTAAAGATATAAAGTATTGGAATAATTGTACTTTAGGGCCCATGCTCCTTTTTTCTTTTTTTTTCTAAATGTGCATTTGGAGCTCCTAATGCACATGCTGCAAAAAAAGGTCGGTCTCAAATGGTTTAGGAGATAAAAATCGTGAAAGTTTGAAAAATGTACATATTTTGGAATAATTGCACTCTAGGTACACGCTTCTTTTTTTTGTTTTTTTTTTAAATGTGTATGGAACTTCTAAATCTAATGCTGCAAAAAAAAAAATAGGTAGGTCTCAAATGGCTTAGGAGATAAAAATCGTGAAAGTCTGAAAAATTTACATATTTTTTTATTGAGAAGACTAGGATATTTTATTCTAATAATAGAAATATATATCCGTTTAAATCGAAAAATATGATCGTTTAAATGCTAAAGAACATACATCTTTTTGTAAGTGGTCGAGAAAAAAATGTTAAATATAAACGTAAAAGTTATGAACGAAAATTTATAAAATATGCGCGATTTTTACTAAAATTTTTAATGAAGCTTTAATATTATAAAGAATGAGCGCCGCAGGTTTATAATAAATCGCCGCGATTTTTAATAAAAATTTTTTGGCTGCGGCGCTCATTCCTTATAATATTAAAACTTCTTCACCTTCACTATTGAACTACTGCTAATAAATTTTTCGCGTTGATACAAAAACAAGCACATTGAGGTTGACAATGGCAACTGTTCTCTTGCAAATTGAGTACCTACGCTGAGTCCAGTAACTTTTCAAACAACAGACTACAGGGAGCGTACTTTTTATTAAAAATAATTATAAAAAATAATCCTTAAAAAAAAAAATAAATAACTGGCCATTTCAGCCCTTGAAAGGAGTTTGACCTAGCTTCTTAGGATCAATTGTGTTGTGCGGGTTATTAAGTTTGTACACAATTGACCGAGAAATGGACCTACAGGCTTAACGCCGACTCCGAACGGCGATGAACGAAATGTTCTTATTCTCAAGAAGCTTTACATGGCATTTTGATTACTCTCTGAGGTTTGCCATTGTCTGCAGAGAGGTGGCGGCCGTACAGAAAAACTATTTTAATTGAAATAATTTTCTGTCGCTGCTGGGGTTCGAACCTGGGTCTCCGGGTTCATCGACATAGCGGCCACGCACTTTAACCAACTACGCCAATTATTTTTCGGCCTTATTACCATTTTGCTAAATTTTTTTTTTGGCTTTATTTACTTTTCAAATGGAAAAAAAACCAAATTCACAATTTCGGCCTTATTTCTCTTTGAAAAGGAAATAAAGCCAATTCGGCCTTATTGCCGTTGGCCTTATTGCATCCCGCCAATTCGGCACATTAACGGCATAGAACCTCACTTATGCCTCGACGTCATCGAAAATTTGGACCATCGGATGGTGGTGTGCCACCGAGGTCACGGCGGCCATTTAGCCGATATTTAGTTCCATGCATAATTGAACCATACCAATATTATCATAATAAAAAGAAACGACAATAATTTCCTTAATAACACAGTGTGACGAAATCGACCAAAAAAACAAGCACAACCAAACTTTATAGAAATTCTTAAAGAGGGACATGTTGTGAGTCCATCGCACTTGGTCTGACCTCTCAATGTCGTCACAATTTTTTTTAATTCGTTTTTAAAGTTGAAGGGTTTTATGCTCTAAAAGACATTGGGGTCGAGGACCCCTTTCTAGTACTTACCAGATTTCAACTTTTACAACATGAATTAAAAAAATAAATGTCAAATCAGAAAAAGTCTTTTTGAGCCGTTGCCCAAAACCTTGAAGGCCCTCAATTCAATTTTTATTTGCATTTTTTTATCTTTTAAATAAAACACAGAACTTTATTAGTGGGTAAGCTTTCGCTGATAAGTCACTTTTATTATTTTAATAAGCTACTTTTCACATATAAAAAAGTAGGGTTAGTTTACCTACCATATACTATCTCGTGGGTAAGTGCTAGAACGGGGTGATTGATCTCAATGACCTTTAGGGCAAAAAAGTTGGACTTCTCGAAATAAAAACATTTATATATCTTTCTTTAATGGCGTTTTATTTTCTTGGCAAAAAATTCTGCCCTCTGAAAGTGCAGAATATTTTACATTTTGACCTGCACTCAAAAAGTGTTGAACTGTTCTTAGTCGAGAAAAGATCAGAAAAATGCAACATTTTTTCAATGATGTTGTGTTGACTGTACTGTTGCTTACTTTTGAGAACAATTTTTATAACATTTATTTTGTCATCCGTGAAAAAGCTCAAATTTTAATGAAATGTCAATGATAACATTTAATATTTTCCTAACATGTCACTTTTTTTGTTCATTCAGTTGGTAGCATTTGAGGGCAGAATTTAAAATCGTCGATCTTGAGAGTGAAAAATTCTGCATTTTTTCTACTTTCGAGGTCAACATTGTCGAGAAAAGAACTCGATTTAATTTACAGGTCAGAATTTTATTGAGAAAAAAGCACATAAAGGGCAGAGTTCTCAAAGAGGGCAGAAAAAATGCAGAATTTTTTGAGAAAAGTAAACGCCATAAGACTATAAATGCCGAAGATAAACTTAAATGCTCGACAATGTTTTTTCAAAATTTTCTCACAAAAATGTTTCAGATTATATGGTGGTGCAGCGTACATTTTTTATACACTCGTACACATTCATTCATATAAAAATTCTATTAAAAATAAAAATATGTTTATTCGTTCCATAGTATCTTTTACATTTTTCAAAGATCTATATTGCAATGCTCTAGATATATGTTACTCATCATATTTTCTTTCCAATGAGCTAAAGATGTTCAAACTCGGTTAAGATTTGACAAAATAACAGCACTTTGTACGATAGCAACATATACATGGGAGTCAGTGTTTTCTAAGAAAAAAAAACGATAAAACTGCCGCCATTTTGACAATTCTCAACCGATATTGATGGTTTTGGATTCAATGAAAAAGTATTTTTACGTGCAATGAATTTTTGTGAAAAATATATGTCATTCATGCAGCATTATATCATTTAAATTTATAGAAACATTAATTTTTTCTATGAAATTAGAGAAAAATTAAGGAATTTGGTTCGCTACACGCTTCATTTTGTATTTTATCGTATTTATTTTTATACAGCCTTATTCTACGTAAAATTCTACTGAAAAGAAGTGGAATTTGTTTTTCATTTCCAACAAGGAAAATAGCAGTAAAAATTCAATGAACGTCGGCGCAACAAAAATCGAGCCCTTCAACTTAAAAAACGAATTAAAAAAAATTGTGACGACATTGAGAGGTCAGACCAAGTGCGATGGACTCACAACATGTCCCTCTTTTAGAATTTCTACAAAGTTTGGTTGTGCTTTTTTAGTCGTCACACTGTGTAATTTGTGTTTTATTCAAAATCAACATCGGCCTTTAAAATTTAACTACCCTTTATATATATAACGTACATTAATATTTTTGGGGTTTTAGACAAGGTGATTCCTTATCGTGCGACTTTTTCAACCTGATGATGGCGAAGATCATCCGAGCTGCTGATTTGAGACGCAGTGGCACGATATTCTACAAAAGTATTATGCTGCTGGCGTATGCTGATGATATCGATATCATTGGCCATAATACGCGCGAAATCATAATTGGCCATAATACGAGTCGAATGGGTCTTGCAGTGAAAGCAGATAAGACGAAATACTTAGAGTCAACAAACAAACAGTCCCAGCGTCTTGGAAACCACGTCACTGTTGACAACATCTCCTTCAAGGTTGTAAAGGACTTCGTCTACCTAGGATCCAGCGTAAACTCTTTCAACGATGTCAGTATTGAGATAAAGCGAAGGATAACTCTTGCCAACAGGTGTTACTTTGGGCTGAGTACAAAACTCATGCTGTATAAGTCACTAATCATGCCCGTCCTATTATATGCAGCATATTTGTTGACACTATATTGAAAGTGGCTTTCAGATGCAAAGTCTATAAAATTTAGTCTCTAAAAAAAAAAATAATAAATAACTGGCCATTTCAGCCCTTGAAAGGACTTTGACCTAGCTTCTTATGATCAATTGTGTTGTGCGTGTTATTAAGTTTGTACACAATTGACCGAGAAATGGACCTACATGCTTAACGCCGACTCCGAACGGCGATGAACGGAATGTTCTTATTCTCAAGAAGCTTTACATGGCATTTTGATTACTCTCTGAGGTTTACCATTGTCTGCAGAGAGGTGGCGGCCGTACAGAAAAATTATTTTAATTCAAATAATTTTATGTCGCTGCTGGGAGTCGAACCCGGGTCTCCAAGGTTCTTTGACATAGCGGCCACGCACTTTAACCAACTACGCCACGGACGCCACCGTCTAGTCTAGTCTCTAAACAAGACAAAATAAAATGTTACTGTGCTAAATTGCCCAGCCCTGCTGTATATACACATTTCAGAGCCCATACTTCAGTCTCAATTTTTTTTTTAAGCTTAATCTCTACATTAGCAATATCATCAGTCATGGTATAACAATACAAGGTAGCAATTACAACTGCTTATTTTCTCTTCTACAAGAAAACATCTCCTGCCAAAAACAGCTGTTTGTGAAAATGCATCAAAATTATTTAATTTTTCATTTAATGTAGGGATGCTTTATTTTAGTTCAGATACACTACACATAAAGAGATAATTTCGATTAACGCGGTTCCACTTTACGCGGTATTCTTGAGGAACTAATAAACCGCGTTAAACAAACATTGCCTGTAATATATTTGGTTTCAATGGGTAAATTTCATCGGAAATATATTGTCACAAGGAGTTTTTTACTCAGATTTTCATGTAGAATTCCAAACTGCATATTACCAGCATGGAAAAAATTACTCCTATCTAATATGCACACTAGATCGTATCACCTTGTATGGCAAAACATGTTTTGTTTTTTAAATGGTCTCTGTGGTGCTTTTTTCTTGTTTTCGTTATATCTTCTGTGTTTCTTGTCCGATGCCAAAGATTTTTCATATATGTGTTTATTGTTTTTTGCAATTTTTTTCTGATTTTATTTTTTCGCGAATCTTGTTTTTTTCAATTATCACCCACCTTATCTCAGTTGCTACTATGTTAACAAAATCTAAAAAGAGCAAATAACTAAAGCTCAAAAAAAATCATTAAGACCATGGAAACAAATGCTATCCATAAAATTAATTTTTGAAGCAGTTCCTAACGATTTTATCCCAAATATAACACTTCCAAAATGGTCGTCACTTACACTTGAATTTTTATTAATCTTCTAAATCTTTACGGAATTCAAGCTGGCTGTAGCACTCGTAGCTGTCAAGCTTCGCGAAAACGTGCTCCAAACGATGTTCGTCAGTGACTGCTGTGCCCGACTTGTGCACAATTTGTACGTGACGATCGGTGTTTTGCGAGTTACAAGGATAATCTGTGAAAAACATATAACATGGTAAATACGATTTAAGACGTCAAAATTAATCATTTATTTCATAAAAAAATGACTGGTATGATGTTCACCAGGAATTTTAACCCTAGAATACTAAACATAATTTTTACCCTTTGATACTAATCTTCGTCTGTGAGGCTACTTTTATAAAAAACCCGGTGTTTTGCTTTATATAAATTTTATTTACTGAAACAGTAAGCAAAGGCTTTTTAATTAAAGTCTGTTTATTAAAAAAAAAAAAAACAAAAGAATTAATTCATATTTAAGATTTTTAAAATATATATTTATTATTTAAAAGGAACACATTTGTCATTTCTTGAAATACAGAGATCATTAAAGAAGAAAAAAAAAATAGTTAAATTCATTTTTTGTTTTTAAAACTTAAACAGCTTAAAAATAATTGCTTTAAAGTTATATATAAAAAAAAAAAAAATAGAGGTTTACCTCTTACACAGAAACGTACACATTAATTTTAATTCAGACTTTTTTCGTTACGTTTTTTAACAACATATAACATATAACAATTTGGTCAGGATATATAACAATAGTCAGGACTATCGATAGTTGCACTATCGATAGTGAACTACCATCGATAGTGTCGATTGTTTTCCGATAGTCTTAAAAATTGTTTATATGTATGTAGCAGTCAACATACATTTTATTATAAGCGTAACATGTTTCATACTTAATTTAAGGCAACCGTTCATTTTAATACGGAAAATGCAACCCTGTGCCGTTCATTTTTCTACTTTAATATTTTGCATATTTTTTTCTTTCTCTTTGGCTAAACTTTAGAACAGACGCATCGTAACTTTGCTATCATTTAATAATAAATAAAATTGGAATTTTGAGTTTTAGATACGCCTTTTTTATTTCAACCATTGAGAGAACGCTAAAGTGGTGACCCCGACGTGATTTTGAAACGATAAATTTATTTCCAATTTCACTCGCCATCATTCGCACATCTAAGGTTATGAACGATCAGCCCGTAGAAGGTATCGCCAACCAAGGCCCAGCACCAGGTGCCATTCAATCCGCTGACATCGAAGAAAATGCATACGTTAATGCTGTTGCACCCCCAAGAATAAACCCACCAAATATGACCGCGTCCAACATCGAGTCGTATTTCATGTCGCTCGAGTTCTGGTTTGCTGCTTCAGGCGTAACACACGATATGAAAAAGTTCAATTTAGTCATGGCGCAAGTTCCGCCCAACAAATTGACCGAGCTCCGCACCATCATCGACGCAACTCCACAGCAAAACAGGTACGAGTACATAAAGTCAAAGTTAATCAGTCATTTCGCAGACAGCCAGCAGCGGCGCTTGCAGCACGTGCTATCAGACATGCCACTAGGCGACCGCAAGCCGAGCCAACTTTTTAACGAAATGAAGAGACTTGCAGGCGAGTCGCTAAGCGAGATGGTACTGCTTGACTTATGGACATCGCGACTTCCACCACACGCTCAAGCAGCGATCATTGCATCAAAAGGGGACAGTGCCGATAAAATCACCATCGCAGACGCAATCGTTGATTCAATGAGCCTGCGCAACATCAATGCTGTCGAATTGTCGTTATCGAAAACACCATCCGCACCTTCGCCAGGACAAGCATCAACGTCCAGCTGCAGCCTTGAGTCGCTGCAATTTGAAATCGCCCAGCTTACAAAAAAGTTTGATGAAGTTATGTCCCGACGCGGTCTCGATTACTCGCGTTCTCGCTCTCATTCTCGCGGCCGTAACAACCGCTCTTCGCCACATCGTACGACAAGCTCAACTAACCATTCAACGGACAACATATGCTATTATCATCGCACGTACGGTTCCAGGGCACGCAAGTGCAGAGCCCCATGCAGTTTTCAACAATGACTCACATTAACTAAACGTGCGCCCGAGCTTGGCGGACGCTCTGGCGCGGCCTCAATATTCCGCCTTCAGGTAGCAGACACCAGCACAAATTTGCAGTTTCTTATAGATACGGGCGCTGACGTGTCTGTAGTACCAAAGGGCTCACGTTTAGTTAAGGTCAAACCTACATCAATGCAGTTGTTCGCAGCGAATGGCACGCCGATCAAGGTCTATGGTGAAGCCCTTCTTAAAGTTAATTTAGGCCTGCGCAGAGAGTTTTTATGGACCTTTGTCATCGCAGAAGTGTCAACAAGCATAATTGGCGCCGATTTTATAAGCCATTTTGGACTTTTAATCGACCTCAAACGAAAACGCCTTATCGACAACACTACTGCTCTTGTGTCAACAGGTAAGATTGCACGCATAAGTTATTTTACAATCAAAACATTTTGTGCTACGACACCGTATGCAGATCTACTCAGAGAATTTCCATCGATAACACGAATTACGCAACCTGGAACTGCTGTGCAAACATCAGTTGTTCATCGCATACATACAAACGGACATCCAGTTTTTGCTCGACCACGTCGCCTGTCACCCGAAAAACTTGCCGCTGCCCGTGCAGAGTTCGAGCACCTGATGAAACTGGGTATTTGCAGGCCATCGAGTAGTAGCTGGGCCAGCCCGCTCCACATGGTGCCAAAGGCTGATGGTTCGTGGCGGCCATGTGGGGATTATAGAGCGTTGAACGCAATTACGGTTCCTGACAGATACCCGCTGCCCTACTTACAGGATTTTACGACAATTTTGCACGGAAAGACCATATTTTCCAAGGTCGACCTGCAAAAAGCCTTTCATCAGGTGCCCGTCCATCCAGATGATGTACCCAAAACGGCTATAACGACGCCTTTTGGGTTGTATGAATTTAATTTCATGACATTTGGGCTACGCAACGCCGCTCAAACCTTTCAGCGCTTGCTCCACGAAGTTGTCCGAGGTCTAGAGTATGTTTTCCCGTACATGGACGACTTGTGCATAGCATCGTCGTCGCCGGAGCAGCACAAAATCCATTTGCGTCAAGTTTTTGAGCGGCTTAAGCGCTACAATCTCGCGATCAACATATCCAAATGTGAATTTGGCAAAACAGAGCTAAGTTTCCTAGGACACCTAGTGTCCGCTCACGGTATTCGTCCCTTACCTGAGCGTGCAGAGGTCATCAAAAATTTTCAAAAACCGTCGACTGTGAAAGAGCTAAAAAGCTTCCTTGCTGTAATAAATTTTTACAGGCGCTTTATACCGCGGGCAGTTGAGGCTCAGGCGCCGTTGTATACGCTCATACCAGGGAACGTGCGAAACGATAAATCCTCCCTCGTTTGGTGTGACGAAACGTCCGCCGCATTCGAAAGATGCAAGTGCCAGCTCGTTGATGCAACTATGCTTGCGCATCCTGCCAAAAATGCTGATTTATCTCTTTGGGTCGACGCATCTAATATTGCTGCTGGTGCCGTACTCCACCAGGTGGTCGGCGGTAAAATCGAACCACTCGGGTTCTTCTCAAAGAAATTTGACAAAGCGCAGCTTCGGTACAGCACGTATGACCGTGAACTTACGGCTATATATCTTGCGGTACGACACTTTAAGTTCATGGTGGAAGGACGATCATGTCACATTTATACCGATCACAAGCCGATCACCTTTGCGTTTCATCAGAACCTGGAAAAAGCGTCAAGCCGTCAAGTCCGACAGCTGGATTTCATTGGCCAGATCACCACCGATATTCGTTACATTGAAGGAAAAGAAAATGTGACCGCCGATCTGCTCTCCAGGATAGCATCGCTGGAAACGGTTCCCTTAACAAACTTTGACGAGCTCGCCGATGATCAACAAAATGATGCAGAGATTCGAGAATTCTTGAAGCCAGGTAATTCGAGTGGCACAATTAAGCTGAAACTTTTTACTATTCCAGGCAGCTCCAAGCAGCTATACTGCGACTGTTCGACCAACAAAATCAGGCCCTTTGTTACAAAAAAATTTAGAGAAAAATTTTTGAAAGCAACGCACAGCTTGTCGCACCCTGGAACGCGAGCAACAGCCAGATTAATGACGCAGCGATTTGTCTGGCCAAATATTCGATATGACAGCATATCATACGCTAGACGATGTCTTCAGTGCCAGAGATCGAAGGTAACTCGACATACCTATTCGCCACTCGCTCGTTACCCAGAAATCGAAGGCCGTTTTCAACACATTAACATCGATTTAGTTGGTCCATTCCCTTCAAGCGGTGGATATCGTTATTGTCTTACAATAGTAGACAGGTTCACCAGGTGGCCCGAAGCTATTCCGATCCCCGACATGAACGCCACTGCAACGGCGGAAGCACTAATTCGAGGTTGGATATCGAGGTTTGGAGTGCCTACCCGAATAACTTCAGACCAAGGTCGGCAGTTCGAAAGTTCACTTTTCGAGGAACTTATGCGAACCCTGGGTGTAAATCATCTTAGGACGACGGCCTACCACCCTCAGTCCAACGGTATCGTGGAAAGGTGGCATAGAACCTTAAAGGCAGCTATTTTGTGCCATAACCCCAACCGATGGACCGAACATCTTCCAACAATTTTGCTGGGCTTGCGCACAACCTACAAAGAGGACATAAAGGCGACACCAGCAGAGTTAGTCTATGGCACAACGTTGCGAATTCCATCAGAGTTTCTTATCGAAGACACGAACAACAAGGTAGAAACTGAACTTGTCACTGAGCTGCGGGAAACTATGCGTACCTTGCGTGCGCCCAACACATCTTGGCATTCAAAAAAACCAGTCTTCGTTCACCAAGACCTCGACAAATGCACCCACGTTTTTTTACGAAATGACTCAATACGACCATCGTTATCTCATCCTTATGATGGACCTTTCGAAATTTTGCAGCGAGCTGAAAAATTTTTTAAGATCAGTATTAATGGCAGATTAAAGTGCGTTTCCATTGACAGATTGAAGCCAGCTTACATGGCGAATCAGGAAGAGATCTTCGAAACTCCAGTTCCACCTATCACTTCGACTTCTGTGCAGACACCATCGGTTACAAGATCCGGACGCCATGTTACAATACCATCAAGATTTTTGTGAACATGGTCTTTTCTAAATGGGGGGTACTGTAGCAGTCAACATACATTTTATTATAAGCGTAACATGTTTCATACTTAATTTAAGGCAACCGTTCATTTTAATACGGAAAATGCAACCCTGTGCCGTTCATTTTTCTACTTTAATATTTTGCATATTTTTTTCTTTCTCTTTGGCTAAACTTTAGAACAGACGCATCGTAACTTTGCTATCATTTAATAATAAATAAAATTGGAATTTTGAGTTTTAGATACGCCTTTTTTATTTCAACCATTGAGAGAACGCTAAATGTATATTGCTGCTTTACATCAATGCATACAGAACACAAAAAAAACCCCGTGAAAAAATGTAAATAATTACGACTATTTTTCCATTTTGTAGTTTTTATCTTAATATCTTCAACTATTTATCTTCTTAAACCTTTGGAAAACTTGATTTCTAGTCAAGAAACGTCCCTTCTGATAAAAAATTTACTATCATACATCGACTATAAAGAGCACTGTTAGATCAAGTTATAAAAAGATCTGAAAACAAAGATTTTTCAACTATATACTGTCCATTTTTAAAGAAGCCATTGATTTTTATTTAAAAATGTAAGCATATCTACATTTTTTTCTTTTAATTGCGATCTACGCATCGAAATAATTTGTCCTGTTTTACTAAAAATTCTCTTCGATTCAACGGATGTTGCAGGAATACATAAGAATTTAAGTGCACACTCCTTGAGAAAACAAAGTTCATTGCCATTTATCTTATAAAAAAAATGTTTGCTTTCTTTAAAAACTTATATTGTCCTAAATTTAAATAATTCATACCTTCCAAAATAGCAAAGGGTCAGAGTCTTGTGATGTGTTCGGACTTTCAAAATATTTGGTGTTTAATATTTCCAAATCCATTTTCGTTGACCGATATTTCTCGTTCAATCGACTCTCCAAGAAACTAAAAAATGAGAACGTTTTTGTGCTACAAGCTGCTTCAGATTGAAAACTTTCATTTTCTTCACTTTTGTTTAAATTGGTCGATGTAGTAAGTATATGAAGCTCATTTTTAAGATGACTTGAAGCCATTTCAGCATTACTCAGCATTCAAAAACCTTCTTTTTTAAATCGAGGATCTATTATAGTTGCAATTTCGGTCTTTTTCAGCAAGTCATATTCAAATAATCTATTCTCAATCGATTTTTTCAGAATCAAACATAATTTTTGCCCCTCTGAAGTAAAAACTTGTTCTTGTACTTCCAGCATTTTGCGATGAAGACCATTTACAATTGGTATAATTAAAGATATAGTTACATATTTACTTGCAGAAGTTTGCTCAGAAGCATCTTTAAAAATTGAAAGTAATTTTTCTATCTCATGCAGAATAATTATTTCTTCAGCAGTGAGCGTTGGAGGTGCTTAACGATTGATAATAGTACCTTTGATAGTACATCTTTTGTTTGCAGAGTTCTCTGTATCATTAAAAAAGTACTGTTCCACCTAGTTGGTACTTCCTGAATCAGAGTTAATTGCTCACCATTCTGTTCTGATTTAAATTTTCATTTGCAATGGTGCTACTTTTAAAAAAAGTAGCAATTGTTTTACATTTTGACAGTATTCGATGTAAGGAGTCGTTTTTGTGATATAATTTCAACCCGTCTTGAACAACTAAATTAAGTGTGTGTGCAAAACATGAAAGACGACTCTTTTGTAATAAACCACATGCCTTAATCATACTCGAGGCGTTATCTGTAACTATACATGAAACCTTATCGTTTCATCATAAGTACATCTTCCAAAGAGTTCATCTAAAAGTTTTTTTGTTGAAAGAACTGCTGACTTCATGGACAGACCATTATTAACGAAGTGGCACGTTACTGTCAAATAATTTTCATTAGCACACGATGTCCAGCAGTCGCACGTAATTCCTAAATACTTTACACTTTCTAAATCATTCGTTAATTTATTTTTAGCATCATCAAATAATTCTTTCATATAAACATTTCTAATAGTAGTCTTGCTTGGCAATTTATAACGCGGATCTAAAATTTTCACAAATTGTTGAAAACCTTCATTTTCGACGATATTAAAGGGTTGGGTATCTGTGGCAATCATATTACTTAAAGCACGGTCAATGTCATTTTTCCTTGCTGAATTATTGTCATATTCAATTGCTCTTTTAAAATAGGATTCCATCGACTTCATACTATATCGTGCATTACTGGAACTACTACCCTGATTTATTTCTGTACTGGTTTCAGCAGCAGTCCAACTCCTTAATTCTGGATGGAACCTTTTTAAATGATCTTGCAAATTCGTTGTGTACCCACTGTGTTTGCCACAATTAAGACATTTGGCTAATTTTTTATCTGCTGACTTTTTAAAGTAGTTCCAAACAAATGAAAATTTCTTGCGTTTCACTCCAGTTCTTTTTCGCGGAACTTCCTCATCTGACTCTGAATGAGAACAAGAACTGCCGCAACAGCTTTGTGCTTCGATGGAAGATGCCTTTTCTGAAAAAACTAATACTTGTTAAATAATAACCAGTATACAAAAATAATTTACAAACCTTTTGCTTTCTATGTTAAATATTTATCCATTTTTGCAAATTTGTGCTTATTTGCTTTTTTTTTGATAGATCCGCTTTTCTTTGCTAAATAGCGTGTGCAGGGTTGCAACGTTTTACGGTTGCAAAATATGTAAAGCAAACAAAAAAGGTAGCAATGAAAGCATGGGGAGAAATTAAATTAAAGAGAGCAACAATTATTATTTTGTTTGCAAAACTTTGTATGCAAACTATCGAAGATAGTGAAAAGCGCTATCGAAGCACTATCGATAGTATTTTTTGTACTATTGATTGTGGCGATAGTAGAAAACCATCGATAGTGGCGATAGTACTATCGATAGTTTTCCACCACTCCTTTCTTCCAAACGTGTAGAGCACCAATTGCTGCATAAATCTTTGCTTAGTTTTTTCATGTAATTTCTTCTTGTCATTGGTTTAGTCTTCGAAGCTTCACAATTTGAAACATGAATTATGTAAATGTTTTTTTATATAAATTATATAAATAGCCATATTCATTAGGGCGTATCGAAAAATTTAGATCGTATTCTAAGAGGTCTCAAAAGTTGCATGGGGTTGTCAAGATCACCCAAAAAAAATTTTAAGGAAAAAAAAGGATGTCTTCCTGCCCCGCGAGGACAAAGTTGTTTTTTGAGGAAAACAGTAAAAAATAATGACCTTAAAATGCTTTGACTTTTATAAAAAAAACTACGTGTGTCTTAAAGCAAAAGTAGGTATAGGATTAAACTAACGATATATTGGTAAACACGATGCCACTCACGATTTTTATCCACAGTGTCCTATGTGAAGGATATTCGAAGCTAAAGTTGTAATCGATAGCACAGAACTTTTGATTGTAACCCAATAGTCTAAATTTTGGTGGTATTAATTATAGTGTTAACGTATTCCTTAAATTTGGCGAATTAATAATTATCATAATTTTTGCATATGCATTTTCCTATTTTTGAAAAATGTGTATTTGAATGCAATTTTTTAACGTTTTAAAAAAATGAATATAAGATGGTCTATCTGGGGTATCAGAAATGGTACCGACGGTAATTTTCTCAATTTGGATTCTTCAAATATTTCTGAAGAACACCCTGTCTAAAAGTTTTAATTTAAAACTCCAGTTTAAGGCCACAATTTTATTTTCTTCCGTTACAGCTTCTTGGAACGTGGTCGAAGTGGATTGAAGGTTGACATCATCCATTGGTTTAGAGACAACTATATTCTGCATGTCATCGTCAGACTCAGCAACATAGGTGGTCGGCTGCACTATCGTGCGAATCGAAATCTTCTTCCAAATTGTCGTCATCTTCACTTCCATTTAGCGAAATCTCTTCCAGCCATTTTATAATTTTTTCATCGGAGGTAGCCATCTCAAAAGCTTGAAAAAAATTTGTACAAAGCTTAGATTATAACAATTAAACAAAAAAAAGCTCAAACACGAATGCAAAAAAAAAAACACAAAAAAATTACCTTAAACACTAAGCATCGCCTCACAGGCGACTTGCGTATCGATAACTCAGCAACTTCACGGCTTAGCGCAAAAAGTGTCTGCCTCCAAGCTAGTGCAACACTAAACTGAGTTAGCAAGAAGACATGCTGTGATATTCGTAAACGATCGTCAAATATTTAAAAAAAAGAATTTTCTGCGTCTCTCAGGCGAAGATTAGTATTCTAGGGTTAATAATGACGTCTGAGTACTGTAGATCAGTCAATTGCTCTTGAGTACAAAACTGAAGATATGGTGGATCAGTGATCTGAAATTTGGTCCAATCGATAATTTCAACGTATGCGGTGCTGCCATATTGGATAAAGGGCTGTTGGTTGGGTGCACGAAATTGCCGAATACGACCTGATAGGTTTGAACGGGCTTTTTTGATCTTTGCGACCTTTGACGGGAAAACTTTTTTGACCTTTGCATTATGTTCGTGCATGTTAATCGCGTTACCTTCAGAAATACAAAGAACCTGATATATTGGAAGATAACGATGATAATGATAGGGCAGATCTACCAATGCCTAGCACATCAAATGCAGCTCAATCGAATCGGATTTTTCAATCGGTTATAAATCTTATGTAAAATGCAAATGTTTTGTGCAAACATATATTTAAAAAAAAAATAAATACTAAAATTAATATTTCATGAAATAACAGCACTTTTTCATTTTATCTCATTGAAAAATAGACAATTTCCTTACAAAATACACAACGGGTCAATATGACCCAGATAAACGGGATTAAGTTGTAAAACATGCAAACGGGTCTAAGGTTAAAGTTGAAAAAAAGGCAAAAAGACTTGAGACACAAACTCACTCTAATGTGAATTGTAGGAACCTGTACCCGATTTTCGGGGGTTTATTATCAGTGGCGGATCTAGGACTCGCCCGAGGGGGGAGAGGGGTCTGAAACTACAGTTTTGTAGCCCGAGGGGCGAGCTGAAACGACTTTTAGGGCGGTTTTTCCTCATACAAAAAATTCTACAAGGGGAGAGATGGGAGGCTATAGCCCTTTCAGCCCGTATGTAGATTCGGTTATTACTAGTAATTTTGACTAAAAAGGCAGAATAAAATTTATTTTAGTTGTTTTAACCTGTTTTAACGTAGAATACTTTATACGGTAAGGTAGGGGCGTTGATCTGGTGCACAAAATTTTGAGAAAATGTTTGTCACTTTCATTATAAGTTTTTAATACTTTATGCATGCATTGAAGAAAATTCAAGTATGGTCGTAACATATTTAATATGTCTTCTTTTGATTTGTATTTAAATAATCATATTGCTACACATAATTTTTTGATTCTATAAGTAAATCAAAATTTAACTCTTTCAAATTTTGTATTATTTTCATATGCTTTGTATTTTATGTATTATAACATCATGTGTAAGAGCAGTACGATTATCTGTGTGTTCATCACAGAACCAGTGTGAGAAAGAGAAGAAGTATAATGACCAAGTATAGGCAAATGCAAACTGAAAATGCAAAAAGAGCGAACGATGTGTACATACACAACATTGATAAGCGAAGCAGAGAAACAAAATTGTGCTTACCCAGTTGGCCACGTCTTTAAGACATCCTCAATGTCTTAATGACTAACGTATTCTACGTCTGACCTATGCGCCCGTGTTATCTAACACAGGCTTGAGCTTTTTTTTTTTTTGTTAAAAGGTCCCCACAGCATTAGTCCCCATAGCTGTACTATCCAAGTTAATTCGACGTGTACAAAATAATGTTGAAGAATGGAACGAATGGTTGTCGAGGAATTGGTTTTCATTAAAAAAAATATTTTTGTCCCATGCGAAACATAGTTGCAAGCGATTATGTTTTTAACCCTCAAGGACCTAAAAAAAAATTTTTTGATCTAGATTCCAAAATTTTAAAATGTTTTTATTAATGATGGTCTATTGTACGTACGCCATAAAAGTTTCATAACTATATGTTTAAAAATGAGAGAGATATGAATATTTCAACTTTAAGGCTTTTTCCACGATTTTCTCTAACTAAAACAGAAAACCGCTGGTAGCACTATCTAAAAATTAAAATAAATTTTTTCTTTAATTTTGGTTTCCATAATTTGATATAACCATCCCATTTTCGAACGAGCTCGGTTGATTTTCGAAATTTTTTTTTTTTTTAATCACCCTAATATACATATAATATATATTTTTTTATATTTATATAAAAAATTATATTATATGTATATAAAAAATGCGTGAAAAAAATGCAAAACGCATCCGATAGCACACAAATTAAAGTGAAAACAAATGCCTACTCAGATACCTTCAATAATGCGACAAGTGAGGAGAGCATGAACATTTTAATGTTTCAATAATAATATACACACAAAGTTAAACTCATTAACTGAGTATGTTTAATACAGTGAAGTTCACGTAGTACCACGCGTGGTGAGACTCGAAAACTTTATTCGAGAATCGAAATAAGTACACGATCGAATGCACGAAGTTCTCCCAATCAGTTGGTGCTGAAACTTCAAGCTGGAACGTTCGCGCCACTTGGTCGTGTGTTTTGCACTGCACGAACTGTTTGAGGCATATGAAAATCAGTAATTTGCAGACTTTTATAATTATGATGGTAATGACAATGATAATGATAGTGATAATGATAATGATATTGACAATGTTAATGGTTATGACAATGATAATTATAATACAATTCTTACTTAATACCTGCACAACAATTTTTGTCAGTGCGGACCAGTGTTGCCAGATTGAGATAAATTTCCCTAATTGAGGTAATTTTTTTCTCATTTTTTGGGCAGAGGTAAAAAAGGTAATTTTTGACCAAAAATGGGTAAATTTTTCGAAAATAATTTTTTTAGACTTGTTAATTTTTCGAGTTATTGGCAGCACTTTAAGCTCTCTAAACATACTCACAAGCAGTTTTATATTCTTGTGAATCATCCTGTGTAACAAAAAAAATAATTGAATTATCCATCTCTAGTTGCTGAACAAAGACCCCTTTTACATTGGTCAAAACTTGAAATCAAGACTGTGAGTTTGTTGATGAAAGACGCGGACATCAACGTGAGAGAGGGTAAAAGTTTAAAAGGGAATAGCAAAGAATTGATTTCAAGTCTTGACCAATGTAAAAGGGGTCAAAGGAACAAGGGGCCAAGAATTAAATTTAAAAATAGCAAAAAAAAAGTCCCGGTTTATACACGTCAAGAGGTGACGGTCAACTTTTGCATTTGTTGATGAGAGATAAATATACGTATACTAACAAAAAATTATAACGGGTGTTAATCATTTAAAATTTTTTAATTTTTTTATTTTGGGAAAAGGTTTCTCCGAAAGTGGTAAATTTTTTCCCAAATAAGGGTACATTTCAGTTCGTCTCTCTGGCAATACTGGTGCGGACAGCGAGAGAGCTACAAACACTAGCACTAGCAAAAGTCGAATATTGTGGTAGTATGCGTGTGAACACCACTGGTTTAATACCAATACAAAAAAAAAAAAAAAAAAAATTAAGATAAAAATAATGGTTTAAAAAAAATTAGTTTTTTTTTATTAAAAATATTTTTTAAAGTTTTGCTTTTTTCTGATTACTTAAGTTTTGATCCAATACATGAAAATATTAAACGTCTTAATAACTTATATTAATAATACAACAAATTTTCGAACTTGGCTAAAAATATTACTACTTTTTTCGTTAAATTTTTGTCAGACTTTGAAGGCGTCAAAAATCCTTATAATTTTTTCTTTTAAAAATTGACAATGCAGTTTTTCCTCTGTCTATCTAAAATAGATATCTGAAGTAAAAAATTTTTTTGAAACATCTTTAAAAATTAGGTTTTGGCCGTCTTTTTTCGATTTGGAACCGATGTGCGGCGTGAACATTCCAGCTTGAAGTTTCAGCGCCAACTAAGTGATAAGACTTCGTGGGTTTGATAGCTGAATTACAATACTGCGTTAGGTCGGTCGTGCGCTGACCGTACGTTGGTCTCCGTTGTAAAAACTTTACGATATAAGCTGTCAAAACGGACGACCTCAAACTTTGCAAAACTAAATGTTGCGTTGACAGATCGTGCGTCTATCATTTTGGTGATGCCAATAAAAGCAGCTGTACTAAAAATCCCACAAAACGTCCCTTTTTCCGAAATCATGCAATTATAATTTTAATCAATGAGATTTTTTCAATGATTGATCAATGATTTTTTTTATAAAATGTGATTGCTTGATGTCATTATTTTTCTTGTTTTTGTTAAAATTACTGGTATTGATTATATTATTACCGTTAATTTTTGCCGAGATTTTTGCAAATTTTGAGAGCAAAATGTAGGAAATTTTGTCAACGAAAGCAAGTTGGAAATATGTATGGAAAAATTCATGTAAATTTGTGTATAGAAGTTTTTTGGGTACGGTGCGTGTTTTGGGGCAATTTTAATCAATTTTTATCCACCTTGAACACCAGAGGGCGCTTCAGTACAGATTTAAAGAAAATCGGTACATAGTGCTTTTCATGTACGCTGAGTGTTTTGCTTCTATCTTTTTTGACCCATATTGAACACCAGAGGGCGCTGTAGTACAATTTTTTATGCGATTAGAATGAAAATTGGTATATTGTGGTTTTGAGGTACGGTGAGTATTTTGGCGCTATCTTCTTTGATCCAACTTGGACACCAGTTGGTGCTGTAGTTCAAATTTTTTTACAAAATCGCCTTAAACTACAATATGCCTACCATAGGCGTAGAAGGATATCACCAAGTGGAACTCCATTGTGAGTTTTAATGTTATGCGACTTTAATTTCCATAGCTATTCGATATAAAAACTTTGGCATGTATGGGTGGAGCCACACCGCCTTGAGCAATGCCTGTCCAAATTTTTTAGTAGAAATGCATCACCAAATAGTAATTCTATTCTAAAATTCAACGTTTTGTGACTTACTTTCATAGGCTATTCGATATCAAAAATTGTAATTGTATGGGCGGAGCCACACCCTCTTGTACAATGCCCGTCTCGGTTTTCTAGTAGATGGACATTACCAAGTAGCAACTCCATAACGAGTTTCATTATTATGCGGCATTTAACTCCAAAGCTATTTGATACCATAAGTTTGACTTATATGGGCGGTGCCATGCCCCCTTGTCCAATGCTCACTCAATTTTTCCAGTCAAAGGACAAGACTAAATGGCACATTATTACCGAGTTTGATTGATGTGTGACTAATAGTTCGAAAGTTATACCCACAATTTGCGGAGCCGAAAAAGTGCCACACTCTTTTCCCAACGCCCATAAAACTTTACCATTGGAACGGCACATGTAAATCGAGGCCGAACACCTAATTCCAATGTTGTGCGACCTATAATTCTTAGTTATTCGATATTGCAGATTCGAGCTGCCACGCCCCCTTGTACAATGCTCGCTGAATCACTTGTAATTAGTGAGTACTTGGGTACAACTTTACAAAAACAAAATGAACGGCATTTGCCAATCTACCTTACCACAACATCCCTTTGTGTGTCATATTATAAAGAGCTGCACGGGTGTGTTTGCAAGACATTCGTTTGTTTTTGCATGCTCACTCTATTCAACTCTCATCTTTAACAGCATTTAAACACTAACAATATAGAGACCAAGAACAAACGAGCATATAGCATATCGAAAACAAGACAAACGAGAACTTCTTCAAAGCGAGCATATAAAGTAAAATAAAAATGTGTTGAAATGTGTTGATATGCTCGGTGCTAGACACTGAGTACTGGTGTATTTTATGCTTTTTTTTTAATATTATTTGACAATGAAATTAAAAGTCTAACTAATAAAACGAATATAGAATTAACGAAAGAAACAACAACTTGCACGCACATAATGTTTGTTGTTATTGTTTTGTGCTTAAAAGGTTTTTCTGCTTCATATCAGATCAAAGAAAAAAAATCGAATGTTTTTATTTCTCTATAACATAGTTGTTTTATTCGATGTGCTCGTTGTTTTTTGCATTGATTTGATTGTCTCGATTTGATCGTATCGAATATATACTTACTTACTTATCTGGCGCTTACAACCGTAAGTCGATTTTGGCCTCGTATAAGAAATTGCGCCAGCCATTTCTGTTCTGCGCTTGCTGGTGCCAGTTGGAAACACCAAGCGTGGTCATGTTATCCAACACCTGATCCTTCCAACGAAGATGTGGGCGTCCTCTTCTGCGTTGACCACCACCGGGCACCGAATCGAATATTTTTTTCGCTGGAGCGTCGTTTTCCATTCGCTCAACATGACCTAGCCAGCGGAACCGCTCGATTTTAATGTGCTTAACTATGTCTATGTCAGCGTACAGCTCATACAGCTCTTGGTTCCATCGAATTCGGTACTCGCCATTGACGCAGATTGGACCGAAGATTTTACGAAGGATCTTTCTCTCGGTGGCTCCCAGAGTGTTGTCAATTCTAGATCCCAGGTAGACGAAGTCCTTAACAACCTCGAAGGAGATGTTGTCAACAGTGACGTGGTTTCCAAGACGCTGGGACTGTTTATTTGTTGACACTAGGTATTTCTTCTTATCTGCATTCACTGCAAGACCCATTCGACTCGACTCTTTCGCTAATCTGGAGAATGCTGCACTGACTTCGCGCGTATTATGGCCAATGATATCGATATCATCAGCATACGCCAGCAGCATAATACTTTTGTAGAATATCGTGCCGCTGCGTCTCAAATCAGCAGCTCGGATGATCTTCTCCATCATCAGGTTGAAAAAGTCGCTCGATAGGGAATCACCTTGTCTGAAACCTCGTTTGGTATCGAACGGAGGAGTGAGATCCTTCCCGATCTTAACTGTGCTGCTGGTGTTGCTCAGTGTCATTCTGCAAAGACGGAGGAATATCAAATTCAGGCATGGTGGAGTATAGATAATTCCTTATAGGACTGTCGAAGGTGGCTTTATAATCGACAAAAAGATGGTGTGTGTCGATCTGTTTTTCTAGGGTCTTCTCCAAGAATTGTCGTAGCGTAAATATCTGGTCTATGGTGGATTTACCAGGTCTGAAGCCACACTGATAAGGTCCAATCAGCTGGTTTACGATGGGTTTAGTCTTTCACATAATACACTCGATAGGACCTTATATGCGATATTAAGAAGGCTTGTCCCACGGTAGTTGGCGCAAATTGTGGGATCGCCTTTCTTGTGGATTGGGTAGAGCACACTGAGGTTTCAATCGTTTGGAATGCATTCTTGCGACCATATTCTGCATAGAAGCTCATGACTGCATTTAAATAGAGCTTCGCCTCCATTCTTGAAGAGCTCAGCCGGCAAGCCATCGGCTCCTGCGGCTTAGTTGTTTTTAAACCGAGCTATAGCTTTCAAGACTTCACTATGGTCGGGCAGCGGAACTTCAACGCTGTCGTCCATAATTGTGGTTTCCGGGATATCATCTCTGTTGGCGGGATTGTTGTTGTCGTCGCCATTCAGAAGCCTAGAGAAGTATTCCCTCCACATCATCAGTGTACTCTGGATTTCTGTCACTAGATTCCCATTTTCATCCTTGCAGGAAGAGGCCCCGGTCTTGAAACCATCGGCCAGGCGTCTTATTTTTTCAAAAAATTTTCGGACCTCATTTCTGTCACCATGTATCTCAATTTTCTCGCACTCACACATTTCCGCTTCCCTTTTCTTTCGCCTGAAAATGGGTCTCTCTTCAATCCTCTTCTCTTTCTATCGCTATTTAGCAGCACGCGTTACAACCGACTGCAGGGTGGCTTTGTAGGTGGCACCTTTTTCTGCAGTGGCGTCGCGACACTCCTGGTCGTGCCACTGGTTTCGACGAGGGCGGTGATAGCCTATCACCCATTCGGCAGCCGTACGCATAGAGTGGGAAATGTGATTCGACTGAGCGCATATATTGTCGATCGGAGGAGTGCTTTCTTGAAGCAGGAGTGAGAGTCGAGTAGCGAAGTCTTCGGCTGTGTTTTGATTGCAGCTTTTCGACGTCTTAATTTCTCTGTGCTGGATTGCGCGCATTCTTGGTTACGCACAGACGTGTACGGATATTGGCTGCGACAAGATAATGATCCGAGTCTATATTGGCACAATGGATCGCGCGTACATCTAAAACACTGGAAGAGTGCCTTCCGTCAATCAAAACGTGATCAATTTGGTTACGCATTTTTTGATCAGGAGACAGCCAAGTTGCTTTATGAATATCGAGATGCCTGAATCTAGTGCTACAAACGACCATGTTTCGCGCTGCGGCAAAGTCAATCAGCCTCATTATGTTATCGGAGGTATTGTCGTGGAGGCTGAACTTTCCGACTGTTGGACCAAATATATTTTCTTTTCCCACCTTGGCGTTAAAGTCACCAAGCACGACTTTTATGTCATGGCGGGGGCTGCGCTCATAGGCCTCTTCAAGGCGCTCGTAGAAGCTGTCTTTGGTCTCATCGTCCTTATCTTTTGTCGGAGCGTGCGCACAAATCAGGCTTATATTGAAGAATCTTGCCTTGACACGGATTATGGCAAGTCGTTCGTTCACAGGTGTGAATCGCAGGACATGATGCCGTAGTCTCTTGCCAACCACAAATCCGCATCCAAATTCGTGCTTCTCCGTATGGCCGCTGTAGTCGATATCACAGGATGCTTGCCGTAAGCAACCCTGTCCCTTCCATCGCATTTCTTGGATTGCAGTGATATCAGCTTTGTATCTGTCTAAGATATCTATGAGTTGGATAGAGGCACCATCCCAATTAAGGGTTCGGACGTTCCAGGTGCATATCCGTAAATCGTTGTCAGTTTTTCGTTTGCGGTAGTCGTCATCAGATTTGGGGATAATTTTTATCTTATTTCTTATGCGTTTCATTGAAATTTTGTTTTTACGTGGTGGGCTTCAAACCCAACGCACAACCCTTTAAAGGCAGGGGGCCCGCCGCTCAGATTAGCCGTCAAACCAACGGTTGGCAGTGTGCCGTTTCTAGAGGACATCACGCAGAGGTTTGAGTCGACTTGAGACGACTTTGACATGGATAATGCTGGCCCCACCAGGTTGAGGCAGTCAGACACGTTGCCATGTGAAGATCGCCCCCTTGACCCTCACGCGTTGCCTTGTAAGGATCGTCCTCCGATCGTATCGAATATATAAAGCATTTAAATATATTGAGAAAGTACATATCTTGGTGAGAGGCTACTTACTTTAAAGAATAAAGTAAATAGAGAACAAGACAATCAAATGCTCGATGCACTTTATTATATCGAATCAGGCCCGTAGCCAGGATTTACCTAAGGGGGGGGGGTTTGGATTAAAAAAAATATCGATAGTTTTTGATATCGATAAATGAAAAGGTATTTTTTATATAATTACCAGAAAGATGGGAAAAATCAGTGTCTAGAAATGGACAATACTTTGAAAAATCAATTAGTAACAAATTTTTCACAATAAAGCGACAAACTTAAAAAAAAAACACTTTAAAACTTTTTTCTACACCAAATACATAGAACAAAAATTAATTTACATTATTTTTGTTTATTTTATTTATTTATACTAGAGGACCCGGCAAACTTCGTCCCGCCCTAAATTCGAGCAATCACGATTCCACCCGAAATTAATTTCTTATCGAACATTTATGATCGATAACAAATGCTGCCAATCGAATTTCAATTATTGATTGAATGAAACACTCCAATATCCCATAATAACACGTAATGTAATAGGCTGCTATTATTCGAATTCAAAAGATTGTGCTGTCATATCATTTTATTGCGAATTCTATTAGAAAATTTTTTAGTACATTTCAATTTGAATAAAAATAGTCAGCTCAACTGTTTGTTTTGAAGCCATGAGGTGGTCCAAGGATCGATCCTCACAATGGGCAAACAAATAATTTTTTTTTAAAGTTATTTTTTATTTATTGAAATGACAGCTTTTGTGATTTTTGGAGTAAAAAATTAATATGTTGGAGCTTTCTTCAAATATGGTTTATTAAGTGCTTAAATTTAATTTATCAACGAAAATAAATTGGATGAAATATATGAACGGAGTTATTTTCATCGAAAGTAATAAATACGAATTTCTGATAGTTTTTTGTTCATTTCATTTTATTCATTCATTTATAATGGTGTGCATTAAGACTTAGTCTTTTATAGTACTAGACATATAGACGTATAGCAATAGACATGAACACTTGAACACTGGTTGAATTTTTTTTTAAAAGAAAATTAACTTAAAACTAACATTGATTAACTTAAAACTAACATTGATTAACTTAAAACTAACCTAACATTGATTGAATAAATAAAAATCTTATTAACTATTAAGTAATACAAGACCTATCTGATAAAAGTTCATTATAAAGAGAGAGAACTAAGGTTTGAGCACAGATAAAATCAGAGAATAACACAGAAATAAAAGAATAGATTTATTGATTTAAAGATTTATAATAGCTGAAGATAGCATGTTTGAAGCTGGTCCGAGAAGTTATTTGTCTTAGAGAGTTAGGTAGTGAATTCTAATGGTGCTGATGAATAAGAATCTGCTACTGTTTAGATAGTTATGCCTAGGAACAATAAGGTTTGTCGCACGTTCTGACTGGAAGCACTGCAGTTTAGCAAAAAGATATTCTGGGCTTTGGGTATGTATAAGTTTGTGTAGAAATGTTGCGTTGCGGAAATTTAGGTATTCAAGCAAACCACAGCCTAGAATATTTTTACTTCTTAAAGAGATGTGATCGTAGCGGTTGACTCCATACACACATCTAGCAGAGCTATTAAATGCCACAAGGAGTTTGTGTTGGGATTGTGAGTCCAACTGACTATATACAACGTCAAAGAATGTGATATGAGGCATTATTAATTGTACAACTAGTCTGCGACGAGTTTCAAGAGGGGTGAAGTTAGAAGAAGTGCGTAAATAACGTAAAATTCCGTAAATTTTCCTAATTGTATCATTAATATGATCAATACAAGTCAAGTTAGAATTGAATATAAATCCTAGGTTTTTAGCTTTGAACACAAGTTCAAGTTGCTGTGCTCCAATAAAGAGGGGAGGAATATCAATAAAGCAAGAGTCGCTCCTGGCAATGGGTAGAACTTTTGATTTTAAGGGATTGATAAGAAGTAAGTTAGTATTAGCCCAACTATTCAAGTCAAGTCATAGTTTAGTCTATAGGTCAAGTCTTCAAGGAGTCCGGTAGGTCGAGAGAGATAGAGTTGAATGTCGTCGGCGTAAGCATGTACAGAAGCATATTTACAAACCGAAAAAATGTCATTAATAAAGATAGAGAAGAGGAGTGGACCCAGAATGGACCCTTGAGGAATCCCAGTCTCAACAGCTCTAAGAGACGAGTATACGTTGCCTACTTTAACCAATTAAGTAGAATCATTTTTGTAGTTTTGGCATAGTAAAATTAACAAAAGAAACTCTTAAACTTATCTAACGAAACTCAAAATTTCACCACTTTCACGTAACACCTGTTAACGGAATAAATTCTTAAATCGCTGGTGGTAGACAAAGTTCAATTGAATGTATCGAACTTTTTTCGATACTTAAGCATGTTGATGAAAAAAGACGCACGTGCAGCAAGTATTCGCAAATTGGCAAAATTATATTAATGCTAATATATTATTTTTTTATACTTTTTGGACCATAAGGGGGGGGTTTTAACCCTAAAAACCCCCACCTTGTCTACGGGCCTGTATCGAATGCATTCATGCAGCTCTTTATGATATTATTCAAACAATGATATTAAGGGTATTCGTCCTCAACCAACCTCATTAAAATATCTAATTGACTAATATATAAGTTTGCCATTTTGCATGAATACCCTTATAATATTATTTATAATATACTAAAAAATGCATAAATTTTAATAGGATGTAAAATTGAATAATATTAATATCATGCTAAATTCATCAAAATCATTATTATACTATTTAAGCAGCATGTTAATTTAAAAAATTTTATCAATTTAAAAAAAACTCGCATCAAAATATAAATTCCCACGATAATCCTATGAAAATCTTAGTATTCCATCGGAATCCAAGAATACCCTCATTTTAGTATTCTCAACGAAAATGCAACCCAGCGTTAATATGGAATGTCAAAAGCACGGACTAGTAGAGCATGTCTCTACTCATAGCGTTGATCGTACGTCACCCCCTCAAATTCATTTTACGGGATGAGGTCGACGCAATGCATGAAGTCATATTTTGTGTTGCTTCATAAGAACCCATTGTTTTTATTCTTGCTGTCGAAGGCCGACCGACCTAACGCAGTATTGTAATTCAGCCATGATCGTGTACGTGTTTCGATTCTCGAATAAAGCCGTCGAGTCTCACCACGCGTGGTACTACGTGAACACATAGTGTAATAATACTAAGGTGTTAGTGAGTTTGACACTTCTCTCTGTCAAAAACAGCTGATGGTAAATTGAAATGGAAATAAATCAGTTAACGTGCAGTCAATCGAAACCCAATGCCATGTCCACTAAGGGTGTCTAAAAAACCAGAATTGCTCCGATTTTCGATTTCCTTTGTTGTTGTTTATTTTCTATCCTTAATTCAATATTTACATAAAATTGTTACAAATTTTGAGATTTGATCCTATAGATCTTACAACAAATGAGTACTAAAAGTTAACAATAGAGAAAATCATTTAAAATAAAGATAATTATTTATAGGAAAATGATAGTAAAAAAAACCTACATATAAGTATCACAATATATCTACATTTATGAGAATTTTGTCGCCAGCCTCTTCGAAATCGCTATAAAAATAGAGGAAGAAGGCACTGGCTATGGCAAACTCCGTAAGAGGGCATATGTTGAGGACCTGCATCTATTAATAAATGACAGGCTCAGATCGTTTATGATATTTGAGATCATTTTTTCTTGTGCTAAGCTGTGTAAATCTGACGTTGAAAATCTTTTGGGCAAACCAAAAATTATTTTTAGATTTTTATTTTGAATAATTTGAAGTTTTTTTAAATGCATATTTGCACAATTTTTCCAAACGGGACAGGCATAAGTCAGAATTGGCCTAATACACAATTTATAAAGCATCATTTTATTTTTCAAGCTTAGCTTGGCTTTTTTATTCATAAGCAAATAAAGACTCCTACTGCACCTGATTGCTTTAATGCATATACTTTCTATATGCTGTTTAAATAACAACTTTTCATCAAGAATTACTCCTAAGTACTTAGCTGACTTCAAAAGCGGTATAAAGCTACCTTGAACTGAAAACGGTCTTGTTGGAATTCTCTTTGGAGATTTCTTAAATGGAAATATTATGGCTTGAGTTTTTTCTCTATTTACTTGAATTTTCCATTTATTGAAATACGTAGCAGCCATGTACAATGGAGTGTCCCTTATTTTGCGATTTTTGGAAATGTCAAGGGGCTGAAAGGTTTTTTATGCGTTTTTATGTTCTAAGAACGAAACTAAAAAAATTTTTTTCTTGCGACAACGTTTACCCGTGCCAATCGGGCCCATATTAGACCATATTTGCACAAATTAAAAATAATATCTTTTCTCTGCTTTTTATAAATGTTTTACATTTTTTGGAACAAATACATAAGAAATATGATATCTACAAAGTTTTTTATGGTGGGCGTGGTTACCGCCCCTGCTGCGTTGAAATTTCTCCCGCAGCCTTTTCCCACTTTTTCATGAAATTAGTGCAATTTAGGTATTAATATCAACAATAAATAAATACATTTTTATTATGCTAAAAGTATGATTACATTTCATTAAATTCACATTATGTACTTACAAAAATTAACAATAAATTAAAAAACTAGTATTTTAACCTGCGGCGGGCGCGCAACAAGCTAATACCTACAAGCAGTCTTATTGCGGCTTTTCAACCGAAATCATAGTTTTTTTTTATAAATAAAAAATATCAAAAACCAAAAATATATGCCCCCTGAAGGGTTAAATTTTAAGAAGAAATACAAATTAATTAAAAAAGACAGAGCCTTATTTAGAGCTTTTATGCTATTATGTTATCATTATTATCGGAATCCGTCAAGTCTGTATTTTTGTAGTTCTACTATACATCAAAGTCTGGTTTGAAGCTACTAATAGCATAAAACCTCCAAATCAGGATCTGTCTTTTTTAAAAGATTTGGTCGCATACAAGACAATTAACAAAAAATATTCATTGCTGCAAGTCAAAAATTTGGTCGGCATCTTTGGTACCTTGGCGAAGAACTTGTAGCACTCGCTTTTTTCGATGATGCAGTTTCTATTGAGAGAAAACGCAGTATGGTGACAGCATTGCAAGCTCAGAAGTTTCCATGTAATCATCCAATCGCAAACCCAAATTCTTTAAATGAATGGACAAAAAATATTTAGATTGTTTTGCATCTTGCCGAACAACAAATCTATTTCGTAGGTTTAGTTTGACATGCAATTTTTTAAAATATGATTCTGACGAATGGGAAAAAGATGAAGAATACCAGAGAGTAAAAAATTATTTTAAAGATCTTTGTATTGTAAATGATGTTGCGGAGCGTGGGGTACAACTTGCTCAAGAATTTCTCGAGCTTACAAAATCAGAAGCGCAGCTTCAAAACCTACTTATTGTGGCCCAAAATACTCGAAAAATATACTCGAACTGTCAAAAAAAAAAAAAAAAAGGAAAAAATACATGCTCTTAAAAAAACTTATAATTAATTTGTATTTCTTATTAAAATTTAACCCTTCAGGGGGCATATATTTTTGGTTTTTGATATTTTTTATTTATAAAAAAAAACTATGATTTCGGTTGAAAAGCCGCAATAAGACTGCTTGTAGGTATTAGCTTGTTGCGCGCCCGCCGCAGGTTAAAATACTAGTTTTTTAATTTATTGTTAATTTTTGTAAGTACATAATGTGAATTTAATGAAATGTAATCATACTTTTAGCATAATAAAAATGTATTTATTTATTGTTGATATTAATACCTAAATTGCACTAATTTCATGAAAAAGTGGGAAAAGGCTGCGGGAGAAATTTCGACGCAGCAGGGGCGGTAACCACGCCCACCATAAAAAAATTTTGTAGATATCATATTTCTTATGTATGTGTTCCAAAAAATGTAAAAGATTTATAAAAAGCAGAGAAAAGATTTTATTTTTAATTTGTGCAAATATGGTCAATATGGGCATTTTTTCGAAACTTTCGGGCCCGATTGGCACGGGTAAACGTTGTCGTAAGAAAAAAATTTTTTTAGTTTCGTTCTTAGAATATAAAAACGCATAAAAAACCTTTCAGCCCCTTGACATTTCCAAAAATCGCAAAATAAGGGACACTCTAATGTACAAGGTGGCCTGCATTTTATTAATGATTGCATTTGAAACTTTACCTGATACTATCGAAGCGCTGTCATCTGCATAAAAAGCTAAGTCAACATTAGGTGAAGACTTAAAATCCGACGTGTAAATGGAATACAAAAGAGGTGATAAAGCAGAACCCTGTGGGACACCAGCAGGAATTTCTCTTTCTGAAGAAGTCTGCCCTTCTACTTGCACTACAAATACCCTATTAGTGAGAAAGCTTCTTATAATCTTAATTAGATACAGGGGGCAGCTTAAAATTTTGAGTTTGTATAGTAAGCCATCATGCCATAAAGAATCAAATACTTTCTCTATGTCTAAGAACACAACCCCAGTTGAATATCTTTTCCGTTTGTTTAATTTCAGAATATTTACCACTCTCTTGCCTTGATGAGTCGTACTGTGTTCCGCTCGGAATCCGAATTGGAATTTGTTAATAGCATTGCTTTCCTCAGCAAAAATTTTTAGCCTTTCTAAAAGAATTTTTTCAAAAACTTTATCTAAACAACTCAATAAGCTGATAGGTCGATAACTATTGGGTAGTTTTGGATCTTTGTTTGGTTTTAAAATAGGTATAACTTTGGCTTTTTTAAAAATTTGTGGGAAATACGAAAAACGAAGACAGAAATTAAAAATTTTAACAAGAAAAATTAAGGCTGACTTTGGGAGATTTTTGAAAAGAATATTATTAATTTCATCGAACCCAGGAGCTTTACGATTCTTTTGTTTTTTGATTATGTACCTAATTTCTGTAACATCCGTAAATGTTCGTAAGTCTTCATTAGTAAACAGATGATCATTTTCCAAACTATTTACATAACTATTAACAGTTCTGTCAATGGAGTGAGTGAAAGCAGCGGCAGTAGAATGTGATTTAGAGAACTGGTCAGCTATAGCATTTGCTTTATCAACATGGCTAATAACCTGACGATTGCCTACCATTAAAGTTGGGATAGATTTCTTTCGTTTCATAAAATATTTGGAAACCTTCGAAAAATTTTTACTACCTACATTTAGGGTTGATAAACATTTTGCCCATTGATCATTCCTAAGATTATTTATGTGTAAAGAGATTAATTGGTTTAGCTGCTTAATAATTACGAGAAAACAGTTTCTTTCCCTCATGTTACCACTCCTTTGGAATTTTCTTCTGTACATATTTCTCGTAGCTATTATTGATAAACACGCATCTGATAAAATTAAGCAGTAAGGCTTGCGTTTTTTATATGAGATCATCTGTACTCTAGTATTGTCTATTACGTTTGAAAATTCCCTTAATTGATATTCAATATTGGAATGAGTAGCTTCTTCGTTAAGTGTAAAAGAGGAGATTATTTTGTTGTTAATTTCTCTCTTAAAATTTACCCAATTTGTGTTTTTGTAATCGGGAAGAGCTCTTCAGATTCAAAGATAAGCTCATTTATGAAAAAACTGATCGGATTATGATCTGAGTATAAGTCACAAGAAAAAACATTTAAGTCAGAAAATGCCAGATTGGAGTTTGATAAAAGAAGGTCAACAGAAGATGATTGCCTAAAGTGTACGTTTTGTGGGATCCTAGTAGGATTAAGAGAATAATAAATATAATAATTAGAAATATTTTGATGACTAAATAAAACTCGGCCAGATTGATTCATATTGCTGCAATTCCAACTTGTGTGATGAGCATTTAAATCGCCAAGAAGAAAGAAATCCTTGTTAATTGACGTTAGAATATTGAGATCATTCAGGAAATCGTGGTTGTATCTTGGGCAGTAAGCAGATATAAAAACGACGAGTTTGTTGTTAATCTTCATACTAATACTGATATTTTCTATCAGTTTAGTTGGAAAAGATTTATATAAGCTGTGTTCAATACCACTTCGATCGCAACACCACCTCCAGGTGATTCTCTGTCTTTTCTATAAATTGTATATCCAGGAAGCCGAAATTTATGATGAGATTTCAAAAATGTTTTGTTAAGAGAGATAATGTCAACTGTCTTGCTAACTAAAAACTTGTGAAGTTGAACGGAAGCATTGAAAGTTGTAATACCTTGGCAATTCCAATGCATTATACGAAGACTGTTTAATCTTTTATTATATCGCATGTTTAAGCATACACTAAGGGAAATAATGCATATTAACATTATCCACGCCTGAGTATCAATTTTATTTAAATATTTACGTGGATAAATCAAATATTTTCCTTACAACTCGTTTTTTTCCCGTATTTGAATTTAATTTATACCACACACGTACACACATATTTCATACAAGCAAGCAGCAACAGCATCGCACACTTACACACATACTCCGACAAGCAGCAACAGCATCGCACTTTGTTCCTGAGTTTATTTCTTGCATTTGCAGTTCTTACAGTTCTCATTTAGTTATTGTTGCAAGAGCAATATATTATGCATGTTTGGCAAAGAAATTAAATTATGTAGGGTGGAGTGACAACTTGATATTTTCTCTGAAATATCTTGCACCGGTTGTCATTTACCTACATATTTTGCTTCTATCTGTATGTATTTTGTAAATTTATTTTTTCTCCCTCTAGTTTATACTATCTATAGTTTATACTGCCATAATATTGCACCAACTGTCAAAAATAAAGAGTGATTTTTTAAGTGCCTGATAACTTTTTTTTTAAAAAAAACGCATAAAATTTGCAAAATCTCATCGGTTCTTTATTTGAAACGTTAGATTGGTCCATGACATTTACTTTTTGAAGATAATTTCATTTAAATGCTGACCGCGGCTGCGTCTTAGGTGGTCCATTCGGAAAGTCCAATTTTGGGCAACTTTTTCGAGCATTTCGGCCGGAATAGCCCGAATTTCTTCGGAAATGTTGTCTTCCAAAGCTGGAATAGTTGCTGGCTTATTTCTGTAGACTTTAGACTTGACGTAGCCCCACAAAAAATAGTCTAAAGGCGTCAAATCGCATGATCTTGGTGGCCAACTTACCGGTCCATTTCTTGAGATTAATTGTTCTCCGAAGTTTTCCCTCAAAATGGCCATAGAATCGCGAGATGTGTGGCATGTAGCGCCATCTTGTTGAAACCACATGTCAACCAAGTTCAGTTCTTCCATTTTTGGCAACAAAAAGTTTGTTAGCATCGAACGATAGCGATCACCATTCACCGTAACGTTGCGTCCAACAGCATCTTTGAAAAAATACGGTCCAATGATTCCACCAGCGTACAAACCACACCAAACAGTGCATTTTTCGGGATGCATGGCCAGTTCTTGAACGGCTTCTGGTTGCTCTTCACTCCAAATGCGGCAATTTTGCTTATTTACGTAGCCATTCAACCAGAAATGAGCCTCATCGCTGAACAAAATTTGTCGATAAAAAAGCGGATTTTCGAACACTGATTTTGGTAATAAAATTCAATGATTTGCAAGCGTTGCTCGTTAGTAAGTCTATTCATGATGAAATGTCAAAGCATACTGAGCATCTTTCTCTTTGACACCATGTCTGAAATCCCACGTGATCTGTCAAATACTAATGCATGAAAATCATAACCTCAAAAAAATCACCCTTTAGTATAAATTAGAGAACAAAAAAGTGAAGCGAGAATAAATAATACAGGCAAATGCCATTTGATGGACGCAATATGAAGAAAATAATACTATGAACCATTAATATCATATTCAATTTAAATATGTTGTTTTTTAAATTCAATATTTTTATATAAATTTTCTTTAAATGCGATAGTTTATTTTCAAATAGTAAATATTTGAAAGATATTTTAAAAAAATTCGTGCATAATTTTAATATATTTTTTATTAATTCTGTTTATTTATTTTTTTATTTTTTAATTAAATTAAAAAAGTATTCAAATAAATTTTAAATATTTACGTAGTCGATTTATTCAAATGCGTTATTGGTGCAAAAATGACTCGCTTTTTGGATAAATTAAAAAAGTTTTTGGATAAATTTAATATTTTTTTCCCTTAGTGTACCCACTATAACGTTGAGTTGTTCCAATTTCGAATTGCATCGACGAAGATCTGTTACAGCTTTACTAAAAATTTCAAAGAGTTCATCTATCGAAAAAAGGGAGCTTTTTTCACCTTGTATTTTTGGCTGAAACTTAACTGCATCTGCGTAGCTCCCTTTGGACTGGGTTGAGAAAAAGCGGCTTTCAGCATCTTCCACATTTAATGGAGGGGAATGAACATAATTGAATGATGTTGATCTAACAGTTGGCTTACTTTTATTTGTAGATTTAGTTAAACGACTTCTCAGCTCAAGATACTCCGCACGACAGGGACACTTCGGATCATCTGCCCTGTGGTTAAATGGCTTTTTATTGTGTTTAATGCAGTTTGTGCATTTAAATACCAATGTTTTATTATTTTGAGCAGTTTTCAGCTTACATGTATCGAAATCATGATTTAAGCCACATGCCAAACAAATTTTAGAGCGATGACAGTTTGATGAACCATGGCCAAACATTGAACACTTGCTGCATATCGTTGGGCCGTACTTTTTTTTCGAGGGGTTTCTCCATAGCACAGCAACACCACAAAAGAATTTTATTTTTATAATTTGAGCTTTCCGAACAACATTTCTATCAAATTCAATCATATAAATTGCATCATTAACATTAGATCGTTTAGTTACAATCTCTTTCACAGATGTTATGTCAATATTATATTTTTCTTTAAATTCTTCTGAAATCGTGCTGAGTGATAATTTCGGTAGACCAAAAAGCACAATTTTGTACAAAGATCCGTCTTTTACTGGATGAGTAAAAAAATTAAACTTTACCTGCTGCAGTTTTTTTATAGCAGCAGCATGATCTTGCAAAGATTTTGAGAAAACCTTCGTTCCAATAGTCAATCTTTTAAAATTGTAATTTCCACCTTCAAATAAATTAATCACATCAACAAACTGATGGGAATCGTCCACAACAATTGGAGGAACCTTCGCAGGTTCGGTTTTGAGAACCTCATCGTCGTCATCAGAAGAGGCACATTCCATTTCAGCGTCACGCAAATTATCAAGAGCAGAAAACCGGTTTGATCGTCTCAAATTATTTTGTACTTGAGACTTCGTTGCTTTGAGTTGCGGTGGTTTATTTTTACCACCTCTCTTTTTTGCTACCATTAGTTGTTTAACGGTTCAGCAAAACAAAACCAAAAACAATATTTGCAAAAATAAAAGTATAACAACTATGTACAACTTAAGCGTACAGTTCTAAAACAAGAATAAACACGTCTGATTTCTACAAGCAGTAGTCAGAGACTGTTCGATTTCCTTTTTACCTAAATACTTAGCATGTAAATTTTAATCTTGATAGGTTTATGTTTGATCGACGCGGATTGACTGTTCGATTTCCTTTTTACCTAAATACTTAGCATGTAAATTTTAATCTTGATAGGTTTATGTTTGATCGACGCGGATTGACCTTGAATACACAGAATGTATGTAGAATATCGATGTAAAATTAAAATTTTTATTGCAAAAGTTAACTTAAGCCATGCTTTCTACTGACTTTGTTATATTGAAAATTTTTCAATTTAATTAACTTTAAAGCAAGTATCTGAAATAAAAATTAATGTAAATATTAGTTCACAGAGTTTAACTCTTATAACTATACGGGTTGCCCATATTCGACGGACCCATGTTTTTGTTAAAAAAATCAAAGAAAAAAATAAAAATTTGGCGGTTGGCAATCTTAATCATTTAATTTGTTCCAAGTAGATTTGTTTACATCAATTTTTGAATATGATATCTCTCAAATGACCGCCTCTGGCGTTGATGGCGTATTGTGCCCTTTTTGCAGCATTTTCCATCGTTTTCGCCAACATTTCGGCCGGAATAGCGGCTATTTCTTCATGAATGTTGTCCTTGAGCTCTTCTACGGTCCTTGGCTTGTTAACGTAAACCTTAGACTTCAAATATCCCCACAAGAAGAAGTCAGGCAGCGTCAAATCGGGCGAACGCGGTGGCCAGTCCAAATCACCACTCGAAAATCGATTGTTATGCGACTTGTGTGCGGTGGAGCGCCGTCTTGTTGAAACCAGAACTGCCTCATACGCTTTCGATGAATAATTGGCATCACAAAATTGGTCATCATGTCGCGATAATGCTCCTGGTTGATGGTAACAGCATGGCCATTTTCATTTTGGAAGAAAAACGGCCCAATGACCGTTTTCGCACTAACGCCGCACCAAACTGTGACTTTTTCGTCATGAAGAGGCACTTCTTGAATCTCCTGAGGATTTTCAGTGGCGTAAATACGGCAATTTTGCTTATTTACGGTCCCATTCAATGTAAAATGGGCTTCATCGGACATGATAATTTTGTTCCAAAATTGCTCGTCATCTTCGGCCATTTCGATGACTCTTTGGGCCCATTCCAATCGACGAGGCTTGTCCGCAGGCAACAATCTTTGCGTCAATTGAATTTTGTACGGGAGCAAATGCAAATCAACGCGAATAATCCGTTGTAAAGTGGACCGAGCCATGCCCAACTGCTGAGAACGGCGTTTTTGGGATGTTCTTAGGGACCTCTCAACACTGGCTCGTACGGCAGCGATATTCTCGGCCGATCGCCTTGGTCGACTTTTATTTGGCCTCTTCGGATTAGAAAGAGCCTCACCAGTCGAAAATTTTTCGTATAAACGCTTAATGGTGTTCTTAGAAGGCGCACTTCTCACATTTTTTAAGTTTTTAAAAGCACGTTGAGTTTTCACAATTGACTTCTTCTGTTGAATGTAAATTTCAACTATTTCAGAGCGCTCGCGTGGCGTGTATTGTTCCATGGTAAAAATCTGCTTGGACTGACGCTTCAAACGCGGTATGTCATTAAGCGATCTGACATCTCTGTCAAAAGTTATGGCGTTGCCAGATGGGTCCGTCGAATATGGGCAACCCTGTATAACTTTATTTGTTATATCTTACGTTCTTATGTTTTATAAGAGGGATAATTTTTGTGTAAGTTTCATCGCAAGTTAGAACTTAGTTAAAATCTTTCATTAATTTAACTTCCCTTTCAGCGCTATCAATAACGACAAAAAGGTTATTACAAAAACTACGAACTTCTTTAAAATCATTGTTGTTTTCCCACTTCTTTGGGTGAAAATTTAAAAAATCTGGTCCAAAATAGTCCAAAGCGAGTAAAAAATATTTCGTTTTATGGGAACAAAATTGCTCAAATTATAAATCGACAATGTTGCTGGATTTTCAATATTGCGCTCATTTTTTAATTATATATTTGGACTTATAAGACGTAAGCATCGAACCATTTCTATCTTATCTTCGATTGAAACGTTTGAATCAAACAATGCTAGAGCGATTACTTTTTCTGAAAAATGCCCTAAATGGTTCTTAATTTTTTTTTTTAAATAACTTGTAATATTTCTGAATCAATTTGAGCGTATTCCACTGAATCTTTTATAAAATTTAAATCTTGGTTTGGTGCTGCAATAGCATTCGTGCAACCAAACCATGCTCTATTGTATATCCGCACCAAAAATATGCAAACATTACGTATTCCGTTTAACTCTCTGGCAGAAAACTCAAACTGCTCACGAAAAACAAATATTTTTAAGCAATATATGCCCTTTGCACTTTTACATTCACCAATAAAATAAGAGCAAGTTCTAAGAATTCCTCGTAGTCGTCGCGAATGTGGGATTCAGATGTTTTTTAAGACAAAAACTTTTCATGGCATTACACTCCATATCTTGTAATTTTTGACGAATAACATTTTCTTCCAGACCACTTTTGAATAAAGTTTTATCAATTGTTGTCCATGCCTTTGAAAATCTGTCGAAAATGGAAATATCAGGAGCAGATGTCGAAGACATTTTAAATTCAAAAACACATCGTAAAACGATCTCGTAGATATGGTGTCGGCATGCAAAATTGAGTAATTTCCGATCCATAAATCCATGGATTTCTGTAAAAGAAAACATGCTCCAGCTTTGTCTCCAGAATTGCTGGAAGTTGAAGCGAAACCAAAGGGGGCTTTTGGGGTTTAACCCCCCCCCCCCATTATTGTCACAAAAAGAAAAACATGATAAGTAATAACAACCAGTTATTTTTATGATAATTTTTCTATATCTTTTGCACTGATTTACCGATTTGTATTACGATGATGAATTTCAATGAAGAAATACTAGACCTTTCAATTTTTGCACATGGTTTTGCAAGTGGTTTAGAAACAGTGCCTCGAAGAGTTTAATATTTGTAGTCATCAAAAACTGAAGAAAATTTGTTCTACTAGATGGATTGAGAGATACAACTCGGTTACGGTTGCCATATATTTGAATTGAATTTTTTCGATGCCATAATATTGGCATTAGGCAAACTTTCCTATTGGGAGGATCCAAACACATCCAGGCAAGCCAATTAACTGAATTGTGCAATACAAAAGACAGACTGTCTTGTATCTTTACAGTGTATTAACCAAGTATTTGGTTATTCATATATTTTATGCAAATTTCTTCAAACTCGAAACATTGATTTAACACAAGCAGTCGATTTAGCCAATATCAGTTTGCAAGAAGTAAAAAATGTAAGAGATAATGCTGAAATAGAATTAAAAAAATTGTATATAAAAGTTAACGCGTTTCCTCCGCGTTTGTCAAAAAATATATTTTGGCCGGCATTGGCTAGCACAAGCCCACGGGCCAATAAATGAAACTCACAATTTCGTATACAAGTAAACTTATGTTTATTGTTCTAACACCAAAATTAACTGAATTGAGAATTACAATGCAAATGACTTAAATACTAATTTGATGAATAAGAAGAAGCATAAATTTAGGGAACAAGAACAAGAGTAATAGAATATAGTCTAAGCTTATAGCTATGGTCTGTGAAAATGCAGCGTCTGCATTTTCCCACTGCTCCAAGCCAAGTGTCTTCATGCGCAGCTGCCTAAAAGCTTAATCGTCACGTACGGCGCTCGGGTTACATGTCTTGGTTGCTGTCTTCTGTCGTTGACTCCTCCCTCCTTAAAAATCTGCGTCTCGCAGATTATGTTTCAACTGCCTCGTTTCTATGGGGGTGTGTATCCTCGATCTGGATGACGGTTGGTACGATCTTGGGTAAGTTAAGGCTTCGGCTTGATTTCCACCAAAAAAAATGCTGCGATCAGGATGATACCAAGGATAGCCACTAGGTCTGAAAACAAAGAGAGCTTTATTTTTTTTGTCAAGTTACCCAATCGCTCGATGTTGTTTAATGTAGCCCCGTGTAGGTAGGATAGGTCGATTTTGTCTGATCCTTTGGTTACGTTGGTCAACAATTGTGGAAGTGCTTGGACCCTGGTTACTGTAGATGCCGAGAAAATTCTGTCGTTCACATAAATTGTTTCATTTTCCAGTTGTACAACGTATGTGCCATCAAGGTGCCTTGAAAAGTTTTTGGAGCTAATCATCCCTCTGAAATTTGACAAAAAGATTGTGTCCCCACCAACAAGTTCAACTACTTCTTCTCCGTTGGTCTTGAAGGTACAATTAGCGTTACCACCCTTGATAATTCTTACCACACAACTGTCTTCTGGAATTTTTGTGAGAAATGCTGCCTTACAGATTGTTGAATTTCTCATCAGAAGACATCCTTCTTTAATTCCGAGTGTTTCTTTCTGGTTCACGAACATTTCATCGAACGGGATATCCACCTGACTGTTGTTAATGACGGTGGCCCGTGGGGCATTGGCTAGCTTGTGCCAAAATATATTTTTTGACAAACGCGGAGGAAACGCGTTAACTGGCGCCCGAGCAGGCACCGAAACATTCTGCCTGACACTATCCTGGCGTTACTGGTAACTTGCGAGGGGGAACAAACTGCGATTCACTCCGAAAGGGGGACCCTCCAGCTTATTGTTAGGAAAAAATCTATCTCCTCACAACCAATATTCCAGGACACTCTGCTAACAAAAAGTGTCAGATGGTTATTGGTGGGGCGTGAGGTCAACTGTGCCTGAGTAAGTCGCTGATGGGAAGCTTCTAAAAAGGATTACACAGTCCCTCCAGATAGTGGGAAAACATACAAAGCAAGTAACCAGTCTGCAATATTCACATAAGAATCAACATTTGTATGTAAGTACCCTTAAGTCTTCTTGATAATATAATAAACCGTTGCTCTCTTGCTAATTATTGCCACTAAGAAAATTTTAACATTTTTTAATAATCACTTGCACCGTGCAACTTGTGCCTCAAATTTGAGCGCCTTTGATTTCGGCTTGAGCCAAATTTCATTTATCACATAATTTTGATTAAATTTTTTCTCGCGACGGAATGGAGGAGATTAAACAAGCCATAACTGAGCTTACTGGAGCCGTAAATACGGCTCTAAGTAAAATAAAGGTGCTCGAATAAAGGGCAAATGAACCGCCTAGAAGTGTAGGTAGTGCGTCGAATTTGAATTTTACCCCTCCATTACGGCGACCAAGTACCGAGTCCGATCTGAAGGAACTTAGCAAACTTCCAGATTGCGTCAAGGAGTTGCAGACCTTCGACGGTAACCCTACACATTATGTGAAGGACTACAGTATAGTCCGGTCAAAACCCATATATAGAGCTATCCTACAGAGCATCAGGCAGAAGATTAGAGGTGCTGCCGATGCTGCTCTAATTTCATATAACCTTTTCGACGACGATTGGGTATTAATTAAACAATGTCTTTGCCTGCATTACGCAGATAAAAGGGACATAAGGACATTAGAGCACCAGCTCAATGCCCTTACCCAACGGGGAATGAGGTTAGATGAGTTTTACGCCGTCGTAAATCATCAATTCTCGTTGATAATTAACAAGGTTAAAACCGAGTCTTACTCAGAAGAAACAGTAAAAGTCCTTATTGAAAATTTTAGGAACAGGGCGTTGGATGTTTTCATCCGCGGCCTTGATGGCGATATTTCACGTCTGCTGGCCATCAAGAAACCACAAACCTTGCCCGAAGCTTACTCGGACTGCATCGAGATGCAGAACCTCAATTACAGGAAAAATTATATTCACAAAAATGGTGTAAGCAATACCATCTCCTCCCCTATAAATCAATTTTTTAATAGAGAAATGGGACCAAGTCCTCCCCCTAAGCCTAAAGTCTGGCAACAACTGAACCAACCACACTTTAACAACTACCAAAAACCCTATATACACCGTTTCCAGCCAAGGAGCGACCGACCTCCAATTCCAGGACCTAAGCCACAGGAACGAATGGACGTTGACAGAAGTATCCAGACAAAGCAGATCGACTACCAGAATAGGCCCCGTTTCCAGAACTCAGGAAGGACCCAGAACACAGGACGACATTTCAAGTCCGAAAAATACTCCCAAAATAAACTTCAACGCTTTTTCCATACCACGGAGCAATCAAATACATTTGAGGAGCGAGATCACGACGAGCAGGTGTCCGTGCAAGACGAGATAGGACACCAGGTAAATTTTATGACAGGGGGCCATCCAGCGTACCATATATAGAATACAAAACGCAAGATGGTCGAACTCTTCAGTTCTTAATCGATACTGGTGCAAATAAAAATTTTGTGTCCAGTGCAATAGCGCCAAATTCCGACAACATTGAAAAACCCTTCCTGGTAACTTCTGCCGCAGGAAATTTAAAAATAACAAACAAGATCTGCGGCAAGTTCTTCAAACGCCTTGACGATATTCTCACCTTTTATGTTCTTCCTGGTATGACCTCATTCGATGGTATCATTGGTGATGATACGTTAAGACAACTTGGAGCGGTAATAGACAGAAAACAAAATTTCCTCACTCTGAGATTCGATACACTGATACCCCTAAAAAATAAAATCTCTAAGCAAGTGAATACTATTTCTATCTCCAATAGTAACGTTCCTCCCGAGCTCAAGAAGAAATTATTAATTCTGACACATAAATTCCAAAATCTTTTTGGCCCTATTGATGTAGGTAGATCTGTAGACACCTTTGTCCAAGTGGAAATTAAAACTAGCACCGAGGAACCAATTTATACAAAGAGTTATCCTTACCCAACTAACATGGACGCTGGCATAATTCGTCCCTGCTCGGGCGCCAGTTAACGCGTTTCCTCCGCGTTTGTCAAAAAATATATTTTGGCCGGCATTGTCTAGCTTGTGCTAGCCAATGCCCCACGGGGCAATAAATGAAACTCACAATTTCGTATACAAGTAAACTTATGTTTATTGTTCTAATACCAAAATTAACTGAACCGAGAATTACAATGCAAATGACTTAAATACTAATTTGATGAATAAGAAGAAGCATAAATTTAGGGAACAAGAACAAGAGTAATAGAATAAAGTCTAAGCTTATAGCTATGGTCTGTGAAAATGCAGCGTCTGCATTTTCCCACTGCTCCAAGCCAAGTGTCTTCATGCGCAGCTGCCTAAAAGCTTAATCGTCACGTACGGCGCTCGGGTTAAATGAATTGGTTGCTGTCTTCTGTCGTTGACTCCTCCCTCCTTAAAAATCTGCGTCCCGCAGATTATGTTTCAACTGCGTCGTTTCTATGGTGGTGTGTATCCTCGATCTGGATGACGGTTGGTACGATCTTGGGTAAGTTAAGGCTTCGGCTGGATTTCCACCAAAAAAAATGCTGCGATCAGGATGATACCAAGGATAGCCACTAGGTCTGAAAACAAAGAGAGCTTTATTTTTTTTGTCAAGTTACCCAATCGCTCGATGTTGTTTAATGTAGCCCCGTGTAGGTAGGATAGGTCGATTTTGTCTGATCCTTTGGTTACGTTGGTCAACAATTGTGGAAGTGCTTGGACCCTGGTTACTGTAGATGCCGAGAAAATTCTGTCGTTCACATAAATTGTTTCATTTTCCAGTTGTACAACGTATGTGCCATCAAGGTGCCTTGAAAAGTTTTTGGAGCTAATCATCCCTCTGAAATTTGACAAAAAGATTGTTTCCCCACCAACAAGTTCAACTACTTCTTCTCCGTTGGTCTTGAAGGTACAATTAGCGTTACCACCCTTGATAATTCTTACCACACAACTGTCTTCTGGAATTTTTGTGAGAAATGCTGCCTTACAGATTGTTGAATTTCTCATCAGAAGACATCCTTCTTTTATTCCGAGTGTTTCTTTCTGGTTCACGAACATTTCATCGAACGGGATATCCACCTGACTGTTGTTAATGACGGTGGCCCGTGGGGCATTGGCTAGCTTGTGCCAAAATATATTTTTTGACAAACGCGGAGGAAACGCGTTAACTGGCGAACTGAAATATTCTGCCTGACACTATCCTGGCGTTACTGGTAACTTGCGAGGGGGAACAAACTGCGATTCACTCCGAAAGGGGGACCCTCCAGTTTGATTAGCTTTGGTGGGAAATAAGCTGCGATTCACTCCGAAAGGGGGACCCTCCAGCTTATTATTAGGAAAAAAACTATCAGATGGTTATTGGTGGGGCGTGAGGTCAACTGTGCCTGAGTAAGTCGCTGATGGGAAGCTTCTAAAAAGGATTACACAGTCCCTCCAGATAGTGGGAAAACATGCAAAGCAAGTAACCAGTCTGCAATATTCACATAAGAACATATTGCAGAGAACGCAAATGGAAGTGTGGCGAATGCATCGGTCCAAGAAAAAACAGATCCTGAACACAGATTTCTTTGCAGACATCGTGACAGGGATTGGAACAAAAACCAAAACCAGATAAAAGCAACGAACAGCTGAAAAAACAACCTGAAAACGGGATAAAAATAAAATCAACATTTGTATGTAAGTACCCTTAAGTCTTCTTGATAATATAATAAACCGTTGCTCTCTTGCTAATTATTGCCACTAAGAAAATTTTAACATTTTTTAATAATCACTTGCACCGTGCAACTTGTGCCTCAAATTTGAGCGCCTTTGATTTCGGCTTGAGCCAAATTTCATTTATCACATAATTTTGATTAAATTTTTTCTCGCGACGGAATGGAGGAGATTAAACAAGCCATAACTGAGCTTACTGGAGCCGTAAATACGGCTCTAAGTAAAATAAAGGTGCTCGAATAAAGGGCAAATGAACCGCCTAGAAGTGTAGGTAGTGCGTCGAATTTGAATTTTACCCCTCCATTACGGCGACCAAGTACCGAGTCCGATCTGAAGGAACTTAGCAAACTTCCAGATTGCGTCAAGGAGTTGCAGACCTTCGACGGTAACCCTACACATTATGTGAAGGACTACAGTATAGTCCGGTCAAAACCCATATATAGAGCTATCCTACAGAGCATCAGGCAGAAGATTAGAGGTGCTGCCGATGCTGCTCTAATTTCATATAACCTTTTCGACGACGATTGGGTATTAATTAAACAATGTCTTTGCCTGCATTACGCAGATAAAAGGGACATAAGGACATTAGAGCACCAGCTCAATGCCCTTACCCAACGGGGAATGAGGTTAGATGAGTTTTACGCCGTCGTAAATCATCAATTCTCGTTGATAATTAACAAGGTTAAAACCGAGTCTTACTCAGAAGAAACAGTAAAAGTCCTTATTGAAAATTTTAGGAACAGGGCGTTGGATGTTTTCATCCGCGGCCTTGATGGCGATATTTCACGTCTGCTAGCCATCAAGAAACCACAAACCTTGCCCGAAGCTTACTCGGACTGCATCGAGATGCAGAACCTCAATTACAGGAAAAATTATATTCACAAAAGTGGTGTAAGCAATACCATCTCCTCCCCTATAAATCAATTTTTTAATAGAGAAATGGGACCAAGTCCTCCCCCTAAGCCTAAAGTCTGGCAACAACTCTTTAACACTTTAACAACTACCAAAAACCCTATATACACCGTTTCCAGCCAAGGAGCGACCGACCTCCAATTCCAGGACCTAAGCCACAGGAACGAATGGACGTTGACAGAAGTATCCAGACAAAGCAGATCGACTACCAGAATAGGCCCCGTTTCCAGAACTCAGGAAGGACCCAGAACACAGGACGACATTTCAAGTCCGAAAAATACTCCCAAAATAAACGTCAACGCTTTTTCCATACCACTGAGCAATCAAATACATTTGAGGAGCCAGATCACGACGAGCAGGTGTCCGTGCAAGACGAGATAGGACACCAGGTAAATTTTATGACAGGGGGCCATCCAGCGTACCATATATAGAATACAAAACGCAAGATAGTCGAACTCTTCAGTTCTTAATCGATACTGATGCAAATAAAAATTTTGTGTCCAGTGCAATAGCGCCAAATTCCGACAATATTGAAAAACCCTTCCTGGTAACTTCTGCCGCAGGACATTTAAAAATAACAAACAAGATCTGCGGCAAGTTCTTCAAACGCCTTGACGATATTCTCACCTTTTATGTTCTTCCTGGTATGACCACATTCGATGGTATCATTGGTGAGGATACGTTAAGACAACTTGGAGCGGTAATAGACAGAAAACAAAATTTCCTCACTCTGAGATCCGATACACTGATACCCCTAAAAAATAAAATCTCTAAGCAAGTGAATACTATTTCTATCTCCAATAGTAACGTTCCTCCCGAGCTCAAGAAGAAATTATTAATTCTGACACATAAATTCCAAAATCTTTTTGGCCCTATTGATGTAGGTAGATCTGTAGACACCTTTGTCCAAGCGGAAATTAAAACTAGCACCGAGGAACCAATTTATACAAAGAGTTATCCTTACCCAACTAACATGGACGCTGGCATAATTCGTCCCTGCTCGGGCGCCAGTTAACGCATTTCCTACGCGTTTGTCAAAAAATATATTTTGGCCGGCATTGTCTAGCTTGTGCTAGCCAATGCCCCACGGGGCAATAAATGAAACTCACAATTTCGTATACAAGTTTGTTTATTGTTCTAACACCAAAATTAACTGAACCGAGAATTACAATGCAAATGACTTAAATACTAATTTGATGACTAAGAAGAAGCATAAATTTGGGGAACAAGAACAAGAGTAATAGAATAAAGTCTAAGCTTATAGCTATGGTCTCTGAAAATGCAGCGTCTGCATTTTCCCACTGCTCCAAGCCAAGTGTCTTCATGCGCAGCTGCCTAAAAGCTTAACCGTCACGTACGGCGCTCGGGTTACATGTCTTGGTTGCTGTCTTCTGTCGTTGACTTAAATGCTGAGAAATAAGCAGAAACCAATGGATTCATGTTGAATCGTATTATCGCATATCGATTTACATACCTTTCTTGGATACATTTATCACAAGCCCGAGTGACAGATTTTTAAAACAAAGAGACATTCCAATTGGATTTCAATCACATTTTCCTGATGCAAAAAAAAATCGCTTAATGTTGAAGCTTTAGGCGCTTTTGAAAAACTAATCACATTTTATAAAGATAATTCGGAAGGAGATTTTGATGACCTAAAAAATGAGCTGGGGCCGAATCGCCGCTTCCGTGAACGAAACGGCAAAAAATTAATCGATAAATTTTTTCTCATACGAAAGCCGTTTCGTTCACAGATGCGGCAATTCGGCCCCTGAATGTTTGGTATTAAATAAGTAATAAAAAAGTCAGGTCATGAAAATGTCATGAGAGTAGAAAGCTGTAAAAGTCAAAATTGAAAAGCGATTTGCTTGAAAATGGACAGATTACACCTTCATACGTGTTTTTATATCAGGTATTCGAAGACCTATTTGCGATATCCTTTTTTCCGCACGGCCAAAGGATCTTCCAACTGCACTTTCTGTAGCCCAAGAGCTTGAAACTAATGATAAACGATTTGATTTTGTACGTACTTTTGAAGTTGGCGACTCGGTAAAGTTTAAGTCAACAATGCCCCAATATCAACGTTTACAACGCAGTATAAGCCCTGATATTCATTTAAACAAAAATTTGAATAATTTTCCAGCTCCAGTGGAAGTAGACCATGGTACTTCACTCTACAGACGTCAAACACCTACAAAAAACACACCTCAATTTAGATAAAATAGTTTTTTACATTCAAATTTAGTCACTAAACCACGCCAGCAAAAAATACCATATCAACCGATGACTATAAATACATCTCATCAACAGGCAGAGTCTAACCAATCACCATTTACAAAACATCAAAAAGGAAATTATATGCCCGAAACCAAATATTTAAATGAAACTAATCATTATAATTACCAGCAAGAAGACTACTATCAAAATGATTTCTTAAAATCTAATTTTATCGATGAACTTTACTACCAAGAAGACATTAATCAAGGCTATACTCGAACGAGCTCGGATAACTCAAATGATGAAATAAAGTATTTAAACTAGATTCGCTCCTACCATTCATAACAAAAAATTCTCGAATGGTCAGGAGCTACGCATTTTAATTGATACAGGAATATCTAAAAACTATATTAAAGAATTTAAATTTCTTAAGGGAGTGATTCCTCTTGAAAAACCTTTCAAATTAAAATCAATAAACGGAGATAAGTAGAAAATGTCTGGTTAACATCCTTGATTGTACTTCTCCATTGTTTTTTACTTCCAAATTTAAATACATTCGATGGTATTATAGGTTATGATCTTCTCAAACAAATTAACGCTGTAATAGATACGAGAAAGGATACTTACTTTATCAAAATGGACAAGTTAAGCTACAACATCTTTTTTGTAATCAGGTTAACCTGATAGCATTAGAGCAAAGTTTCGTCCCGTCGCATATAAAATCTAACTTTAATGAAATAATAAACAAAAATATTAATGCTTTCGCTGACCCGAAAAGAGCATTGCCATATAATACAAATTTCAAGGCTACGATCCGTACAACCAAGTGATCCCATTTACACCAAAAGCTCCACATATCCAATTTCAGTGGCAGCATTTATTAATAACGAAATAAAAAATCTACTGAAAGATGGTATAATTCGTAAATCATACTCTCCATACAACTCGCCAGTTCATGTTGTGACAAAAAAGGGGCTTAATGAAAATGGAGACCAAAAGTTACGTATGGTAATAGATTTTAGAAAAATAAATGACTTGACCATTTGAGACAGATATCCAATACCTGATACATCGGTAATTGTGACAAATTTGGGAAAATCACAATATTTTACAACTTTAGACTTAAAATCCGGCTTTCACCAAATTGTTTTGTGTGAAAAATATAGACAAAAAACTGCCTTTAGTATCAATAACGGAAAATATGAGTTCTGCCGATTACCCTTTGGACTAAAAAATGCTCCAAGCAGTTTTCAAAGAGCGATTGATGACGTACTTCGAGAAGACATCGGCAAGAGTTGTCATGTTTATATCGACGACATTATCATTTATTCACCTGATGAACAATCACATCTAAGAGACATAAACAATATTTTAAATAAATTAGAGAAAGCAGGAATGCGAGTTTCAGTTTTAAAAATCGAAGTTTTTTAAAACTGAAGTGGAATATTTAGGTTTTTTGGTTTTCCAAAAAGGCAAAAAACATATCCAAATAAAATTAAAGATATCCTGAATTATAATTTTCCACAAACCTTAAGAGCATTACGCTCATTTCTTGGCCTCTCAGGATATTATCGAAGATTTGTGAAAGATTATGCAGCGATTGTCAAACCATTGACTCGGTATCTTCGAGGAGAAAATGGTCATATTGGAACAAACAAATCGAAAAATGTTAAAATAACGTTTGACCCGGAAGCAATAGAATTAAGAAAATTTTAGCTTCAGGAGACGTTCTTCTTCAATATCCTAACTACAATCGGCGATTTAAACTCACAACAGATGCTAGCTCGAGTGCTTTTGGTGCTGTATTATCACAAAATAGTAGACCTATTACTATGATATCTCGCACTCTTTCGAAAACAGAACAAAATTATGCAACAAACAAACGTGAGCTTCTTGCAATAGTATGGGCACTTAAAAAACTCCGGCATTATCTCTATGGTATTAAAGATATCAATATTTTTACGGATCACCAACCATTGATTTTCGCTATTTCTTATAAAAATCCAAATTCAAAATTGAAACGCTGGCGTGCTTTTATTGGAGGAGTTTTCACCGAAATTTCATTACAAACCTGGAAGAGAAAATAAAGTGGCTGACGCACTTTCAAAACAGTTTGTCAACAATCTAATTGAAAAATCTGCCACAGCACATGCAAAGATTCATTAAGTTATGTTATTAAATCTGTCTCAATCTGTATGTTATTAAAACGTCTCATCTGAAATACGCCAATTAATAAATGAAAAAAGAATATTGCGCCGGGTTTGGCAAGATAACAGAACACCATCAAACAAAAGAAATTTTAACAAGGCGTGTAAAGAGCTAAAAAAGGCGATTCGTGAGTTTAAAAATTATTCCACTGCCCATAACCTTGATAAAATCAACAACTCTCAACACGATGAGCACCTGTTGTGGAAGGCTACAAAGTACTTGAAAATTAAACACATCACCCCCATTAGGAACATAGATGGATTATGGTGTCGCTCAGATAAAGATACACAGAAAAAAAAGAGTAGAACTTTTACCGAAAAATGTAGTGAATTCAGCTAAAGTAATCCGGTGATTTTCAGTCAACGAATTTGATTAGGTGCGCTACCAATTTCTAAATGTTAATTATATGCAATTATATTGGGTAGTTTAACTGCGAGAGTAGCTAAAAAAACCTAAACATTTAGGTGTACCTTCAACCATAAAATAGATAAGACACATAATTTATTAGAAGAATAAGCTAATTTTTTTTAAACTATGACCACTTCAGATTAGGCAAGCCACCTACTAAGTGTAGAAAAATCATCTAATTATTTAGATAGCATTCCCACTTAAGAGTGGGAATGCCGTGCAAAAAATATGCAAAAAATATGTTTTTTGTTTTGCAATTTCTATTTTGAAGTGAAACTTCCTTTGGTGACTTTACTTCATTTCGTCACATGATAGAGAAGAAAGATTTGTTTTATAGTAGATAGAATGAGAGAGATATATACATTGTATATATGACTGAAAAAATTTCTTTGCCACCGCTGAGAATCGAACCTGTGATCTCAAGATTTCAACAACCAACGCCTTATCTATTGAGCTAAATTTCCAATACATGAATTTACTCTACATACCAATTAATCAAATTGCTGTAGATGCCCAGTGGAAAAATAATTTCAGAGTTGTGGACCTCATATTTTTATATACATTTTGTTCACAAGTTATCTAACGGCGTAACAGCACAGCGGTAAAGCGTTTGACTATAACGCCAGCGGTCCGAGTTCAATTCTCGTATGAGATTTTATTTTTTGTAAAATTTTCTCACTTTGTTTTTATTTATGTTTTTTATAGGAGAGCGCTGTGCTCCTATAAAATTCAAATACGGGAAAAAAACAAGTTGTGAGGAAAGCATTTGATTTATCCACGTAAATATTTATATAAAATTTATACTGAGGCGTGGATAATGCTAATATGCGTTATTTCCCTAGTGTACGAACAAATCGACAACTTGCATTAGGTAAAATAACTAGAAGAATTAGATGATTTCATAAGCAAAATTTTAGTTGAATTAACTAATTTTAATTAGGTGAATTACCTAATGCACGATTGTTAAATTAACTGTGTAAGTAGAAAAGTTGTTGAAAAGAATAGGTGAAATAGAAACTTTCACATTAGCTAAACTAGTTTAGGTAATAAATCAATTCTTTTATTTTCTGTGTATAGCCGAAGCATTTTCCATCCCTCTGAAAGATATAAGAAACCCTTTCATGTAAACAATACGGCATATGAACATAACAATCTTGAATTTCTTATGTCACCGTGTCACATGGATCTTCCAACTAGGCACATATCGCCGAACGAACTAAAAGCGAGACACAAAAATTGATGCACAAGCAGTCTCCTGGGTATGACATGATTGGTGAAAAAGTGTTAAAGAATTTATCACGGAAATCTCTCATTTTCTTCACATTAATTTTCAACTCCATATTAAGACTAGAATACTTCCCAACACAATGGATATGTGCAGAAGTGATAATTATGCCAAATCCTGGTAAATCAGAACAACTTCTTACATTATACAGACCAATTAGCTTGCTGGCAACATTTTTAAAAATATTCGAAAAAATTTTCTTGCGACGACTGCTGGCAATTTTAGAAAACCTTAATGTCATACCCGAACATCAATTCGGTTTAAGACACAAGCATGGTACTCCTGACAGAGACTATAAATTGTATAGACTCGAGCAGAAACACTCGAGCAATTCCACTCAGAGTTTAGTCCGCAAACAGAGACTATAGCAGAGACTATAGATTGTATAGACTTTGCATTTGAAAGCCACTTTCAATATTGAACAAATCGTAGGATGTAATTATCGGCACGGCGAAAAACATTGGCACGGGCAGCGAAAAAACAGCGCTGACGTCAAATTTGTGTTGCTAGCATTTGTTGATAGACTCTTGAACGTCAAAATCTTATCAACAAAGTTGTCGGTAAGCCATGTTTATTTTATTATTTGCGCTGGAATTCTATGCGGACGGACTAGCTTGTTTGTTTACATTTTTTTTGCATGTTTTTTGTTATTGCTCTTCCTTCTTCCTTTGTCTGCAGGTTTTTGTTTCGCTAGGATTTTAGCTTAATATTTGGCGATCGTCAGAAAATTTATATTTTTGCGATTTTGTCTATCTCGATGAAGCTTTTCACTAAATTTCTTATTTTTTTTTAACTTAACTTAATATTATATCTATCTATCTAAATCCACTAATTCTGAACCTATATAATAAATATAATTTATTTCATAATAAATATATTGGTCTATCTGCCACTCAGGACAATCGCCAGCTAGAATAATGAGTCTTGTTGCTTGTATTGTACTTGTATGCAATAAAAATATTTAAATAAATTAAATATACCTTGTTTGTTATTGTAAATAAACTATAAATCAATTACACTATAACGAACAAGAAAAAATATTTTAAAATTATGGCCTTAAGATGCAATAAGTTTTATATAAATTTTCGGACTTAATTTTGTTAAAAATATTTGGTAATTTAATAAAAAACTTATTTTAAATATTTCAAATACAAAATTACTTGTAAAAAAAATAAAGTTAAACTTCGGAAGATTTAAAATTTAACAAAATAAAATAAAATTAAAAATAAATATAATTAACAATAAGATTGAAATTAAAAAACTAAAACCAAATTTATAAAACAAATAACATTTAAAATAAATTTTAAATAAAACGCAAAAACTAAAAACTTGTTCAAAAATATAACAGTTTAAATAAAACATAAATAATAATTTAAAAAATGCCATTTAATAAAAATTGTGAGAAAATTAAACCAATTCAAATAAAATATAAAAATTAAAAAGTGTCGAAAGTCAAAATAAAAAATATAAATTATACATAAGAAAAATATATATAAATAAATATAAGTAAAAATTAAATATAATTAAATACAAATATAAACGAACAAAACTTATATATCTTTATGTTTTCAAGTATTAAAAATTTATATTTTCAATCAAGTCAATTATCATAATATGAAAAAAGTTAACAAATTGTAAAAAATATCTAATTTTGAATGCTTGAAAATATAAAGATGTATAAGTTTTGTTCGTTTATATTTGTTATTATTTTTTAGATATTTAAAGATGTCGAATAAAATAGTAATTTTTAATATATATTTTAATTTTGAATATATAAAAATAAAAACCAAAAAAATTAAAACACTCTGAAAAGATAAAAAAACGAGTTACAAATTTCCAACAGCTTCTTCAATTTGCTTAATACTTTCAATAATTTTAAAAATCTTAAAAGTATGAAACAACATTAAATTAAAATCAAATAAAAACAATTTAACAAAAATTGTAAAATTGATAAATCAAAATTTAAATCTGAAAATCAATATTATATATAAAATTTAAACAAAATTCTTTATATATTTTATTTTATTCTTTAAGTGTAAGAATAAAATAAAAACGCATAGATTTAGCAGAAAATAAACGCATCAATAAACAAGAAGCAATCAATAAATCAAAGCAAATAAAATTAAATAAATCCATTTCTTAATTTTCAGTTTTATATTTAATTTTTACTTATATTTATTTATATATATTTTTCTTATGTGTAATTTATATATTTTATTTCGACTTTTGACACTTTTTAATTTTTATATTTTATTTTAATTGGTTTATTTAAGCACTTTTATTTTTATATCATTTTCTCACAATTTTTATAAAATGGCATTTTTTTAAATTATTATTTTTGTTTTATTTCAACTGTTATATTTTTTAACAAGTTTTTAGTTTTTGCGTTTTATTTAAAATTTATTTTCAATGTTTGTGTTATAAATTTGCTTTTTGTTTTTTAATTTCACTTTTATTTTTATTTCAATTTATTTTTTAATTTTATTTTATTTTGTTAAATTTTTCGAACTTTAACTTTAATATTATTCCAAGTAATTTTTTATTTCAAATAATTAAAATAAGTTTTTTATTTAATTACAAAATATTTTTAACAAAATTAAGTCCGAAAATTTATATAAAACTTATTGGATCTAAAGGTCATAATTTTAAAAATATTTTTTTCTTGTTCGTTATAGTGTAATTGATTTATAGATTATTTACAATAACAAACAAGGTATATTTAATTTATTTAAATATTTTTATTGCATATTTTAGTGACAACAAGGCAAATACAGCAGCAACAAGACTTATTATTCTAGCTTGCGATTGTCCTGAGTGGCAGATAGACCAATATATTTATTATGAAATAAATTATATTTATTATATATGTTCAGAATTAGTGGATTTAGATAGATAGATATAATATTAAGTTAAGTTAAAAAAAAATAAGAAATTTAGTGAAAAAATAATTTGTGATGTCATTTTAAAGGTGCTCAAATTTTCTAAAATTTAGTCTTTGGGTACATTTCAATTCAAATTGAATTAAAAAAGTTACAGCGATTTTACTATAGCTTCATCGAGATAGACAAAATCGCAAAAATATAAATTTTCTGACGATCGCCAAATATTAAGCTAAAACCCTAGCGAAACAAAAACCTGCAGACAAAGGAAGAAGGAAGAGCAATAACAAAAACCATGCAAAAAAAAATGTAAACAAACAAGCTAGTCCCCGCTTAAGAAATTATTCCGCTTATTACGTTGCAAATGTGTGAACCATTAGAAAAAATTCATACAAAAATCCCCGGATAAAAAATAAAAATAAAAAACTTGTGATGATTTTTTTATTTTGCGACATGGCAACCTTTGGTCTTGTGTTTGCATACCTGACAAAACATATGTTTATTGTGTTATGGCGGCAAGTGGCAAACAGCGAAAAAATCTAAATGAAATAATTTTTTATGTTTTTCAAAGCTGAAACGTATATTTATTTACAGCATGTTTGGAAATAAAAGGAGAACGCTTTCAATAAAGGAATAGATAAAAATATTTATATGTATATATATATATAAATAATAATATATTTTCTGTTATTTTATATATATACATCTACATATCCAATGTATATGTACAATGAATATGAATATGTATTAAATACTTATTATATAAATATGAATTTACATAACTTCTTTTATTAATACGAGTAGAGAGTGTATGCAGTTTTCTATAAGAGTGGTTTTTTCATTAAGCGAATTTTTTTTATATAAACCCCAAAAGGTTCGTTAAGCGGGTTTTTCGTATAAGCTCCAAACCTGCTTTTAACCGGGATTTCCATATAAGACTTTCCCGGATAATGTATTTGAATTTTGAGCATTATGCTGTGCTCTTATATTCGGAAATTACTGTAATAAATATAATTTATTTCAGTATATATTGGCCTTGTTGCCACGCAAGACAATCGCCAGCTAGAACAACTAGGTTGTATTGTTTCTGCTGTAATTGCATTGTTTCTACTAAAATATGCAATAATATATTTAAATAAATTAAATATTTAAATAAAATAAATAAATAAAATATATATAACTTATTCGTTATTGTGAATAAACTATAAATCAATTACACTATAACGAACAAGAAAAAGTATGCTTACATTATAGCCTTAACATCCATGAAGCTTACATCAATTTTAAGACTGAATTTTCTTTAAAATATTTTGTAATAAAAAAAAAAAAAATCAATTTAAATCAAAAAAAAAATTTAAGTATTTCAAATAAAAAATTACTTGTAAAATAAATTTAAGTGTGGAAACAATAAAAGATACCAATATAAAATAAAATAAAAAAATATTAAATCGAAAAGCAGAGTGTATTATAATTTTTGTTTTATAAATAAACTAAAAACTAATTTATAAAACAAACAACATTAAAAATAAGTTTTAAATAAATCACAATTACGAAAAATTTGTTAAAAAATGAAACAGTTCATATATAACACAAATAATAAATTAAAAAATATCATTTTGTAAAGACTAAAAGAAAATTTAAAAAAATTGAAGTGTTAAAATAAAGCAAGAAAAATAAAATTTAAAGATTAAAGAGTGCCAAAAGTCAAAATAAGAAATATAAATGATATATAAGATAAATATGCACAAATAAATATAAGTAAAAATTAAATATAAAACTGGAAATTAAAAAATGCATGTATTTTATTTTATTTGATTTGATTTCTTGATTACTTATTTTTATTGATGCGTTTATGCGAAGAAATAGTTAGAAATTTGTAATTCAATTTTTTATTATTTTCAGTGTTTTTATGTTTTTGTTTTCGTTTTTATATATTAAAAATTTTAAATCTTGAAAGTATGAAAACACAATTAAATAAATATAAAAATAATAAAACAAGAAATTGTAAAATGAAGTAATAAAATATTGCAATACGAATATCAATGTTTTTATAAAAATTAAAAAAATCATTGTATATTTAGCAAAAAATAAGATAGTGTAAAATAAAATAAAAGGTACAGTTTTTGCAGAATATAAAATCACCAATATACAATAAAAATAAATTTTAAATAAAATGCAAAAACTAAAAATTTGTAAAAAATATAACAGTTTAAATAAAACATTAGTAATAATTTAATAAATAAAAATTTCATATAAAACTGAAAATTATAAAATGTATTCATTTTATTTTATTTGATTTATTATTATTGATTAATTATTTTATATTGATGCCTTTATATTCTGCAAAAACTATACTTTTTATTTTATTTTTACACTATTTTATTTCTTTAAAAATATACAAAGATATTTTTATAATTTTTATAAAAAACATTGATTTTCAAATTTAAATTATATATTAATTAATTTTACAATTTTTGTTAAATTGTAGCTATTTGACTTTTTTTTTTAAATTTTGTATCATACTTAGAAGATTTTTTCATACTTTTATACATCTAAATATTTTATAAATAAATTCAATATCTTGTAATGATCATTTTTTACTTTATCGAATTATATCAAAATTTTCGCAAAATTTATAATAATTTTATTATTAGAATTATTATAATTATTTATAAATTCATAAATAATGAAATTATATTTTAAAGGTTTTTTTTTTTGTTTCAAACATGCAATAAATTTTAGTAAAAAGTAATAAAAACAATAACACATTGTACAACAAAAAATATCCAATTTTGAATGCTTGAAAACAAAGATATGTGTATCAATTTTGTTCGTTTATATTTGTTATTATTTTTAAGATATTCAAAGACATCGAATAAAATAGTAATTTTTAATATATAAAAATGAAACCAAAATATCACAACACGCTGAAAAGATTAAAAAAAAAATTAGTTACAAATTTCCAAATACTTCTTCAATTTTTTTAATACTTTTTTAAAAATCGTAAAAGTATGAAACAAAATTAGGCAAAATAACAAATAATAAATAACAATTTAAAAAAATTGTAAAATTGATAAATAATAAAAATTGAAATGTGAAAATCAATATTATTTATAAAAATTAAATAAAATTCTTTATATATTTTTAAATTATTATAAGTGTAAAAATACAATAAAAAAGCATAGTTTTAGCAGCATATAAACGCATCAATGGAAAATAAGTAATCAGTAAATCAAATCAAATTAAATAAAATAAATCCATTTCTTAATTTTCAGCTATATATTTCATCTTAACTTATATTTATTTAAAGAGTGATTTTTTAAGTGCCTGATAACTTTTTTTTTAAAAAAAACGCATAAAATTTGCAAAATCTCATCGGTTCTTTATTTGAAACGTTAGATTGGTCCATGACATTTACTTTTTGAAGATAATTTCATTTAAATGTTGACCGCGGCTGCGTCTTAGGTGGTCCATTCGGAAAGTCCAATTTTGGGCAACTTTTTCGAGCATTTCGGCCGGAATAGCCCGAATTTCTTCGGAAATGTTGTCTTCCAAAGCTGGAATAGTTGCTGGCTTATTTCTGTAGACTTTAGACTTGACGTAGCCCCACAAAAAATAGTCTAAAGGCGTCAAATCGCATGATCTTGGTGGCCAACTTACCGGTCCATTTCTTGAGATTAATTGTTCTCCGAAGTTTTCCCTCAAAATGGCGAGATGTGTGGCATGTAGCGCCATCTTGTTGAAACCACATGTCAACCAAGTTCAGTTCTTCCATTTTTGGCAACAAAAAGTTTGTTAGCATCGAACGATAGCGATCACCATTCACCGTAACGTTGCGTCCAACAGCATCTTTGAAAAAATACGGTCCAATGATTCCACCAGCGTACAAACCACACCAAACAGTGCATTTTTCGGGATGCATGGCCAGTTCTTGAACGGCTTCTGGTTGCTCTTCACTCCAAATGCGGCAATTTTGCTTATTTACGTAGCCATTCAACCAGAAATGAGCCTCATCGCTGAACAAAATTTGTCGATAAAAAAGCGGATTTTCTGCCAACTTTTCTAGGGTCAACCGCGGTCAACATTTAAATGAAATTATCTTCAAAAAGTAAATGTCATGGACCAATCTAACGTTTCAAATAAAGAACCGATGAGATTTTGCAAATTTTATGCGTTTTTTTTAAAAAAAAAGTTATCAGGCACTTAAAAAATCACTCTTTATATATATATTTTTATATTGAATTTATATTTTTGATTTTGACACTTTATAATTTTCAAATTTTATTTTTATCGTTTTATTTTAGCACCTTCTTTTTTACATTATTTTCTCACAATTTTTATAAAATGGCATTTTTTAAATTATTATTTGTTTTATTTAAACTGTTATATTTTTTAACAAATTTTTATTTTTTGCATTTTATTTAAAATTTATTTTGAATGTTGTTTGTTTTATAAATTTGGTTTTAGTTTTTTAATGTCACTCTTATTTTTAATTATATTTATTTTTAATTTTATTTTATTTTGTTAAATTTTAAATTTTTCGAACTTTCACTTTAATTTTCTTACAAGTAATTTTTTATTTGAAATATTTAAAATAAGTTTTTTATTTAATTACAAAATATTTTTAATAAAATTAAGTCCGAAAATTTATATAAAACTTATTGGATCTTAAAGCCATAATTTAAAAATATTTATTTCTTGTTCGCTGTAGTGTAATTGATTTATAGTTTATTTACAATAAAAAAAGGTATATTTAATTTATTTAAATATTTTTATTGCATATTTTAGTGGCAACAAAGCAAATACAGCAGGAACAAGACAACCTAGTTGTTCTAGCTGGCGATTGTCCTGCGTGGCAACAAGACCAATTTATTTATTATGAAATAAATTATATTTATTATATATGTTCAGAAGGGATGGATTAAGATAGATAGATGATATATATAATATTAAGTTTAGTTAAAAAAAACTAATAAATGTAGCTTAAAAAAATAATTTTTGATGTAATTTTAAAGGTGGTAAAATTATCTAAAATTTTATCCTTGGGTGCATTTCAATTCAAACTGAATTAAAAAAGTTACAGCGATTTCCCTATAGCTTCGTCGAGATGGACAGAATCGCAAAAATATAAAATTTCTGACGATCGCCAAATATTAAGCTAAAAATCCTAGCGAAACAAAAACCTGCAGAAAAACAAAGAAAGAAGAGCACAACAAAAACCATGCAAAAAAAATGTAAACAAACAAGCCGTCCGTCGGCTTAGAATTCCTATGAAAACAAATATAGACATGGCTTTACGACAACTTTGTTGATAAAGTTTTGTAGTTCTAGAGTCTCTGCAACAAATTTTAGCAACATAAGTTTATCGCCGCTCTGCCATTAAGTTCGCCTGTCCATCGTTTTTCGCCGTGCCAATGTTTGCGGGCTTAACTCTGAGTGGGTAATAATTATAATTATTATTATCATTTTTTATTATTTTAATTATTATTATTATCATTATTATAATTATTATTATCATTATTATTATCATTATCATTATTATTGTTATCATTATCATTATTATTATTATTATCATTATTATTATTATTATTATTATTTATCATTATTATTATTATTTATTATTTTATTATCATCATCATCATCATCATCATCATCATCATCATCATCATCATCATCATCATCATCATCATCATCATCATCATCATCATCATCATCATCATCATCATCATCATCATCATCATCATCATCATCATCATCATCATCATCATCATCATCATCATCATCATCATCATCATCATCATCATCATTATTATTATTATTATTATTATTATTATAATTATTATTATCATTATCATTATTATTATTATTATTATTATTATTATTATTTTTATAGTAACTTTTCAAATTCTATTATATCGTCTATATTTATGTTGCCTTCATAACTTTTAATGCGCAGTAAATCTGAGATATGTTCATCTGATAAACGGTTTCTAAATTTATGTTGGATAATTTTGAGGGTTGAAAATCCAACCTCGCAATCGTATGAGGAACTGAACATAGAATATATTTTGAAGATTTCATGTTTAATATTTGGATATGTTTCCTCTCTTACCTGTTTCCAAAAACGTTGACCCATTTCCAAGGGAAGGCTTATATCATTGCGCAGCATTGTTAGCTCTGCGTGTATTTCTGTTGGTTGGTCGTTAATTTTGCAAATTAAAGGATTATTATGCAATTCAATTGCGGTTTTAATTATCTGAAAATCTTGAAATCTTTTGTTATAATTTATTAATAACTCTTCAACAATCCTTGTATAGTCTATTAATTTATTAAAATTTAAATTATCTGACCATATTATCCTGGTTTTATCCAAATTGGACAGATCATTATTTTTTAATTGAATTATTAAAATATTTAGTTTGCGCTCAAAGTGTTCTACAATAGGCACTAGCTCAAAAATATGTCTGTTTTTACCCTGCAGTGACAGATTTAATTGATTTAATAAAAGAGTAAGGTCGCATAAAAAGGCTAAGTCTAATAAAAAATCTTTATTCTTAAGATTTGAAATTAAATCATCCGATTTTGAAAAGAAATTTTGTTCCAAAAACAGTAAAACTTCATTCCTCAAATCAAAAAGGCGTTGCAAGCTCCTACCACGGCTAAGCCAACGAACCTCTGTGAACAAAATTAAATCACTAAACTCGGCATCAAGTTCATCGAGAAAATCTTTAAATTTTCTGTGCCGTAGTGCATTATGCCCCCCTCGAATTGCATTAATAATTTTGATGGCTATTTCCATTACATAGGAAAGGTTTAACTCTTTCGAAAAAAGCGACTGCTCATGGATAATGCAATGAAAAGCTGGAATTTTTATATTATTTTTCATTAACCAACCTATCAGCCCTTGATTTTTTCCAGTCATCACTCTGGCTCCATCAGTACAAATCGCAGTCAACTTTTTTTTGTTAAAAAGTGAAAAAACATTTTGTTGTAGTATTTTAAAAAGGTTTTCGCCTGTAACATGCCCATGCATTGAAACAACGGAGAGTATTTCCTCTGTTGTTTGTAAGTTTTCATCAACTGACTTAACACATATGATTAATACGCTTAAGTTATTTATGTCCGTGCTCTCGTCAAGACATATAGAAAAAAATTTGCAGTTTAATAACCTTTGCTTAGTGGTAAAATATAAATATTTACAAATAACTTCCGTTCGGCGAGTTATTGTTCGTCTGGATAAACGTATTTGTTCTACAATTTGTTGCATTTCATTTCCTTGCTCCCCAAAAAAACTGAAAACAACCTGACTTAATTCTTTAAAAAACATACCATCTTCATACGGTCGGCATTTTTTTGCCAAGGCCAATGACACAGCATAGGATGCCTTTTTAAATTGTAATGAAGAAATATTATGATGAATATAAGAATTATTAATATTTTGATTAAAATCATCAGCAATAAACCTTAAAAAATATTTAGCTTTTAATTCGAAAAGCTTTAGTTTTCGTTCTTCTCCTAAAATTAAATTGAATTGTGCGTGACAAACCGAGTAATGCCTTTGCACATACATCAATACGGAACGAGAAACAGTGCGTTCGCATATAAGACATTGCGCTACAGCGTTTGTATTTTCTATAAAAAAGAAATCTAGCATCCATTTATCATTAAACATTTTTCTCTCTGTAGTTGCGAAGCGAGCAGAAGCGAGTTCTTGCCTTCTTGAATGCTTAACGTCAACTGACATGATTTGAATAGCAAAATTATAGCTAAAACGCAATACTGCGTTAGGTCGGTCGGCCTTTGACCGTACGTTGGTCTCCGTTGTAAAAACTTTACGATATAAGCTGTCAAAACGGACGACCTCAAACTTTGCAAAACTCAATGTTGCGTTGACAGATCGTGCGTCTGTCATTTTGGTGATGCCAATAAAAGCAGCTATACTAAAAATCCCTCAAAGCGTCCCTTTCTCCGAAATCATACAATTATAATTTTAATCAATGAAAAATTAAAAGATATTGTCATAAAATCATTAAGAACCATAAAACCTACTTTAGAATGCTAAGATCTTTTTATTAAGTGTAATATAATCTGTGAAATAATGAAAAATGTCACATATTAATGTGAAAATTCGTACTAGAAGCTTCAAAATAAAAGAATGCTTTCGAATTTAATGATAAAATGTAAAATTAAATTAAAATGTAAAATGGAATTTCTGGAAACACATTTCAGTTTTTATAGCAAAAAATTTTTCTTTGATTATTCGATATTTTTATACACATATATATATATATGTATATTGTTTTATTTTTTAAATGTGATTGCTTGATGTCATTATTTTTCTAGTTTTTATCAAAATTACTGCTATTTACTATTATTATTACTGTTAATTTCTGCCGAAATTTTTGCAACATTTGAGAGCAAAATGTAGGAAATTTCGTCAACGAAAGCAAATTGGAAATATGTATGAAAATATTCATTTTCATATTCAAATTTGTGTATAGAAGTTTTTTGGTACGGTGCGTATTTTGAGGCAATTTCAATCAATTTTTATCCACCCTAAACCCCTCTGGTGTACAAATTTTAAGAAAATCGGTATATAGTGGTTTTCATGTACGCTGAGTGTTTTGCTGCTATCTTTTTTGGCCCATATTGAACACCAGAGGGAGCTGTAGTACAATTCTTTATGCGATTAGAATGAAAATTGGTATATTGTGGTTTTGAGGTACGGTGAGTATTTTGGCGCTATCTTCTTTCATCCAACTTGAACACCAGTTGGTGCTGTAGTAAAATTTTTTTACAAAATCGCCTAAAACTACAATAGGCGTTATATAGGTGACATGCAAATATTTACAAAATATAAAATTTTTCTTAAATTTAGTAAAATTAAAAAATTTTTGTTATTTTGATACCAAAAATACTAACATTTCTTCAATACTGCGAACATTTTAATTACAATGAAATGTTTGTAATATTTGTAAATTGTAAAACTAATTTAAATTCAAATTTGCAAATTTTCAACTCTTTTTAAAAACTGTAACGCTTATAAGCAAAAATTGTTTCAATTTACGCAAAAATTAAGAACCGTTTTTGTGATTCAAATAACAAGGCCCACATCTTGATTTTTACAAGTTAAAAAAAGAATTTATTAGAAAAAATTATCTTAGAAAATTGTAATAAAACTCGTTAGTAAATCATAAAAAAATGGAAAAATTCTTTTCGGACTCAGAGACTATTATTTGTTAAGGAATTTCTGGCTAACGGGGTATTTATAGTAAGTTTTATTTTTTATTTAAAAACTACTGGTAACGAAAATTTTTGAGTACAAATATTTCATTTTAATATGAGAAAATCCCACCTCGAATTTTCTTATTCTTTGATAGTGTTATATTTATCATTTCATTCTTATTATGCTTTTATATTTATCATTTGATATTTTGAGGGCAATTGCAAATCTTGCTAGCAGTAATAAATTGCATGTACTATTATTTTTTCAAAGTAAAAATACAACGTTCCTTTGTGTGTTATATTATTCAAACAATGATATTAAGGGTATTCGTCCACAACCAAACTCATTAAAATATCTTATTGACCAATATATAAGTTTGCCATTTTGCATGAATACCCTTATAATATTATTTTTAATATACTAAAAAATGCATAAATTTTAATAGGATACACAATTGAATAATATTATTATCATGCTAAATTCATCAAAATCATTATTATACTACTTAAGCAGCATGTTAATATAAAAAATTTTATCAATTTAAAAAAAACTCGCATCAAAATATAAATTCCCACGATAATCCTATGAAAATCTTAGTTTTCCATCGGAATCCAAGAATACCCACATTTTAGCATTTCTCAACGAAAATGCAACCCAGCGTTAATATGGAATGTCAAACGCACGAGCTAGTTGAACATGTCGCTACTCATTGCGTTGATCGTACTTTACCCCTACAATATTTTTTTACGGGATGAGGTCGACGCAAAGTATGAGGTCGAATTTAGTGTTGCTTCATAAGAACTCATTGTTTCTAGTCTAGCTGTCAAAGGCCGACCGACCTAACGCAGTATTGCGTTTTAGCCATTAAGCTCACAGCTTCTCATAAGCACGAACCAAAGTCATAACTCGGCTACTGTTCGTACGCCACACGAAATTTTTATTGTGTACATGTGAAAACATTGACGTCGGCAGCAAATCTAGCTCAATCACATGTGAATAGGTTTTTCAATTTTGCCCGACACTGGTTTAGTTATAATCAAATATTTCAATAAATTCTATTTATATTTTTGTTTATGCTTTGCTTTGATTTTTATATTTAAATCCATCATTTAGAATATAACACTCGAAAAAAACAAGGTTCTGACAACGGATTCTGATAAAGGAGACAAAAAAAAAATGCACGTGTATCGGCGTTTTGAAAGTTTACGTGTGAGTCTTATTTTAGGGGGATTTAAGTTTCCCCCTTGTTTGAACATTCTTATAGTGAATCGGTATAAGAAATCATGTTATCCTTACCTTTTGGGTATAGGATATGTTCTGAGGATTTATGTAAAATACTACGAGGAATATTTTTGTGCAACGTTTGAACCTAATAACTTCGCAATTTATTAGTATTTTTTTACCTTTTTGTGATAAAAACAAGGATATAACGGGTTTAAATGAGCTATTAAAAATTTTTCATAAAATTCTACTATAAGTCTTTAAATACACCAAAGCTGAAAATTCAACTTAAATGTTAGAAATAAGTCAAAACTTAAAATGTGTTTATTTCGTACTTATTCAGAATTGATACTAAAATGTTGCACAAAACTTGGATTTAGGGGGTTACTTTCTATAAGTGTTTTACTCATTTGGCGCATCAAACTTTGGCTGATAAGATCCATTAGGTTTAAACAAAAAACTATGAAAAGCAAACTCAAAACAAAAGTTAAAATTAGTCCCCTCCTCCGGTTCCCATTATTTTATTGTATCAAAACGTGTTACCAAATGTGCCATATACTCATTATTGCATTCACAATTTTTTACGTTTTTAAAAAGAATCGTATCTTTTAAAACTATTGAAAACCAACCGTGTTTATAGAATCTTCATTTTACTTGTTCAAATGTAAATCTGGGAAAAAAGTAAATTATTTTGTTACCACTGGTGTGGTAAAAAACTTTATTAAATGTTTGGGCCGAAATGGATCGACATTAAATTTTTTTAAAACATTGTTTCCAAAACTTAGCGCAGCAAAGATAAAGGATGGATGATTCAAACTTCACTTTTTGTCATTGGTTTAATACCAAATAAATAATAAAATTTGTATCTTTTCATACTAACAGGTGTTTTTATTGGTTCTGATATAAAAAAGTTTATGTACAACGATGAATTTGACCATATGCTTTACCAATTGACCTGGCTTACCTGCTTTTCGCATAGAAAAGCATTCAAGAAGTCATTAACGATTTCCTAGGCAAAAATCGTTCCCCTACTGCTCGAATATACGTCGACACCATTTTAAGTTCTTTTGACTAGCTAGGTGTTCATATTTCAACAAAAATTCATTTTTTAAATTCTCATATCGATTACTTCGAGCACCAATTGTCGACAGAATCCGATGAACATAGTGAACGATTTCATCAAACATGTGTGCCTATTGGAGAACGCTATAAAGGCAAGAGTATTTGTTTAGGCCGCAAACCTAAATAAAGTGGGTATTAGATTAATGCCAACAAAAGGTAAGAGATCAAGTACTTACTTATCGACTCGTTCGAGTATCAATCCTCGATAGCCGAACGAGTCCCTCGGTTGGTGCTTCGGTGTAGCCTTCGTGAGCTTTAATGGCCGCTCCTTCTTGATCTACATCCGGAAACCAGCAGACGTCTTTTCTATTAGCTCTACCAGATTTTAGTATAATCCTGAAAGAAAACCACATATTGCCGCTTGAAAACCAGCAACCAGTGGAAAACGAATTGAACAGTTTTTGCCCAACTTGTTTATGGTCCAATCGATCTGTCAGCCTAGAAAAAATTTAAAAGCAACACAACACATTAACTCAACGAGTGCCACCAGATAAAAAGGTTAGTTGCTTGATTTAACCTTAGACCCGTTTACATGTTTTACAACTTAATCCCGTTTATCTGGGTCATATTGACCCGTAGTGTATTTTGTATGGAAATTCTCTATTTTTCAATGAGATAAAATTTAAAAGTGCTGTTAGGTCATGAAATATTAATTTTAATATTTTTTTTTTTTAATATATGTTTGCACAAAATATTTGCAATTTACATAAGATTTATTACCGATTGGTAAATCCGATTCGATTGAGCTGCATTTGATGTGCTAGGCATTGATGGATCTACTTCATCATTATCATCGTTATCTTCCAATATATCAGGTTCTTTGTATTTGTGAAGGTGACACGATTAACATGCACGAACATAACGCAAAGGTCAAAAAGTTTTAAGCAATGGTCACACACAGCAGACGTTTTATTATCCTTTGTTTTGCTGTTACCCTTATATGCTTCGCATCTACGTCGTGGTTTCTAATCCAGTAAAAACAATAAATGATATAAGAAATAACAACATTCATTTGAAATGGAAATTATTTATTTATTTTTACCTAAAATTTTGGCATTCGAAGCGATTCTGTTAGGCGTTTTAGCTTCATACCAATCAAACTTAAAGCAATTCTTAGACCTGTGCTACCCGGAAACTTTTCACTCGGATGACGAAAGTTTGACAGTCTGAATGAGAATATTTCACAGATGTGAGATGAATATGACTATCAAAAATTCATGTAGCCCCAGAGGCTGGTAAAAATTTTGATAATCGGCAAGAGAATTTTTGTCACAAGAAAAAATAGATAAAAAAAGTTGTGAGCTTCCGACAGCATAGAAACCAGAAGTGGAAAATATTTGCATAAAATACTCTTAATTTTTGGTATATATTAACAATTTTGCAAATTAAATTAAATTTTTGCGCTACTGCTCTACCGAAATCTAAAACGTCAAAATTTCTAGCTGTCAAAATCTCATCGTCCTTTTGGCACAGTAAAAATGACAGTCTTTTCTACCACGAATGAAAAGTTTCCAAATAGCACACGGTCTTATTGATTGTTTCGTTGGAGTGTTGCATCGCTTTTCCAATTGATTTTTGGCATGATATAACGCAAATACTAAAAGACAACACAAAATAGAACACTGCACATGCACAACAGGTCCATAAAAATAAGCATGTTTTCATACGTGTAAGTGTACATATGTATAAAAAGTACATACGCCAGAATAATGCTGTCTCTCACTTTCAATGTACTTACAGTTGCAAAAAATTTAGGACGGATTGCACAACAGCAAAGAGTAGTGAAAAAAAGTACTACAAAAACTGACCCTTCATACTAATCGTATGGTAGAAAATGTCGGGTCATTTTAACCCAGATAAACGTATAGTGCACATGCCAGTTTTTTTTTGTCTCTGCTATGCACATATGTCACATATGTACAATTTTTTCACTATGGTTGCAAAGATAAAAGTTCAACAAATAAAACGGTATTTTTTTTTTTTTTGTAAATTTGATGTTTAATATGTTTTTTATGCAAATGAAAAGTGACTCGGGTCAATATGAGCCGATAAACGGGTTTAAGGTTAATATGTATTGTCTCCAGTAGTTACAGTTTTGGTTATAGTTGCTAGAAAAAGTTTAGTGCTAAATAAAGAGAAAAATTTAAAAAAAAAACCAAGAAGTGAATGGAAGTGAGAGCAAACAAAAAAAAAAATAAAAAAAAGAATAACAAGGAAAATGTTTTTAACATTGTAAATTTAGTACAGTGCGCCATTTTTAATAAGTTGGTAAAAGTTTATTTTAGTTTTATTTCCAATTACAGCTTGCAATTTTATTATATTATTTACATTAATTATATTATTTAAACGCTATATGGTGAAAAATATATATTTAATTTATGATTTGTTCACACGCACACACACACGCACACACACGCACGTAAAATTGAAACTTTTAGCAGAACGATTTGTCCGTTTATGATTTCTGGTCAGTTCAGGATCACTTGGGTTTTTCTTTAAATAAACTTTGATATATCCAACAATTGATTTATTTCAGTCTTTAGTAACTTTAACTCAAGTATCAAGTTGCTACTTTTTTGCAGGTTTTTTTATTTACACACACATACGCGTATTGAAGCATTTGACGCTGCTCCATATTTTTCTTCGTCGCGTTTTTATTTTGATTGCACTAATCGATTACGCGTTTATTCTTTATTCTATTGAACTGATATTGTTTTAAATTTTTTATTATTTAATGGTTTTTAACACTCAATAGAATAAAGAACAACTCGAACGAAAATAAAACACCAAAAAGCGAACAACAAAACAACGCGACAAGGTAACTATAAAAATAAAAAAAAGAATAGCAATAAGCAAGAAGAAACACCTGTGGTGGATATTTAAAAAAGAGTTGCCACCGTGGTCAAAAATTATCGCACCTATTGCGAAAGTCATTTTAGGCACTTTTTTTGAAAAATTCGGGAATTAAACCCGAATTACCACCAAAGTAGCCCCAAGTCGTCATTTATAATATATTTTATAAATTTTTTGGCGCTGTTAATTTTTTATATCTTACAAAGTATTGTTTAAGAGAGCTGTTGAGCGAGAAATTTTTTTTTCACAAGCGAAAGTTTCTGCGTATTAGAAACCAAATGCAAATCGTTTGAAGTAGCTCCAGTGTGGAAATTTTTTATATTTGCTGTACGAATTATAAAAGTTTTTAAGACAATTTTCCACCTTTTACAAATTTTGTTACGATTTTTTTGGAAAATATATCGCGAAAGTTTCTACGAATTGGAAAGAATTTTTAAATATTATAAAAGTTTTCAAGACAATTTTCTATTTTTTAGAAAATTTGTTACGATTTTTTTTGAAAATATTTCGCGAGAATTTCTATTTATGAGAAATTTTTTCTACTTTCATTGAAGTTCAACAGAATTTTCCATTTACAAAAAATTTTTTCTGACTTTATTTGGAAAATATATCGTGAAAGCTTCCACTAATTACAAACAATTTTTAAGAATCTAAGTAGTAGAAAATTTGTTACAATTTTGTTGGAAAATATTTCGCGAGAATTTCTATTTATGAGAATTTTTTCTACTTCTCATTGAGATTCCACTGATACTTACAAATTTTTTCTTTTCTGATTTTTTTGAAAAAACATTGCAATCGTTTCTACGTATTAGAAACAATTTATTCTTTTACGGATCCCAACCAAATTTTCTACTTATTAGAAAAAATTTTTCCGATTTTTTTTTGTCGGTGATTATAGTCTTTATTGCACGTTTTCTCGATTAAAAAATAAATAATGGTGAAGTTGACCTTTTCATGAGAAATGCTGACACCATTTGTGATATGGAACAAGACTTCAATGACATTCCTCAAGCAGAGCATACAATTTTCGCTCTGAAAATTCAAGAGGATGAATTAAATCTCAATGGACTAGCCTAAAGACTTCATATGACGCTTGTTTGCTGAAGTTATTGGCAGCGAGTGGCGACGATGATGAGAACGTCACCCTCGTGAAAGTCAAATATCGCTCATGTTTTCAAACATATGTTCGATGTTTATCAAAGATGAACGAACTGAGCGAAAACTTATCCAGGGAGAAGATACGTAGCGAAATTGAGGTTTCACAAATGGAGCTGCAAATGTCAGGTTACAATATCAATTTGCCGCCGTGTGATACTGAGATATTTCATGGCGATTATCTTACATGGCCTTCGTTCAGGGATATGTTTTCAGCCATTTGCATTACGAATAATCGGTTAACACCCGTCGAAAAACTTTTTCATCTCAACCAGAAAACCCGCGAAGAGGCAAAAGCGATTGTTCAAAAATCTCCTCTCACGCATGAAGGGTTTGCAACCGCCTGGCAAAACTTGACTGACCGCTATAAAAATAAGCAGATTTTGGTGAACAGTCAACTTAGGGTTTTATTTAACCTGCCAGCTGTTGCAACTGAGTCTGGAAGTGGCATTAAAAAGCTACAGATAGATATAAATAATTGTATTTCAGCTCTCACTATACACAAAGTAGACATTAGCAACTGGGATGCTATTTTTACTTATTTGTGTTCCACGAAATTGTCAGAAACGACGCTCTGTTTATGGGTACAATCAATTGAAGACAAGGCAGAAATCCCCAAATGGGCTGACCTTGACAAGTTTCTTACAAGTTGATTTCAGACTTTAGTAAACGCGTGTGATTTTAGAGGTGCGGTGCCAAAAAGGCAAAAATCAAACTCACCTCCACTAAATATCAAAAGTAGTGAATAATTATTGTCTCCACTAACACATATCAGGCAAAAGTAGTAAATTATAATTATAAACTTTGCAAATATCAGCAACATGCTTTGAAATTCGGCCCAAAGTTTTTGGCTATGAACATTAATGAAAGATCGTTGACTGCAAGCCGTTTGCACTGCTGCCTAAACTGTCTGTCGACTAATCATGTTGTAACTGCTCTCCTTGTGGACAACGACATTATTCATTGTTACATAGAGATTTTCGAGGTGCAAATAGTCATCTTAATGCGGGAGGTCCAAGCACGAGCACAGTGATACAGTCCACGAAGCAAGTCGCAGCGCCATCGCAAGCATCTGCAGGCGCTAGGAATAATATTCAGTTGTGCTTCGCCTCAAGTAGCAAAGGTATTTTGCTCGGAACCGCGATGATCAGTATTTGCCATCGAGGAGCCAGTTATACAGCCAGAGCACATATTGATTCTGGCTCAGAGGGTTCGTTTATTTCTAAGAGCTTGCAGCGACTTATTCAGCTACCTACTCATCGGGTTTCCGCTGAAGTATCGGGCCTTAACAATGTGGTTTCGGACAAAGTGCAAAAAGCTTGCAATTTGGTCATCGGATCACTAATTGATCCAACCGTCCGGCTTACCACTAAAGCTCTTATCCTGTCTAGGATCACCAAAAGTCTGCCTTCATGTTCAGAAGATCCACTATTGCAAAAACTTTTCCAGACAAAGTTTTGCAGCGATCAAGTAGATGTACTTTTAGGTGGGGATGTGTACCCACAAATCCTGCTTGACGGTATACATGTTCTTGGGTCACTTATTGCCCAAGAGACCATATTTGGTGGGATATTGACCAGCTCAGTTCCTACATTGTCGAACAATCCTCCCTCCTCCTCCTCTGTCGTTTCATATTTGAGTGAAGTGTCACTTGATCAGCAGTTAGCAGCTTTCTGGGTGCTGGACGAGGTACCTAAAAAGACAGTGTCCAATATTGCAGACCAATTCTGTGAGGACGATTACGCAAAGACAACAACGCGTAATAAGGACGGCCGCTATGTGGTGACCTTACCCTTTAAAGAAAGTTATCCACAGAGCACCTGTTTAGTGACTCGCGTTATATTGCGATCCGTTAAGTTCTGCGAAATGAGTTGAGGCTGACAATCAATATAGCCACCAAAATGGAGTACAATGGGGTATCGTGTGAATACCTGGAACTAGGCCATATGAGATAAGTGTCTTCTGGTCCCACTCCGAGATAAACACCAAGTTACTACTTTCCTCATCATGCCGTCCTGAAGCCTGATAGTACCACGACCAAGGCTCGTGTGGTCTTCAACGCTTCAAGTCCGACAGCAAGTGGCGTTAGCTTGAATGATGTGCTGCATGCTGGGCCAGTGTTGCAAAGTGATCTCTCGTTACTTATACTGAAATGGCGGTTCTTTCAGTTCGTGTTTAATGGCGACATCGAGAAGATGTATCACCAGATACTCGTTAGTGAAAAGCATCAACGATTCCAGCGAATACTTTTTCGCGATTCACCAGGGGATCAGTTACACGATTTTCAACTGAAAATAGTCACTTTTGGAGTCAATTGTGCTCCATTTTTAGCGATTCGTACACTTTTACAACAGGCCAGTGATGTGGAAAGTAGGTTGCCGCTTGCGGCACAAATTTTGCGTCATCACATGTAAGTAGATGACGCACTGGCGGGAAGTCATGACGTAGAGTCAGCAGTTCAAGCTCGAACAGACTTGGAAAAAGCGGCAGAATCGGCAGGTTTTACAGAGCGAAAATGGACGGCCAACTCAGATGAGGTGCTTCAAGGGATCCCGAAGAGTCATCGGTTACGAGAAGATTACCTGGAGCTAGAGGACACGAGTAACGTAGAGACACTGGGTATTCGATGTTGCACCCGGTTCGACTACTTCTATTTCCATGCTCCGCCGCTAGACAAGGAGGATCGTTTTTCCAAACGAGAGGTTTTGTCGGCGATTGCCAAACTTTTCGATCCTGTTGGCGCCGGTCGTGGTCATCGCCAAAATCCTAATGCAACAAGTTTGGTTGGATGGAATTGGGTGGGATGATCAGCTGATCCGGTCGATTTTGCAACTTTTTTTTTTTAACATGCAATAACAATCGAGTTTAGCTACTACAGCTTTTTCGCACATTCTCATCATAAACACATTTAAAGTCACAATCCAAATTTTCTTGTATTTTTTGTATTTTTATTGTATTTTTTTAAATTTTCAACGATATTAATACAAGTGGCTCAAAATAAGCTTATGCGAGAAAAATTTACCCACCAAAATATGGTTGGGCTCAAGGACAACACAAGACATCACGACTAACCATACAAAAACATAACCATGCAATTACCCAATAGTTTTTAATCTACTCTTGAGTTGACCTTTAGACAAGTTAACATAAAAAAGCTACAATTGTTAACTAATTTACTCATACGGTTTAAAGGAGCAGTTAACATATAATTTGTTCTACTAAATGGTAAGAAAATAAAATTGTTAGCATTTCTACTGCTTCTACGATTAGAGTTAAAATTTATAAGAGAAAGAAATTCTGGTGAATCGAATAAACCGGTGATGATTTGGTGCAAATAGACGATATCTGCAGACTTCCTTCGCTCACTCAATGACTGCATTTTAAAAGTTTCATGCGATCCTCGTAAGGAGGAAGGTTTAAAATGTCAAATCCACTTAAGCCTCTTAGGGCAAACCGAACAAAGGATTTTTGGATTCTCTCTATTCGATCAACATGCACATTGTAACTTGGAGACCAAACTTGACTTGCGTTGTAGTCGTAATCATGCTATTGAATTCTTTGGCCCAGCGTTTAATAAATCCAAGCATAGAAGATGCTTTTTTACAAATGTTATCAATATGAATGTTAAAGGAAAGCTTAGAATCCATACATATTCCCAGATCTTTAACGACATCCACACGACATAAAGCAGTATATTTTATCTTATAATCAAAAACTAAATTATTCTTTTTTCGCGAAAAGGTCATAGTTTGGCATTTATCTGGATTAAGAAACATATTATTTTTAGAACACCAAACTTCAAAAGATTTCAGATCGGACTGGAGTAGGGCTGAATTGTCTTGAGAATTTATTTTTCTGTATATTTTCATGTCATCCGCATAAATAAGCAGATGAGAGTTTTTAATGATATGGGTCACATCATTAATGGCTAAAATAAACAGAAGTGGACCTAGGTGACTTCCTTGAGGAACACCAGATAACGCAATAAACTCAGCAGACAAAACCCCTCGGAATCGTATTTGATAAGATCGGTCTGACAAATACGATTTAATCCAGTTTACAAAATATTGTGGAAATCCAATGGACTTAAGTTTAAATAGAATTAGATTGTGTGGTAACTTATCAAATGCTTTGCTAAAGTCAGTGTAGATACAGTCGACCTGGCAACCGAATTCAATGGTGTTTAAGCAAAAGGTTGTAAAATCGAGTAGATTAGATACCGTAGATCTGCCATTAACAAAACCGTGCTGACGAGTTGTTATGACTTCACGGCAGTGAATTTTGACCCGATCATACACGATTCCCTCAAAAAGTTTTGGAATCGATGACAGTTTAGCAATGGGCCTGTAGTTAATAACATCATTCCTGCAACCTTTTTTATAAATAGAACTAATAAATGATTTTTTCCAAAACAGTGGAAAATAACTTTCGTTTATAGATTTATTAAATAACAAAGAAAGTGGTTGACACAAAATTGAACCGCATTGAGTTAACACTGCGCAGGAATTCCATCAGGTCCAGTGCTAAAATCTTCATCGATCGAAATAATATATTTTAAAATATCCTCTGAGGTAAAGGATAAAGAGTCCAAGGAAACTCTGGGTGTAGAATTCATATATTCAAAATACTCCTCATCAGGATCAAAAGAATCCGAACAAAATGAATCTTTAAAAAGATTTGCAAACAAACCACAAATAATGACGGGATCATTAGTAATTCCATCAACAGTTTTGAATGATGAAGGGAATCCATCGGATTTCTTCTTTGTATTTATGAATCCCCAAAACTTCTTTGGATCAGACAGTATTCTCAGCTTTATATTGTCTAAATATTCATTATATAATACAGCTGAGCTATTTTCAAATTCCAGAAACAAACGTTTGTAGGTTTCCAGGTCATTTGAGTCTAAACTACAGACATATTTCTTCCATGCCCTATTCCTGTTGTTGCGAAGAGTTTTTAAATCCTTAGTGTACCAAGGGTACGCACAGTTTTTCGCAAATTTGAGGCTATATGGTACGGACTGAGAGAACACAGTAAAGAGCTCCGTATAAAAAAAATTTATGGAATCATCAAGGTTATTTCCATTTAATTACACTAAAACAACATTAAGTTTATATGAAGTAAATGATTCAACTTCAAAAAGTCAGCTTTTTTAAAATTGAATTCATAAACCTTATCGATTGAACTCGAATTTACTATGCTCTCCCTGTCCGATTTATACCAAATGCTCAATGGTGGATGGTATTCATTAACATTAGTCAGAGCATGAAAGGCCCTCTTAACAATTACATTGTTACTGTCTGTTGTTAAGACCAGGTCAAGAAGTCTTTCAAGACTATTATAAATACAACTTACTTGTTGTAAGTCAGAACATATATTGTCAACAAATATATGTTCTTGGCGGATCTTCGAATTTGATGCACAAATTATGTATCATCGTCGGAAGAATGCCATTTTAAGTCAGGCAGATTGAAATCGCCCAACAGTAAAATGTCGTCATTAATGTCAAGTAGACTTATTATATATTCTAGAAGCAGGGAAGAGCAGGGAATATCAATTAAGGAACTGACAAAGGAATTCCTTACAGCTAAAAGGACACCACCACCAACAGCAGAAATATTGTTAGTGTGTCTGTCTCTTCTAAAAACTTCAAAACTATTGTCAAACAATTCCAAGTTAGTAATGCTTCCGTTCAGCCATGTTTCTGTCAACGCGATAATATCCTCAGAGAAATTCTGAGACTCCAAAAATATGTCGCGGGTTTTAGAACGTAATCCCCTTACATTTTGATATTAAAGGGATAATCTATTTAGTTTTTTGGGTCTGATGCGCAATTTTATTCCTCCTTCTAGACTTATTTTTAGGCGTAAACTCATAAACGAGGATATTATCGGCCCACATTTTAGAGTAAAGAACAGATGCAAACTCTTCAGTTGCAACCGTTAGAATAAAGGAGGCGTGGGAAGGCTTGTTACCAATTTTTTTGCATGAACAGAATGCGTTTTGACTAAATAATATATTTTGTTTGACAAACGTCATTACATTTTCAGTTGTTGCGTCGGGCTACAGACGTGAAATGAATAAGAGTTTTCGCCTCGACACTGCCCTTAAATTTATTATTGGGCTATTGGGCTCAGTTGAAATCAAATTTGGACTATAAGTCAATGGAGGAGTAAAAGATGGAGGTGAAGAAATAACTGTGTTATTATTTTCTGCAGGCATAGCCGTGGGCTGCTTAGCCTGAGGAGTGTTTGCAGACGTCTTGCGACGCTTACTATTTTTATCCTTATTTTTCCTCTTCTTTTTTGAGCTGTTTTGGTCTTTTACGGATTGAATGTTAGTTTGAGTCCCGGAAGAGATAGTCTGAGACAAGGAAGGCAAAATGTTTTCCGGTGAAGAGCATTCATCATATACGCTAATACTGGGTGCGGCACTAACTTCGCTAAAAAATGTTATAATTTCCCTAAAATTGTTATTTAACGAGTTAAGACTTTCTCCAAATAGCTTTATTTTAGAATAAAGCTCATCTGGGGAAAGGGCCCTGATCGGACAGACATTAAATCGTCTAAACAGGATTTGGAAATACCCGCACATCTCTCATGAAACATTCGCTCACATGGCCCAGAACAACTGAACATTGGGTTCAGAATATTCTGGCATCTACATAGCTCGTTTAGGGAACAAGCAGCAATATTTTCGCTAGAAAAATAATCCATGTTGCAAATTGAGCAGAACGTGCCTAAAGGGTTAAAATTCTGTAGCTATGTTTATATGCAGTGAGCGCACAGTTAAAAAACAAATACAGCACTCACTACGCTTGATAATGGCAAAACACAGCACAAAGAAGAATAAAATTAAAATACAAACAAAACACAGCAAGCTAGCAAGCTAGCAAACAATCAAGCATGCAGACGAAACACAAAAAACAAGAATGTTGTTTATATAAACAAATTAAATAAAAAAATTAAATAAATATTAATACGCGTAACTATTAAATTAATGTAAAATTAATATAACTAGAGTGTAATAATGTATGAACACTCACGAAATATTATACTAATAATAACACTGCACACAAAAGTAAACGCAAGTTCGGATTCTACGTTGTGTCGATTTCTCTCCGGAAAGCAATCTACAGTTTCACGGGTTCTGCGATGCTTAGGAGAAATCATATGGATCCGCTGTTTACTGACGCGTTAACACTTAGACAGCGTATGCGTCCTCGTCGCTAAAACAAAGGTGGCACCAGTCAAGACGGTGTCCTTACCTAGGCTCGAGTTGTGTGGCGCACTTTTGCTGGCAGAGATGGTCGCACCGTTTCTAACAAGCTTAGAAACAATCAAATATTTTTATGGACAGACTCGACCATTGTGCGGGCGTTGTTGCGTAAACAACCATGAGTCGCAAAAATCAGCGAAAAAGTAGGAACCTATAACTGGAGTCATGTGGATTCAGCAAACAATCCAGCAGATCTCGCCAGCATAGGATTGGAGCCGCAACATTTAAAAGATAGCTCGTATGGCTGCAGCAGGAGCCCAACTCATGGCCAAACCAAGGTGCCGAATATAAAAACAACTATGGAGGCAAAAGCCATCAAAGCTCATGTAGCCTGTAGTAAAACTCCAAATATTTTAGACGGTTTTTCTTTTTTACCTCGAGCCTTGCGAGTTCTATCATATGTGTTACGGTTTTACCACATAACTCACCGGGCACATTGGCATAATTTCTGTCATCAAGCTGTTGAAATATCGCAGCAAGAAATTAAAGAGACAACGAGAAAGATCCTGATTGAAAGTAAAAAGTTGGGATACCTCTCTGAGTATACCCACTTTGCGAACAAAACTTTGATCGACTCGAAGAGTTCGATTCTTAACCTAAACCCTTTTCTAGACAACGATAAGGTGCTTATAGTTGGTGGACGTTTGTCGGAGACAGAACACATCTCTCATGATGAACGTCATCCGGTAATTTTACCGTACGATTATCAATTCTCTAAGTTGCTCGTGAAGTTCACCCACGAAATTTCCATTCATGGTGGGAACCAGCTTGTATTGCGACTTATTCGGATGCAATACTGGATTCCCAGAGTAAAAGTCTATCATCCGCAATTGTAAAGTCTGTGTGATCGACCACAAACGGTTACAGACCCAAATGATGGCATCATTACCCCCAGAGCAAACAAAATTTTCTCGCCCATCTACTGGAGTGAATTTTACTGGGCCATTTGACATTAAAAATTATACGGGACAAGCGTGTCTCATAACCAAAGCTACTCATTGCGACGAAAGCTATTCATTTAGAGGCCACTAGCGATCTTAGCACTGTCACTTTTTTGTCAGCATTTTTGAGATTTGTCGCACGTAGAAATTGTCCGGAGAAAATGTACACGGACAACGGAACCAACTTTGTTGGTGCCTCGCGAGCTTTTAAAGAAGATTTTAAAGCTTTTCTCAAGAATTCAAAGGAGAAGGTGGTGTCCCAGTTTGACCACCAACACTTAACTTGGCACTTTACTCCAGCAGATGCTCTCCATATGGGAGGTCTGTGGGAAGCGGGTGTCAAAATTTTTAAGCTACACTTACAAAAACCGCATCAGACACGAAGTACACGTTTGAGGAGCTCTCAACATTTCTGTTGCGTATCCAAGCATGTTTAAATTTGCATCCTCTTAGCCCCATGTCCTCAGACCCTAATTAGCTCGCATCGCTAACTCCAGTGCATTTTCTATTAGGGGGCCTTTACGGGCTCCGATTTAACCGGACATCGCCGAAAAACCAATGTCCATAATCAATCGTTGGCAAAAACTAAAGGTATTGAACCAGAAGTCAATGCCACATATGGAAAAACGATTAATTAAAAGAACCCCATAAACGAAATAAGTGGAAACATCCCCGCGAACATTTAAAAATTGACGACTTGGTAGTTATCAAAGCTGACAACCTTGCGGTCACGGAGTGGTGTTCAGGACGAGTCATAAAAACATATGTTGGTTCGAACCACCGCGTCCTTTTCACCGATCTACCTGAACACGGACTTATTTCGCAGCCGATAGTTAAGCTGAAAGTTTTACCATCGTCTTCGTAGACTTATTCGTCCGTGTTTCTTGTTGCGTGTTGTCCTCATTTCCGTAGAGGGGGAATTAACGTATTTAATTTCTCTTTCTCTTTTTTTTAGCCAACGAACAATGTCAAGCGTGGAACAGGACTCCCCATTACCAAAAAAGTGTCACATATGCTTGGCCCGTCACCCATTGCGTTTTTGTAAGGCGTTCATCGCGGAAAACACAGCAGATCGACTACGGTTAGTGCTGCTGTTCAAGTACTGGTCGAAGTGTCTTTCCCCAGACCATAAAACTGACGGGTGTGCCAGTCGCGGACGATGCAGTAAATGCGATGGAGAGCATCACACCGTGCTGCACCTGGGCCGATTTCAAGACGATAAAAAGTCGTCACCGCGCAAAGCAGGGCCAGGCGTCGTTCGTCTGAGCCTTATCATCAGCGCGGGACTATCGTCGAGGGGAGTGTTGCTGACCGGCATTCCTTGCCGTCAGCATTAAGCGTTGAGGGGAATTCGGCGACCAATAGAGAAGATGACGAGACGCAATTGGCGCGATGCATCACAAATGCAGAGTCTCTTGCGTTTCAGCCATCGCTGCAGGGTAGCATCCAAAATCCTCGACCTACGAGGCACTCAAGCTGGCGATCTCTCATCTCGAAAAATGAGCGTCGCAATCGGGTGCAGGGACGAACCCGTCCAAAGCACCGCCGCTTTAATAATGGCACTCAGCGCCTGCCCTTGCCATCACCGTTGCCATGTCTGCAACAGGTGACTTCGCTCCTCCCCACGGCGGTAGTCAAAGTGATCGACAAGGGTCACATCCATTGGGCTCGTGCTCTAATAGACACATTTGCCAAAATGTCTGTGGTGTCACACCGGCTTGTTCGTCAACTTGGGTTGTCAGCGCGGATGGTGGGTTCACATGAGGTTTGCTCCTTAACCCTCCGAGCTAACTTTGAGTCAAACCAGACGGTGACAGCCCAAGCGAAGGTTCTGCGTCACTTCACGCGAATCACGCCAAGATAAAGTTTGGACACTTCTATCAGAGCAAAATTCTCGAATCTGACGCTTGCTGATCCTGACTTTTTCTTTTCGTCTCCGGTCGGCATGGTGTAAGGAGCAGTATCTACCCAAAGGTTATAAAACCAGGGATCTGTCCGTGTAGTGTGGGGGGATTCCTAATGCAAAACACGATCTTCGGTTGGGTGTTATCGGGCGTTGCACAATGGTTCCAAATCGGAAAAATACGGCCAAAACCATAAGGAGTTGTCTAATCTGCATAAAAATCATGTTTTATTGGTTTTTGGGGTCGCTGATCACGAATCTGAAGTCAAAAATTCTATATTCAAAATGGCGGCTTAAAAATGGCGGCCATTAATATGCTTATTTTTATAATAACTATATTATGCAGTACAATTATGTTGCCCCAAAAGTTTTCGGGGTCGCTGATCACAAATCTAAAGTCAAAAATTCGAAATTCAAAATGGTGGATTAAAACTGGCGGCCATGAACATGCCAATTTTTATAATAACTATATCATGCAGTACAATCTTGGTGCCCCAAAAGTTTTCAAGTTCACTGAATACGAATCTGAAGTCAAAAATTTAACATTCAAAATGGCGGCTTAAAAACTTAGCCATTCTTTATTCTGTTCTACAAAACGAATGTTTGCTATTTTGCTTTTGTTGCACCTTTCAAAGTATTTATTAAAAAAATTTTTAACTAACCCAAACTGTGCCAGCGTGACCATATGGTCATGCAAATTGACGTTCACAAAAACGAGAATCATATATGTTATCAATTTTTATGATTCAGCGACCCGAAAGAAATTCGAAAAAAATAATTCCAGCACCATTCGGGTTAAATGAATAAGAATCTTTTTTTTATGTCACAGTTATTTGCACATTTAATTTTTCTGCCACAAAACAAACGATTTTTAGTTTTATAGATTTGTTTAGTATATTGTCAATATCTGCAACCATCATATGCACACAAATTATAGTGAAAACAAAAGCCTACTCAGCTAGCATGTAAATTTTAATGTTTTAGTAATAATAAACACACAAAGTGGCGTCCGTGGTGTAGTTGGTTAAAGTGCGTGGCCTCTATGTCAACGAACCTGGAGACCCGGGTTCGAACCCCAGCAGCGACAGAAAATTATTTGAATTAAAATAATTTTACTGTACGGCCGCCACCTCTCTGCAGACAATGGCAAACCTCAGAGAGTAATCAAAATGCCATGTAAAGCTTCATGAGAACAAGAACATTCCGTTCATCGCCGTTTGGAGTCCGGCGTTAAACCTGTAGGTCCGGTTCTCGATCAATTGTGTACAAACTTAATAACACGCACAACACAATTGATCATAAGAAGGTAGGTGAAAGTCCTTTCAAGGGCTGAAATGGCCCGTTATTTATTTATATTTTATTTCTTTATACACACAAAGTTATACTCATTAACAAAGTATGTTTAATACCAATACAAAAAAATAAAGATAAAAATAATCCTTTAAAAAAAATTTTTTATAATTTCCGACACCATTAAGTTTTTCTTAAAATTTTCCTACAGTGTCACTTTGTGGCAAAACATTTTTTTTTTTTATTAGTATAATAAGATATCCCACAAAGGAACCAATACCTTTCTAAAGGGGAAAAAGGGGAGAACACTTTCGTCTTTTCCATTTTAACTGAGTCAAATATTTAAAAAAATGTACATTTTCTTTGTATTTTTTAAAAAAAAGTGTATGCATATTTTTTAAAGTTTTACTTTTTATAAAACATTATAAATAACTTATACAAATAATACAACAAGTGTTAGAAATGGCTTCAAATATTACAATTTTTTGTTTTTTTTGTTGAATTTTTGTCAGACTTTGAAGGCCTTAAAAATCCTTAAAGAGATTAAAAAAAAAAAATTGACAATGCAGTTTTTTTCCTTTGTCTATCTTAAATATATATCTGAAGTAAAAAATATTTTCCAAATTTCTTTAAAAATTAGGTTGTGATCGTTTTTTTCCGATTTGGAACCATTGTGCGTTGTTTCCCTTTAGCAATCCTACTAGAAAAATCAGTTTTTTATTTATGTATATATTTTCTTCATATTCCATATATGATCATAAAGATCTCGTTTAAGGCACTAAAGCATGAACCAAATAAATTTAACGTTCTACCGAGAAATGAGACATGTTTTGAATTAATCAACGCCTTTTTACTAGTTCTTAAGTATTTTTAAGTTATTTAAATTTATCTTACAGCATTGCCCAGCATAGATTATTGCCCACATAAGGTAAGAGATCAAGTACTTATCGACTCGTTCGAGTATCGATCCTTGATAGCCGAACGAGTCCCTCGGTTGGTGCTTCGGAGTAGCCTTCGTGAGCTTTAATGGCCGCTCCTTCTTGATCTACATCCGGAAACCAGCAGACGTCTTTTCTATTAGCTCTGCCAGATTTTAGTATAATCCTGAAAGAAAACCACGTATTGCCGCTTGAAAACCAGCAACCCGTGGAAAACATTGGGAACAGTTTTTTGTCCAACTTGTTTAGCCGTAGAACACATAACCAAAAAATACCACGTAAACACACAACCGGGGTACACTTGTACCCCTAACTAGTTTTAAGCTTGCAACCCTAACTAGCTTAAAAAACGAAAGTTTGAGAATAATTAAATCAAAAACTTACAACTTTAGAGGAATGTAACTAGTTTAATTTTTATTTTATTTATTTATTTATTTTAGTTATTTTATTTTAAGCGACAATTTAAGTAAATACATTGAAAAAAAAAATGGCTTCAAAATACAAGGAAAATCTATCTTCCAGTGCATATAAAAGGTAACAGAACATAACATAGTGAAATATTCCCGTAAATTTAAAGTTTTATTGTTTTTTTTTTTTACAGGTTGAGTGATGCAGAGAAAGAGGCGTATATTCAGTCACTTTTTGACACCGTTTTGGACGATGGAGAAGTTTCTTTATCTGAGGACGAAGAGCAGGATCTCAATGTAAGGGATGTCGAAATGTCTGATGCGGAAGAGCTACCTGAAAATGCAAAATTAGAAGAAGTAGCATTTGAAGACGATGAATCTGATGACGAAGATGACGAAGATGAAGAAGCAGCACCGATAAATCTGGTGGCCGATAAATTTGTGGCGTGTGACGATACTGAATGGAGTGCCCAACCAAACGTCGCTTCTCAAACATTAAGGCAGAACATTGTACGACAACTTTTGCGCTTCATACGGTTACAACCGATAAAGCTGCACCGATAAGGGACATATGGATAATGATGAACAGCAATCTCGCTTCGTTCTATTTACAAGCCCAGTGAACATTTGACCATTGATGAACAACTTTTTCCCTATCGTGGGCGCACGCGTTTCACACAGTATATTTCATCAAAACCTGCAAAGTATGGAATTAAGGTTTGGTGGATTTGCGATGCCATAAATTCTTTTCCACTGCATGTGCAAATATATACCGGACAAGCTGAATCTGGAAGATAAATAAGACAAGGTGAGCGAGTGGTGAAGGATCTGGCTGTCAAATTCAGAGGGACCGGCCGAAATATAACAATGGACAATTTTTTCACTACATTGCCACTAGCAGAGCACTTACTGTCTTGGGATTTAACGCTAGTTGGAACGCTCAGGAAAAATAAAACATATATTCCAGCAGAAATGAAGGCGCAGAAAGATAGACCCATTGGTTCAACATTGTTTGGCTTCCGAAAAAATGTGACAATCTGTTCATATGTTCCTCGGAAAAACAAAGCTGTGCTGCTGCTTTCGTCGATGCACTATGATGGCGAGGTAGCTGAGAGTGGAAAACCTGATATTATCGAATTTTATAATAAGACCAAAGGTGGCGTTGACGTTATGGACCAGTTATTCTCAGAGTACACTACAAAGCGAGCGACAAAACGTTGGCCATTATCATTATTTTACAACATCTTGGACATAACGGCCTTGGCTGCTTATAAATTGTACTATATGAACAATGACATGATACCGCATACTGCTAATAGACGAAAGCTATTCCTTCGGAAAGTGGCTGAAGAAATGTGCATGCCTATCATTGAAGAACGTGCACTTAATCGTCAAATAACTCGACACTTCACGACGAAAATTGCAATAGAAAGCTATTTGAACCGACCCATAGAAACTATTTACGACAGCGGTCCATCAACATTTGCTGCAGCAGGATTGAGAAAGTCCGTAACTGGATCTTGCTATTTATGCTACATGCAGGAAATAAAACGAAGAAGGAAAACACGAAAAGCGTGCAAAAACTGCAAAAAACCTATGTGCCTGGAACACTCGGTGACAAATTGTTTCTGCGTCCTTTGTGACCGGAATAATTAGTATATTTTTCATTTTAATTAATTATGACTTATTATTATTTATTTTTTCATTAAATGATTATTTTTCATTTTAATCTTAATGTATTTCAAAAAATTCTAAATAAAAATTTCACGATACCAATGAACAGCTTGTTACTCGCTCATTTTTTCATACAGGGTACACGGGTACCCCGGTTATATGTTTGCGTAGGTGTTGACTTTGGTAGCTTATAGCTGGGGAACCACTGAACCAGATTTCATAATTGGCCACTCCAAAGATGTAAAAGAAATGAAGTTTTGTAGATCCGAAGTTTCAATGCTCTACAAGTAGTGGTTATTCAGCTACAGGAGTTGAAAGTCTGAAGTGGACACACGGGTACCCGGTTATGCGTTCTACGGTTAGTATTCATTATCTTATAGCTGAAATACATCTTCTGGATTTTCTTTGATAACAATATAGAATTGCCTAGATCTAAAAGAAAAATTTAATAAATTGCTGCTTGTTTAAATATCTCACACGTTAAAACAGAAACACATTTTAAGTCTTGACTTATTTACGGCATTAAAATTGAATTTTCAGCTTTAGTGTATTAAAAGACTAATAACATGATTAACATGATTTCCTATGCCGACTTACTATAGGAATGTTCAAAACGGGGGAAACTTAAATCCCCTCTAAAATAAGACTCATACGTCAACTTTAAAAACGCTGATACACGTATATTTATTTTTTGTCACTTCTACCAGAATCCATTGTCGGAACCTTGTTATTTTGGAAAAAATTAATATTTTTGAAGTGAAAGTTCTTAGGCGGCGCACAGTAGGGCGTATCGAATTACAATTTTTTTTCGAATTTCACATTCTAAGAGGTCTCAAAAGCTGCATGGGGTTGTCAAGATCACCCAAAAAAAATTTTAAGGAAAAAAAAGATGTCTTCCTACTCCGCAAGGACAAAGTTGCTTTTTGAGGAAAACAGTAAAACATAACGACCTTAAAATGCTTTGACTTTTATAAAAAAAACTATGTATGTCTTAAAGCAAAAGTAGGTATAGGCTTAAACTAACAATATATTGGTAAACATGATGCCACTCACGATTCTTATCCACAGTGTCCTGTGTGAAGGATATTTGAAGCAAAAGTTGTAATCGAGATAGCACAGAACTTTTGATTGTTACCCAATAGTCTAAATTTTGGTGGTATTGATTATACTGTTAACGTATTCCTTAAAATTGCCGAATTAATAATCAGCATAATTTTTGCATATGCATTTTCCTATTTTTGAGAAATGTATACTTGAATGCAATTTTTTAACTTTTTCAAAAAAAGGAATATAAGATTTTATATCTCGGGTACCAGAAATGGTACCGAAGAAACTTTGCTCAATTTGGATTCTTTAAATATTTCTTACCAACACCCTGTCTAAAAGTTTTATTTTAAAATACCAGCTTTTTTTTATATTAAATCGATAACTTTTGAACCACTTGAGATTTTTCATCCCGGTTTTTTTATATTTAAGAAAATTGATTGTGCTATATAGTAATCAGAAAAAATTGTCTAAATTTTGTGGTGTTTTAACAAAAAAATCATGATTTGGTGGTTCAAAACATGATTTTTTAAAAATGTTTTTTTATATGATTTTAAAGGTATTTCTTTAAACTAAAATTCAGTTAAAAACGCCTAATTTATGTATTTTGTTGAATTTACACAATTTTATGAAAAATAAGAGACTATTTTTTAATTGTGCTTAATAAAAATGTCAATATTGCATGAATGACCTTACTAAAAGTATAACTTTTAACACGTTTTGAAATTCATAAATAAAGAAATTTTTACCGGTTTTTGCATTGTTTTATTAAAAGATCTCTGATTTCATCAAAATTATCTTCAGAAAACCTTTTATTTTGTACATTTTTGTGTCGCAGTGATGTTATTAATAGGTCCGACGATATCATTAGCATTGTAATTAAATCAGTATTTTGGTTCTCCCTACTATTTTATCTTGTGCGACTTAGTCTGAAATTCTTGTAGTCCTTATTTTTGGCTTCTTGAGCCTCCTCCGATAGCTCATCAATTGGGAAAAAATGATATTTTATTATATCTTTTCCATGGCACAAAATTTTATAAAGAGTTGGAGTTATGTCCTTCCAACTTCCATATAAATTTTTGTGCAAGTTCTGCGTTTCTGATGCGAATTTTTCAAACTTTTCTGCGTGAATGTGTTGGTGAGGATTGATGGCAATCAAAATATTAAAATTTCTTAAAAGCTCCACATTGATTTTTGTTATTGATGCTGTCACTGCAACATCTTCAAAAAAACGCCTCGCAGTACTTATTTGCTTAGGGAAATCAATGCGTAGCCCGGTTTCTTCTCGAAACTCATGTTGAACTCTTTTATATTCTTCAGCTATAAAGTTATTTCTAGTTTCTTGTTTTTCTTTTGCACTTAGGCTTTCAAATTGTTTGTTATTTTGCCCGACCTCTTGAAATTTTAACGCATACGCTATCTTTAAGCAATGTTTCATAACACGGATTCTTGCATAAAATAATTAATAAAAAGTGATAGTTGGCCTACCCTACACTATATTTTAAAATTGTTTGGAAATTGGATGAACTAAGTCAATTTCTGGTTTTTATCAATATCACGATAATTTTAGTACTTTAGAATTGATAAAAAACATGCCAAGTTTTGTCACTCTAGCTCAATTATAAGCTTAGTTTTTGAGTTCTCTCTATTGTGGGTAGTATGGGAGGTGGGCGTATTTGTGGGCGTGTTACGCCCATTTTCAATGCTCATCTTGGAATTGGTATAACATGTACTCGTATCAAATTTTGTTTGTCTAGTTCAATTATTAAACCATATTTTGAGTTTTTCTATACTGGGTGGTATCGGAGGTGGGCGTAATTTTAGGCGTATCCAGAAATTTTTTCATATGTCAGATTCCTGAGTCCATAGGAATATTTGTGAAAAATTTCATTCAATTATCTTAGTTCGTTCTCCTTATCCTTAAAGTCAAACAGATTTCAGAAAGCCTTCATATGTCCGGAATTATCAAAAAATTCAATAGTTTTTTTTTTAAAATTGAACACTTTGTTCTACATCGCGAACTTCCGGGGAAAAAAAAAACAATTTGGCATAAAAGCCAATACATCAGCGCACACTATGATGTATGTCATTCTGGATTCTTTAATTAAAAGTTTACCGAAAGTTGAAAAATAGTTTCAAAAAATGGTTTTAGGTTATAGTTTATTGTAAACTACTTAAAACAGATACAATATTCTTGATAAATAAGAACAATAGATATTAAACACACAAATTTAAAAAAAAAAACCGCATTAAAAATCTAAAATGGTTTCTTCACGACGTTGTTCTAAAGTTGAAAAAAATATAAAAATTTTCATTTCTTTTAAAAATGTGAAAAAACTCATAAAGTTCCTAGAAATAACGCTTTTTATGTGCTTTTTTGGTATGCTTTGAGGATATGCTTTTCAGAGTACAGAGTTGTGGAGCTTATATTTGTTTACACATTTTGTTCATAAATAAAATAGCAGGGAAATAGCGAAGCTGTAAGGTATTTGACTATAGAGCAAGCGGTCCGAGTTCAATCCTCGCATCTGACAAAAAATAAAATTTTTCTAGTTTTGTTTTTTGTTTTTTTTAACTATTTGTTGAAGCGCTTTTTAAACGATATTTTAGTTGCACTTAAGAAGCGCTTTCATCCTAGGTCATCCAATATAAATTTTAATATGAATTTGGTTTACTTAAAAGGCCCTCCAGATGTGTGAAGCGCTATGGCAGAAACGCTTGTTTAGGGCTTTTAAAGAGCTTCGATTACCGCTGGGTGGCAAAAGCCGCAGATTGTGTGCTGATTGCGTTCTATGTGCGGTAGATAGGGGGGTTGCCATGACTCGGGTAGAAGAGAGAAAGATTCAGAAGTGAATAAGAGAGTTGCCCTGAGCGCACTATGATTTTCGCAAAGTAGACTCTCATACTAGGGCTGCCATGCCAATATTTTTTTTAGAATACTAACGTTGGTATATCTTTAATTCAATATATTAATATAACATCTATGAATTTGCTCATATTACACATATTATAATATTATTATTCATAATATTGCGATATAAAATTATATAGAAACCCAAATTCATGAAGCATATGCTGTCGCCCATAACGCCAACTTGACACTGTGCGCAAGAAAAGTTGGAATAAGTTCTTTCAATAGATAACTTTTTTATACATATTATAGTTATATAATTTTATATCGAAATATTATTAATAATAGCTAGTATAATATGTTTGATATAAGTAATAAAGGGTGTCCCAACAAGAACGCAATTTTTAAATTTTATATAAAACACAGATATTTAAAAAAAAAAAATCGTGAAACTTTATTATATCGTAAAGTAGACAGAATGAGGTTATGTATGGAACAATATATCGTGCAGATGGCCGCCGCGGCTTTGCTGGCATGCACGCGATCTTTTAATGAAATTTTCAATGACCGTTTTGCATAAATGCTGCGGTATTTCATTAATGCAGCGTCCAATTTCCTCTTTTAAGGCTCGAGTCGTCGTCGGCTTATTCGCGTAAACCATCGACTTCAAAAAACCCCAAAGAAAAAAATCTAATGGTGTTAAATCGCACGATCTAGCCGGCCAATTCTGATTTCCAAAACTCGAAATAACACGACCGGGAAATGACTGATGCAGCAATTGAATTGTTTCTCTGGCTGTATGACATGTGGCGCCGTCTTGTTGGAACCACATGCCCTCCACATTCATTTCTTCAATTCTAGGCAAGAAAAAACTGGTTATCATTTCACGATACCGAACACCATTGACTGTTTGCGATTGACCTGCCTCATTTTCATAAAAAAAGGTCCAATGATTCCTCCAGCCCAAAAACCACACCACACAGTGACACGTTGAGGATGCATTTGCTTCTCGTGAATCACTCGAGGATTTTCCTCACCCTAAATGCGACAATTCTGCCTATTGACGAAGCCATCAAGATGGAAATGGGCCTCGTCACTGAATATGATTTTAGCGGCAAAATCAGCATTTTCATGTTGTCTCTCCAATACCCAATTAACGAACTACCTTCGCTGTCCATGGTCAGCTGGCTTCAGTTCCTGAGTCAATTGAACTTTTTATGCATGAAGATGCAAATCTTTCGTCAAAATTCGCTGCATAGTGGATTTGGAGACACCAATTTGTTGAGCTCGGTGTCGAATTGAGGTGGATGGAGTTTGAGCGACATCATCACGTACAGCTGCGACATTTTCGGTCGATCGACCTGGTCGAAGACGCGTTGTTGTCTTTACATCACTAACAGACCCAGTTTCGGCAAATTTATCCATTAATCTCTTTACAGTTGACTCTTTTGGAACATTATTGTGACCCCAAATTGATCGCAATTTGCGAACTGTAGCCGCAAAACTTTCACCATTTTGGAAAAACAATTTCACAATGAGAATGCGTTGTTCATTCGTGTAGCGCTCCATTTTTACTAACCTCGTACCTTCTACTAGCAAACAGTAACAATTGTTCAAATGTCAAACAATGACACTTCCAGTGTTGCCACATTTAAAAATTGCGTTCTTGTTCGGACACCCTTTATTAATACGTACATATGTTGAATTAAAAATATATCAAGTTGTATTCTGTATTGACATCTTTATGTAAATACGACGGAAATTGGTTATCGAATTAATTGCTTTCGGCCATAGGTCCATACCAATGAGTATTAAATAAACAGAATATTTCTTTATAAAAACTCTTTATTGTATTTCTTTTGCTTAAAAAGCTCTCTCTTTGCCCTTAAGGTTCAATTATGCAATCGTTAAGCAACGCAACGTAACGTAGCGTTGAGTTCTATCTTATGAAAAATACGTGTAAGTGGTTAGTGAAATCGTAACGTAACATAGCGCAGCGATGGGTTCTATTCCAGATAGAACTCTACGCCACGTTACTTTGCGTAGCTTTACGATTGCATAATCGAGCCTTTACACTAAAATGGTTCTTATTCCAGAAGAGAAAAAGTGAATACAAAGAAGAAGTTTCACTTCTTTACTGTATACACGGTATACTGTATCTTTTTTTTTGTTCAGTGTAACGAAATGATTAATGGCACAAATAATAAAAATCATGTAAATAAAGTTCAACGAAATTTATATTAATATAAATCAATTTATAAATTTGTTTTGACTATTAAATACATCATATAAAAATGTATATAATTGTTACTCGATTGAATTCGTTATTAGCTGCGTTCGATTCTCCAGTGCTCAACTCAATTACGTAAGAAAGGGCTATTAATTTAGCTGTTAATTGTTAAATAGTTGGCAACACTTTCGTTTTGACAGATCACATGAAGTCTGTCCATAAATTAAATTGAAAACGATGAAACGAATTGGGGAGATACCTTTTGATATTATTTTAATTAGTCTGTTTAATGAATTTTTTCAAGTTGATAACATAATTGGATAATTTTTTATTTTTCTATCTTTTTGGTATACCCTTTAACTGTAAAAATTATTAAATTTTTAAATTAAATTTTTTACAAAATGGCGGCTCTGCAGAGTATCTTCTCGGGCGTCTGCAGCGAGGCATCTAAAAGGAATCAAAAGTTTTCACTTATCTGAAACAAAAGAAGTTTTTTCTTCGATTAATGATATGTTAAAGGGAAGGATAAGCCTATTTAATAATGAAAAAGCTAAAAATTTAAATTTATATCGGCTGTTTAATTGAAGGTTCAAATTTTCGACTATTTCGAAAACAGTTTTGAACCCACAAAAATTATTTATTCACACGATATCTTTAAAAGTGAGGGTTAATCCTTCCGGTACAACTGTAGAGATAAGCCTGTCAGAATTTCAGACTGATCGGTCAACAACCTTTTGAGTTACAGCATGAGCATTTTTTGAAAAAGTAGTTTCAAGATAATCACTTTTAAATTTTCGATACGGTGAAACTATAAGTTTAAGTGACTTACGGGGCAATCTGAGATTACGGGTTCATATATAAGCCCTTCGGCTTCCTCGAAAAGCTGATTATATTTTTTTTTTAAGTAATTTTTTTCATCAAGTTTTTTTCAAGTTTTATAGCTACCAACACTATATCAATAGAAAGTAACACGTCTAATCTTGCTGACCTTGACATTCGTCTTATATGACCTCTTTTGTATTCGACAGCCAAGTAAGCAAAAAGTCTAAGCCTAAGTTCAAGAGACATTTAATTAATAGTAATTATAGTATTATATATTGAAGAAAGAATTATTAAAACTAAACATAAATAAAATACGAAGTTTCACTCCACTCAATCGACAAGGATGGGCGACGTACAGTGTGAAATGTTCGCATTCTAGCAGAACTTTATTGGAAAAATGAAGCTGGTCTTCCCTGGACGAATTCTTTTTTTTCAGTTCCTAATAATGCAAACCGTTTGTTTTTGGCTAATATTGCTGTATATTTGCAAAATAAATTGTGCAGCAAGCGGTCAAAATCAAGATTTACTATCTAAAAAATAAAATACGGATATTATTATTATTATTATTGTGGCGTCCGTGGCGTAGTTGGTTAAAGTGCGTGGCCGCTATGTCAACGAACTTTGGAGACCCAGGTTCGAATCCCAGCAGCGACAGAAAATTATTTGAATTAAAATAATTTTTCTGTACGGCCGCCACCTCTCTGCAGGCAATGGCAAACCTCAGAGAGTAATCAAAATGCCATGTAAAGCTTCTTGAGAATAAGAACATTCCGTTCACGCCGTTCGGAGTCGGCGCTAAGCCTGTAGGTCCATTTCTCGGTCAATTGTGTACTAACTTAATAACACGCACAACACAATTGATCATAAGAAGCTAGGTCAAAGTCCTTTCAAGGGCTGAAATGGCCCGTTTTTTTTTTTTTTATTTTATATTATTTAGAGTCAGAGAGTAATCAAAATGCCATGTAAAGCTTCTTGAGAATAAGAACATTCCGTTCACCGCCGTTCGGAGTCGGCGCTAAGCCTGTAGGTCCATTTCTCGGTCAATTGTGTACAAACTTAATAACACGCACAACACAATTGATCATAAGAAGCTAGGTCAAAGTCCTTTCAAGGGCTGAAATGGCCCGTTTTTTTTTTTTTTATTTTATATTATTTAGAGTCTTTACACAATTTATTAAATATTCTTGTTTTCAATCCTAAGTAATTGTGAAAAAAGTTAACAAATATTTAAAATTTGTAATATTTAAACTTTACGCGAAAGTAAGTAGATTTTATTTTTATTTTTTTATACTTTTTTGCTCGTTTACTACTCAGGTTAAAAAAAAAGGAAAAAGAAAAGCAAGTTGCACTTTGGATAAAGTTTCAAAATTGTAGACACGTGTAGACAGGCTAATTTTTGCATTTTTTGTTTCTCAGATTATTTTAAAACACGAAACAAAGGCAATCTCGTGCATCTTTTTGCCCCCCCCCCCCCCTATATTTTTTTGTAATTTCTACTAGATGAAGAGGCTAGATGTTTTTGAGCTATGGCGACAAACTGCAAAAGAAGAAAGACTTCGAAAGATAGTGCAGATTATTGCTTTCCAAAACAATATTGAGAGTTCTAATAGACAATTGGAAATGTTTGCAAGTAATCTAATTGGGAGAATGAAAGCCAAATGGGAAAAAAGTAAAAGAAGCTACCCAAAATTTCTTAAACTACATACAGATTGGTTAACCCTGCAGTAGTCGCGCGGATTACATATGTAATCCAGTCATGCAAAATTATGAATTTCACAATTGTCTGCAATCGATATTCATTGATTTTACGTACTGTAAGAATTATGTTTATGTTGTTTTTTTAAATAAATATAATATAAAATAAAGTAATAATAAAAATTAAAACAAATAACTAAGCATTTTCAAAGTGCCATCTCTTATTTTAAACTTTAAAAAAAGGATTACATATGTAATCCGCGCGACCACTCTCGTCGCATTTAGGTACGCGACTACTGCAGGGTTAAAGCAACCTATTGTTTTGCCACCTGAGTGCATAGCCCCAGTTATAGCAAGTACAAGTTCAGGATCGAAAGTTGCAAGATCTGGAAGACCAATAAAACCATTCGAAGAATGTAACATTAAGGTTAAAAAAAGGAAAATCAAAGATCTTATTAATACAAAATCTCCTGAAGAAATAGCACTTGCTAATGAAATGAGTTTATGGTCTTCAGGAAAAAAGGATGCAGCGAACTTGGTAAGAGAGCTGTCATTTTCTTCGCCAGGTCGTGCAACTAATCTTAAGCAGGCGAGAAACTCATGCCCAAAACCAAAACTTTCTCCCGAAGAAGCCTTGGGTCTAATCATAGACGCAAGCTTAAGTGTTCAACAATATAACACCATAAGACAAAAGGCTAAAGATGCTGGAAGTGATTTATTTGCTCCCTACTATCTCGTCCAAAAAGCAAAAGAACAATGCTATCCGACAGAACAAAGCATTAATGTCACCGACACATCTGCCGAGGTAAATTTGCAAGACCTTCTTGATTTGACAGCGAAAAGAATTTGTGAAGCGCAATCCGAAGTAATTGAACAAGGAAAGCATGAATAATTATGCTTGACCTACAAGTGGGAATGTGACGGAAGTTCCGCGTAGAGCAGACATAAACAAACTTTAACGGAGGGATTTAGCGACGAAAATTTGTTTTCAGTAAATTTAGTGCCTATAAGGCTTGTTTGTGAGAGCTCCAAAAGTGTTGTTTGGCAGAATCCCCGGCCAAATTCGACTAGATTTTGCAGACCTGTTCGTTTTTCTATGACTAAGGAAACAAAGGATGTCATAAGAACAGAATCTAGCACAATGCAGAATAACATCAAGAACCTCGTTTTCACAAGCTTGAAAATAAAGGGCTTAAACATAAAAATAAGTCATAATCTTATTATGACTATGATAGACGGCAAAGTTTGCACTGCTTTATCCCAATATGATTCATCACAAAGATGCTACATATGTGGAGCTTTTCCAAAGGAAATGAATCAGGATTTGGTTTTCGCACGCCACATAGATGAATGTAGATGATATGTATTCCTTTGGAATATCTCCTTTGCATTCCTGGATTCGAGCATATGAATGCTTGTTGCATGTTTCCTATAAATTAGTAATAAAAAAATGGCAAGCTAGGTCATCTGATGAAAAAGCTTCAGTCAAAACAAGGAAATCTTTAATTCAAGAGCGCTTTCGTAAAGAAATGGGTCTGCTTGTAGATAAGCCAAAACAAACAGCGGGCAACACAAATGACGGTAATTCGACACGGAGGTTTTTTAGAAACTCAGAGCTAACTGCTTCAATCACAGGGATAGACAATAGGTTGATAAGTCGTTTTTTAGTAATTCTCGAAGCTCTTTCATGTGATTTGGAGATTGATGCAGAGAAATTTAAAAACTATGCTGTAGAAATTAAAAGTCTTTTATTTCTAAAATTAAATTAAAGAAACCATCCACAAAATTCTTGTTCATGGAGACCAAATAATTAAAACATGCATTTTGCCACTGGGTCAGTTAGCTGAAGAAGCTCAAGAGGCAAATAACAAGGAATATCGGCGAAATCGTGAGTATTTCAGCCGAAAAAACAGTAGAAAGGATAAAAACTGGGATATCCTTAACAGGTTTCTCATCGCATCTGATCCGCTGCTTTCGATTAAATCTGGGTTTTCGCGAATAAAAACTCACAACCTTCCGCCAGAAACCATATCTCTACTCAAAACACCATCTGCTCCTGCTCCTATTTCAACTTCTGAAGTTGAGAAAAACTCATCTAATAGTGGTTAAAGTTCCTTTTGTACACATATATAGCTTCAATAATCTATATTAATAAAAATCATTTTCTGTTTGTTTGACTACAATACAAATCTTAACGGCTGAACAGATTTAACTCAAATTCGGCTCACATATTACTTGAATCCTAACTTAGGTTATGGCATACTAAGTTTTGACCACGTAAGTTATTTTGATACCAAAAACATTCACATATTCTTTAAAATTGGACAAACTTCTGGTACAACGTCTTTTTCTAATAACATCGTTTCCTTAGAATAACACAAAAAAACTATCAGAAATTCGTATATTTTACTTGCGATGCAAATAACTCCGTTGTTTTTGAATATATTTCATTAACATTTTTTTCGTTGATAAACTCAAATAAAAATTATTTTCTGTGAACATTAAAACTACTGGAAAACGGTAACCGGCAGTGGAAAATGATAGTGGTGTCAAACTTCGAGTCTAAGAAAAGTGTTTAATACACCTATTATGTTCCCATATAGTTGCAGGGTGCAGCAACGCGCGCCGGGAAAAGGCTAGTAATAAATCTAATATATAAAATTCTTCTGTCACGGTGTACGTAATCGAACTCCTCCGAAACGGCTCGACCGATTTTCGTGATCCTTAGCGAGGATATTAGTCAGGGGGGAGAGTCGGACAACATCTATTTTTCATCCCCCTAAAATAAGGGGGCGTGGCACCTCCCATACAACCCAAATCTACGGTAGCGAATAGCTCTGAAGTTATAGGTCGCATAGTATCGGAATTCGGTGTTCTATCTCAATTTACAAGAGCCGTTCCACAGGTAAAATTTTATGGGCGTTGAATGTGGGGCGTGGCACTTTTTCAGCAGACCAAATTTTCGGTATAACTTTCAAGCTATAAGTCACACATCAATGAAACTTGGTAGGAGCGTACTATTTAGTCGCGTCCTTCGACTAGCAAAATGTATCAAGTATAGGCCAAAGGGGTGTGGCACCGCCCATACAATTCAAATTTATGATATCGAATAGCTTTGGAACTAAATGCCGTATAATAATGAAATTCAGTATGGAGTTTCCACTTGGTGATATATTTATACTATAAAACTGGGATGGGCTTTGGAAAAGGGGGTGTGGCTACGCCCATACACTTAAAATTTTTGATATCAGATAGCTTTGGAACTAAACGTCGTTTAACAACGAAATTCAGTATGGAATTACTATTGGGTGATATTCTTCTACTAGAAAACTGAGACGTCATTGAACAAGGGGGTGTGGCTCCGCCCATACAAGCTAAATTTGCGATATCGAATAACTTTGGAATTATAAGTAGCATAGCCTCGAAATTTGGTTATCAATTTACACGAGTCGTTCCACTTAGAGATAGAGATAGAGATAGAGTTAGAGATAGAGATAGAGATAGAGGATAGAGATAGAGATAGAGATAGAGATAGAGATAGAGATAGAGATAGAGATAGAGATGGAGATAGAGATAGAGATAGAGATAGAGATAGAGATAGAGATAGAGATAGAGATAGAGATAGAGATAGAGATAGAGATAGAGATAGAGATAGAGGTAGAGATAGAGATAGAGATAGAGATAGAGATAGAGATAGAGATAGAGATAGAGATAGAGATAGAGATAGAGATAGAAATAGAGATAGAGATAGAGATAGAGATAGAGATAGAGATAGAGATAGAGATAGAGATAGAGATAGAGATAGAGATAGAGATAGAGATAGAGATAGAGATAGAGATAGAGATAGACATAGAGATAGAGATAGAGATAGAGATAGAGATAGGATAGAGATAGAGATAGAGATAGAGATAGAGATAGAGATAGAGATAGAGATAGAGATAGAGATAGAGATAGAGATAGATAGAGATAGAGATAGAGATAGAGATAGAGATAGAGATAGAGATAGAGATAGAGATAGAGATAGAGATAGAGATAGAGATAGAGATAGAGATAGAGATAGAGATAGAGATAGAGATAGAGATAGAGATAGAGATAGAGATAGAGATAGAGATAGAGATAGAGATAGAGATAGAGATAGAGATAGAGATAGAGATAGAGATAGAGATAGAGATAGAGATAGAGATAGAGATAGAGATAGAGATAGAGATAGAGATAGAGATAGAGATAGAGATAGAGATAGAGATAGAGATAGAGATAGAGATAGAGATAGAGATAGAGATAGAGATAGAGATAGAGATAGAGATAAATATAGAGATAGAGATAGAGATAGAGATAGAGATAGAGATAGAGATAGAGATAGAGATAGAGATACAGATAGAGATAGAGATAGAGATAGAGATAGAGATAGAGATAGAGATAGAGATAGAGATAGAGATAGAGATAGAGATAGAGATAGAGATAGAGATAGAGATAGAGATAGAGATAGAGATAGAGATAGAGATAGAGATAGAGATAGAGATAGAGATAGAGATAGAGATAGAGATAGAGATAGAGATAGAGATAGAGGTAGAGATAGAGATAGAGATAGAGATAGAGATAGAGATAGAGATAGAGATAGAGATAGAGATAGAGATAGAGATAGAGATAGAGATAGAGATAGAGATAGAGATAGAGATAGAGATAGAGATAGAGATAGAGATAGAGATAGAGATAGAGATAGAGATAGAGATAGAGATAGAGATAGAGATAGAGATAGAGATAGAGATAGAGATAGAGATAGAGATAGAGATAGAGATAGAGATAGAGATAGAGATAGAGATAGAGATAGAGATAGAGATAGAGATAGAGATAGAGATAGAGATAGAGATAGAGATAGAGATAGAGATAGAGATAGAGATAGAGATAGAGATAGAGATAGAGATAGAGATAGAGATAGAGATACAGATAGAGATAGAGATAGAGATAGAGATAGAGATAGAGATTGAAACTGAGGTTGAGCTTGAGATTGAGATTGAGACTGAGTTTGAGATTCAGATAGAGATAGAAATTATTTTCGCTACGACAGCAACGCGTCGGGTACCAGCTATTTACCTATAAAAATGTTTCCTAAAAATAACATACATGGCAAAACAACGTTTGCCGGGTCAGCTAGTAAAACTATAAAAACAAAACTACAATGTGTGCAAAGTCAAAAATCAAATTATTAAAGAAAACTTAAAAATTTTTGTTTAAATTATTTATTAAAACAATAACCCTTAAAACCTAAAATTTGCTTTGCGATTTATATTTATTATATTTTATTATTTTTGCTTTCTTTAATAACAAAGAAAGGCTTTTTCTAGTCAAATTAGGCTACAATTGTTGCAATCAGTAAGATTTGGAATTAAGTTCCGCTAGAATCCAAAAATGTCACACTGTGCGACGGGGATGGGAAAACTGGTGACGAGGATAAAATTGAAAAACTAGGATGAAATTCGTATAACGAATTTACAAGTTGACCAAATTGCGAGCAACGTGCTTAATCTAGTTTTATGCGTTGACTAAAATCTGCTGCTGCTAACAAGGATATTCATCTGGATTGAAAATTGCTACTGCTGCGGAGTAAAATTGGGTGCTGTTGAGTTGCTATTGTTGACCACTAGTAAAATATGCCCGCTGATGCTATAAGTAAAACGGCTGCTGCGGCCGGAACAGCTGCATTACCTGTTGGCGGAGTTCCGCCAAACTTCTGTATCAGCCATTCCAAGCATAACGCAGTACTTTTTTTCAAAAATTGACCTCACGTCTTTCAAATTGTTTTATTTTTGGGCTATAGATTCCTTATCAAATTCTAAGAACCCGTGTTTTTTGTTTTTTTTTTATCGCCATTCGTTGAAAAGTTATGGACCTTTCAAATTTGCAAATCTTCCGAAAACGGCAGAATTGGAAAATTTTCAATACATTGTATCTAAGTCAGTTTTTATCCTATTTTTATAAATGAGGTACCGTTTGAAAGGTATTGGAAAGTCGTTTGTGGGAAAAACATATTATTTTAAAATTTTTGATGTTAGGGTTGCCAACATATTTCAAGAAAAACTTATTTGCTAATATCTCAAAAAACGCATAATTTTTTTTCGATTTTTTATTTTTTAAAATTGAAGAAGAATGTTGCCTATTAGTTAAAAAAAATTTATGATGGAGCTTTTATATGTTCTTTCGCAATTTCAATTTTTTTGCAAGTACCTCATCATTTCGAGGCACTTTATCGCCTATAAATTTCATAACGGCTAAAAAATGCAGGAATTTGACCTGCAAAATGGTTAACCTTATTAAGGCCAACATTTTATTCATAGTATTTGATGACCTTACACTTGACCTTGGCATGGAAAACTGGTAAAAACCGAAAAAAATTAAAAAAAAAAAATAATTATTATCACAGTTTGACAATTTTTTCATTTTTGTAGAGAGGAAGAATTGATTTTGGGAGAGGACATTCAGCTAGCAACTACCTTGTTGTTGTGCCATGGAGCCGAGTTGGGGCCCATACTTGTCAACCCATACAAATCATTGTAACTTTTTTATTTAAAGAGCGTAAGAGTAACCATTGTATTTTTTTACTTTTAATATCGTTTTAAAACTTTTTGCAACAATATGAGTTTGAATTTACCCATCTTCAATATCGCAATCAAAATTCTGTTCGCATTTATACAAATAAAAGTAAAAATAAATTAAAACTATTTATTTTTTTTTAGTATTTACCAGTTTTGTCTACCAAGGTCAAGTATAAGGTTATCGAAACTTTTAAATAAAATGTTTGTCCTTATAAGACAAACCATTTTGCAGATTAAATTTTGCAAATAACTGTACCGTTATGGAATTGATAGGCGATAAAGTGCCTCGAAATGATGAGGTAAATTGCCCTTAAATGATGTCAACATACGATAAAAAAATAATTTGCGAATCAGCATATAAAAACCATCATAACTTTTTTGTTTAAAGTCCGATCTTCAAAATTTTTGAATCAAAACAAATTAGAATAAAATAATCTATAATATAAAATCAAAACTTTGTTTAATTTTATACAAATAAAATTTAAAAAAAATAATTTTTTTTTTTTTTAATTTTTTTCGGTTTTTACCAGTTTTCCATGCCAAGGTCAAGTGTAAGGTCATCAAATACTATGAATAAAATGTTGGCCTTAATAAGGTTAACCATTTTGCAGGTCAAATTCCTGCATTTTTTAGCCGTTATGAAATTTATAGGCGATAAAGTGCCTCGAAATGATGAGGTACTTGCAAAAAAATTGAAATTGCGAAAGAACATATAAAAGCTCCATCATAAATTTTTTTTAACTAATAGGCAACATTCTTCTTCAATTTTAAAAAATAAAAAATCGAAAAAAAATTATGCGTTTTTTGAGATATTAGCAAATAAGTTTTTCTTGAAATATGTTGGCAACCCTAACATCAAAAATTTTAAAATAATATGTTTTTCCCACAAACGACTTTCCAATACCTTTCAAACGGTACCTCATTTATAAAAATTGGATAAAAACTGACTTAGATACAATGTATTGAAAATTTTCCAATTCTGCCGTTTTCGGAAGATTTGCAAATTTGAAAGGTCCATAACTTTTCAACGAATGGCGATAAAAAAAAAAAACAAAAAACACGGGTTGTTAGAATTCGAATAGGAACCTATAGCCCAAAAATAAAACAAATCGAAAGCCATGAGACGGACTCGTCTTGCGTTATGCTTGGAATGGCTGGTATCGAATTTTTCGATGAAACAAAAAGTAAGTTCGAACGTTGGCTTCAACTTCTGGAAGGCGCATTCTCCATTTTCAAAATTTTGGACCAGAGTTCCATGGTCAACTATTTATTGCATTTCATCGGTCCCAATACTTTTGATCTGCTATGTGATGGTATTTAGTCGGTTGCACCATAAAGTGAAACGTATGAAGCACTGGTTGGACCCTCAACCAATGTAAGTGCTTGAAATACCAAAGAATATTATAAATTTCATCATCGTGAAAAGGTCGAAGGTGAATGTGTCCGAGACTACATCGCGACTCCGCGGAAAATGGCAATAAATTGGAATTCTGGGAACTATTTAAAAACTGCACTACGAAACCAATTAGTTTGCGGTATAAGAAATAAACGTATAAAAGATCATTTGTTGGAATCTAAAAATCTAACTTTCGAGAAGGCCGCAGAATTCGCTACGAGTTGCTACAGCTGCATGAAAACGTGATTCATAAATCTCCAATAAATTATATGCAACGAAGACCAAGGCGGGAGTTGCCAAACGTCAAGAGAATGGAAGCCATAGAAATGATTCGAAAAAAAAACCAACAGCGAGTTCCCGAAATCTCACCAAGATAGTAAAGCTAACAACAAATGTGATATCAACATAAAATATTACCGATGCGACGGCCCACACCTTGCTAATGTTTCTAAGCATATAAAGACGGTTTGCAATTTTTGCAATAAACCATGATGACCAATCTAGCAAAGGTTTGCTTAAAAAAGCAAAAAATAAGAATAATTGCAAAAATCAGCTAGAAAACCACGAATATTGCGAAGACCCGGTAATTTATGTTAACACCTTAAGTGACAGTGTTGATTATTCAAAGAAATTTTGGACAAATGTTTTAATGGAAAACAAATTAATAAAAATGGGAATTGACACTGGGGCCGGGTCGTCGGTAATGAAAAAAATATTGCTATAATATAAATATTGGTATAATATATTGCTATAAATATTTAAAGGTTTATAGAGTTGCAGAGGTTGTTGTTGGACTTCAAAACACTGGTGACGGAAATTGTTTACTAAGCAAGTTATTAAAATTATATATTGTAGAGAGCAGCGTTTTCTGAATCATGTAAAAAAAATAAATCAAGTAACAATCAGGTAAAAAATCATTTAAATATATTTAAATGCACAAACTTCTCTGGAAAATTCAACAAATTGTACACTTGAATTGTCTATGCTTGTAGAAAAATATGGCATCTTGTTTAGTGATGATATAGGGGAGGTTAAGGGTGAGCCAGCTGCCATTGAACTGGTACCCCATGCAAAACCTTGCGGATGTGTTGGAACCACTTCATGTTCTGCTCAGAAAAAACAGTCAGTTCGATTGGACATTTCACAAAAGAGTGTGAAAAATCTTTTAATAAAATTAAGAGTGAAATTGTGTCCGAACAATTTTTAGCGCACTATGCGAAAGATAAACCAGTGTGTTTAGCAACAGATGCATCTCCAGTGGGGGTTGGTGCTGTCCTGTCCCATATTTTCCCTGATGGTATAGAAAGGCCAATCCAATTTGCGTCTCAAACTCTTTTAGAATCTCAAAGAAAATGGTCGCAAATCGATTAGGAGGCATACGCAATTATTTTCGGGGTAAACAAATTTTTCCAATTCTTGTACGGTCGTAATTTTATTTTATATAGGGACCACAACCCATTGGTGCAGATTTTCGCTTCGGAAAAAAGTTTGCCGCATATGTCTGCAGCACGTATGCTACATTACGCGATATATTTACAGGGATTTAACTATACAATAAAATATAAACGATCAGAACACCATGGTAATGCGGATGCTATGTCGAGGTTACCGAATCTGACAACAAGCTGTGTTAAACTTGAAGAATCAGAACTTTTTGAGATAAACCAAATAGAAACCAGGCCTGTGCCGGCAAAGCATATTGCGGAAGAAACCGCAAAAGATGAAGCTTTAGTTTCATTGCTGAAAGGCCTACAAAAAGGCAGAAATATTCCGTTGCATATAAGGTTTGAGATTCACCACGATGAATTTTCAATTCAAGGGGGTTGTATTTATTATGCGTGGTATGCGAGTACGATACCCAATAAGTTACAGGCGTTAATTCTTGCTGACTTGCATTCAGCACATTTTGGCATAACCAGAATGAAAGAGCTGGCACGTAGTTTCTGCTGGTGGCCGACAATAGATCAGCATATTGAAGCATATGTATTAAATTGCCAAAGCTGTTGCAAAAATCGAAATAATCCCAAAAAAATAAATACACACTATTGGTGTTCTCCTGCGCACTCATGTTAACGTGTGCATTTAGATTTTGCAGGACCATTTATGGATGTTAATTTTTTGCTTTTCATAGAGTCATTTTCTAAATGGCGTGAAATTCATATTTTGAAAAATATTACAACCGATACAACCATTTCAATATTGCGTAAAATATTTGCAACTTTTGGGTTACCAAAAATTTGATGTACCGACAACGGTGCACAGTTGATAAATTTAAAATTCAAAATGTTTTGCGAAAAACATAATATTGTGCATAAGCGCAGCGCACCGTACCACCCTGCAACAAATAGTTATGTACAAACATTAAAAAATAAATTACATTGTTTAAGGTACAAAGACGAAGGTCTTAGTATTAAAGTGAAAGATATTCTGTTACACTATCGAACTACGAATTGTTAATGCAGGAAGCCATGTATCGGATGTTAAATATCCGAGTGAACCGTGTGAAGAGCAACAGAGCAACTTTCGCTTCCAACGAAAAGTTATACTGACAAAAATGAAGGAGATTCAAAGAAGGATACAAATCCAGATAATTCGGTATCTTAACCTATGATTCGTAAGAGTTATACATTAAAAAAACCTGTAGATATATGTAATCATAAAAAGTAAAAACCTCATTTATAAGGTTTGGAATTTGTAATTATGAATGTAAATTTAATCATCAATTTTTAACGATTTGTGAATGTTAATATTATGAAATCTACAGGATACAACTTCTATGAATAACATTGTAAAATATCTATATATTTTCCTAATGGGGGGGTGGGGGTAAATTGTTAAGTCTATTACTATACATTTAAGTTTTATGGCTACCAACACTTTATCAATAGAAAGTAAAACGTCAAATCTTGCCGACCTTGACATTCGTCTTATATGGCCTCTTTTGGATTCGACAGCCAAGCAAGCAACAAGTCTAAGCCTAAGTTCAAGAGACATTAAATAAATAGTAATTATAGCATATATGTACATATATATAATTATAGTAAATATAGTAATTATAGTAATTATATTATAGTAATTATATATTGAATAAAGAATTATATCGTTGGCATTCTGAGTATGGCCACCCTAACATCCTTCGAATAAATCAACTTTAGAACAAAAGGATTTACAATCTATTCTGGGATTTATTTTAGTAGTATCCTTTCTATTGCTTAAAAGGCAACACTGACAGACAAGAAAAAATTTTCAAACCTAACCAAACGAACAGAAGCAAAAGAAAAAGTAGTTGAAAAAACAACGAACGACGGTGAAGACGCGAAATTTCCAATTCGAATATATAAATTTAAAATCAATCCTTAAGCTTAATTTTAAAAACATATTAAACTAATAATTCATACTAAAAATCATAACAAATAAAGAAAACATCAAAACAAAACAATTTATAAGTTTTCTTTATTATAAGACTCCTATAAATTTGGGGGCTCAACCGGGATATGCCTAAATAATCTTAAAGTGATTGCGCGAATATTTAAGATTTTGTGAATATAGTTTTTGCACAAAAGATAACTGCATAGTTTGGATTTTTTGGAGTGAGTGGAGTTGGCGTAAATTAAGGTTAGATTTTGTTTACATTTGCACCTGTTGTGGTATTGCGCCAGAACTCAAAAAAACTGCTAACTAAAAACGATCAGCTGCGAACTGTCATATCAGTTTTGATCCAGTGCTGCCAAATTGTAAAAAATATATATATCAGCCGCTGTAACTAGTTGCGTTCTTTACACGTGAGTTTTTAGCCGCTCAATCTGTCTCTTTGTCAAAATTGTCAGCCTCTTAATTTATCCTGTCGAAACAATCTAAACTAATTTGATTTATATAATGCCGTGCGTTTGCAAATCCAAGGTAGACCGCCAATTAGGTGATGATGAAAAAGTTAAATGCGACACTTGTAACGAATATTTCCACACAAGCTGCGTTAATATTAAAAAAGCTGATCTGGATTACATGATTAAAAACAAGCAAATGTACAAATGCAATAAATGCCTCTCGGCTCGACGGCAATCGGTTGTTCGCTCTCCACCAATATCAATATCTAACCTGGATAATGCCTTGCCGCTCTCATCAACAACAAGCACGGGTATCCCTGTGAGTGCTCCACAGGTATCTTTAAGTGTAGGAGAACTCGAAAAGCATAACACACCCTCAACGCAAAATCCTACTCAACTTCGACTTCATCCCTCCTTAAACTCATTGGTCAAAAGTTAGATAAGCACAGCGAGATGATTGAAGCGCGTCTCACTAAACAAAGTGAGCAGATCACCTCGCAAATTAAAGCGGAACTTACCATTGCGATACAGGAGAGTGAGCAGAGAGTCCTTGCTGTAATATGTCAAAATGTTGCTGATATGCGCAGTGGTCTTGAAACTTTACGTGATAGAGTCACCCAACTGGAATATGCTGTTGCTGATGTTGATAAGCTTAAGGAGAACGTTAACCTATTTAAAGGGGTGACAGAGGAGTTGAAGGCGCGGCTTGATGAACAAGAGAGTACAAAGGTTGCTGGGGGGATTCAGTACGCGGGAATGTGGGATGCTGAAGCCTATAAGAAAGAGGTTGATGAATTGAAGTCTCAACTAGCAAGGCAAGACAATGCAGCAGTGGCATGTGATCTTCGGCTCAATGGGATTCCATATCATGAAGGTGAAAACCTGCGGGATATACTGAGTCAAATTTGTGCCACAGTAAACATTCAGTTGCCCAACATCAAGAACATATTCCGGCTCAAACACTACAAAAACTTGCGCAATAATTACAACGATTCCACGATTATTGCAAAATTCGAAACACCATTTGATAGAAACTTTGTTCTTAGCTCCGTAGCCAAGTTTCGGCGTGATAGTAAGGACTTGCTACGCCTACATCATGCGGGCTTCGATTCAACTAAACCCGTTTATGTCAATGAAGGCCTGACGAAAACGAACTCGGTTATCCTTCAACAGGCACTACGCTATAAAAAGCAACAGCTGATAACAGCTGCTTTTACTCGTCGTGGTATTGTGCATGTAAAGTCCAAAATAAATGAAAATGCTATACAAGTTAGCACGTTGGCAAAACTAGGCGAAGTAATTGGAACTCTCCATACTGAACACACCACCAGCTATGATATGAGCAACCAGGATACTTCTCAGTTTTTTCGTGGCTACCCTAACCAATAGCTCTATTAATGTTGTTCTTTGCACCAATTTTGGAAGATCATTTAGTTCCTCTGTAAACGTAACAAAATATTATTCTCTTTTATTATATTATTTCAGTTTAATCTCTTTTTTTATAGACTTGTATATTATTGCAACGAAGAAAATTTTTCAAATTATGCACGCGTTATTTTATACTAATTTGCCACTCTTTAAATATGTTAGGTTCATTTAATTCAGAAATTCCTTGTTCCAAAGACAATATCTATAATTTAATTCGAATTCTTTCTAAACAAAAAACAGGGTTTAAAATTTGCCACTTAAATGCTCAGAGCTTAGTAAATAAGATTGATGAGTTAAGATACGTTATTGAAGGTTCTAGTATGGATGCAATTTGCGTAAGTGAAACTTGGCTCAACAACGAAATGCTGGATGGTTTGTTTTCAATAAATGGTTTTAAAATATATCGTGCGGACAGGGTTGGTCATGCAGGCGGAGTGGCGATATATGTGAAGGAAAGTCTCGCTTGTAGGATACTTTGCAAGTCATTACCGGACAGTCTTATTGAGTACATATTTGTTGTGGTTACCAATGGTGATGAAAACTTGCTTGTTGGGTGCGTCTATCGGCCAAATTGTCATATAACTTTTTCACCTTTCTTAAGCATTTTGGAGAATATTGCCTTACCTTTTTCTCAAATAATCATAGGCGGTGATTTTAACAGTAATCTGCTAGCTGAAAGCAGTTTTATGCAAGATATGCAAAGCTTAGGACTTGTCCCAGTAAATAAAACTATGCCTACTCATTTCACCAAAAGCAATAATTCTTTGCTGGACCTTTTCTTTGTGAACACTGAAATAAAAATTCTTCTTTATGATCAAATTTCTGTTCCTAACTTCTCAAAGCATGATCTGATTTTCCTTACCTATGATTTCCAGTTCACTGATAAGGACCATTGCTTTAGCTTCCACGACTTTAAAAACATTAATTATGAACGCCTTGAAACTGCTGTACGTAATGTGAACTGGGAACTGATTTACGAAATGGTCGCAGTCCATGACCAAGTGGAATTTTTCAAAAGTAACGTCAACAAGCTCTTTAGCGATTTTGTTCCTCTTAAGTGTAAAAAAACTAGACAAAATCAACGACCTTGGTTTTGCAAGACAATTGATAATCTCATTTTGCAGCGCAATAGTGCATACAATCGGTGGAAACGGTTCAAAACCTCAACCTTATATAATGAATTCAAAATCCTGCGATCGAAAGTTACAAGGGAAGTAAAAGCTGCAAAAAGCAATCATTATGTTCGTAAATTTGAATCTGCAGTGGGTAGTAAGCAAAAGTGGCGAGAGATACGCAATATTGGTCTTTGTAAAAAAAACACTAGTTCTTGTGATATTGTAGATGCTGAGGATTTAAATAAAAACTTTGTCAATATTCCAATGTCTGTAGTCACTCACAACGTCTATCTAAACATTATTAGCTCATTTGACCCCAGTTGTAGCTTCAGTTTTTCCTGTATCAGTCAATATGATGTTTTAAAAAGTTTCCTATCAATCAGATCGAATGCTGTTGGATATGATGAAATGAATCCAGTTTTCTTAAAAATCCTGCTTCCGAAAATACTCCCTTTTCTAACTCATGTATTTAATACCGTGCTCACCAAATCAGTCTACCCGGAGGAATGGAAAAAATCAAAAATCATCCCTGTGCCAAAATCGCAGAATGAGTATCGTCCAATTGCAATCCTATCGTTCATATCCAAAGCATTGGAGTCGTTATTAAGTCAGCAAATTAACAGACACCTTCTCAAATATGACCTTATAACTAACAGACAATCAGGATTTAGGGCCAAGCATAGCTGTATAACTGCTCTCCTTGATGTGACTGAAGACTTGCGTGTGGGCTTGGACAATAATGAGTTGGGTATTTTAGTTCTACTGGATCATTCAAAAGCCTTCGACACTGTCGACCATGACATTTTACTGACAAAGCTTTCCAAAATGTTCAATTTTTCATCAACTGCTGTGAACCTCATTGCGTCATATCTCTCGAATAGGTCGCAAGCAGTTTCTGCAAACAATGTCTCATCAGTTTTTCTCCCTATTAAAAGAGGTGTACCTCAAGGGTCAGTATTGGGACCTCTATTTTTTCCATGTACATCAATGACCTTCCGAGTGTTCTTAAAGATTGTAAGGTCCACATGTACGCAGACGATGTCCAAGTATATGTGAGTTGTAAACATGAAAAATTACTAGACTGCATCACTAACCTAAATACTGTTCTTGAAAATATCTTTGATTGGGCACAAAAAAACGGTTTAAGCCTTAATCCTCAAAAGTCGAAATGTCTAGTGATCTCAAAAAAAATCATTGATATCTCAAATGTTCCTCGCCTTGTGTTAAACGGTTGCAGTATAGATTTCGTCGACTCTGCAAAAAACCTAGGGGTAACCTTTAATAGAACGCTGACTTGGCACAATCATGTTAATATTACTGTCGGGAAAGTCTACAGCATGTTACGTGTATTATGGACAACCCAATATTTTACACCTTTACATATAAGAATGCTACTGGCAAAAACCTATATTATACCAACAATGCTCTATGGCTGTGAAGTGTTTGCTAACTGTGACAGCTCAAGTAAACGTAAATTAAACGTCCTTTTCAATAATATTGCTCGGTACGTATATGGGTTAAAAAGAAGAGATCATGTCTCTCAATATGCTAAGAAAATCTATGGCATGACCTGGGATAATTTGCTGGATTTCCGTACCCTCGTGTTGCTATATACGATAATCAGCACTACTGAACCGAAATATTTGTTCACCAGGTTAAACTTTTCCCGGTCTAGTCGCACGAATAAGATTAACTCATCACGTCATTCTTGCTTAACCTCTGAAAGGCAATTCTTTGTTTACTCTGTTCGTCTTTGGAACGCTCTTCCTAATAGTCTAAGATTTAGCAATAACGCTGTGCAATTTAAAAATAAATTAGCTTTGCATTTCTCTTCGTTGTAATAAGAGTAGTTATAAATAGTTAACGATCCCTTTATCAATTCAATGTTAACTTGAAAATTTATGTTGTTCGAACAATTCTTCTCTTCTAAGATATTACTATTTTAAAGATGTCTTAAATTCACTAGTTTTAAATTTTATTATTATGTATGTAAGTTTAATCTATAAATGTTTTAAATGCTTTGTACTTCTATGCTGCCAGTACTGTCATAAAAGGTTAATTAACTTTGTTGTGCTGGTTATTCAAAAGAAATAAATAAATGAAAATGAAAAAAATGAAAAATATAAATAAATGGTTAAAACAGTGCTCGGAAATTAAAAATTGTGAATAATAGTGAAGTGGAAAATTTTACAACAAAGCTTTGTGTAACTTCTGTCCTTGAAAAATAAAGCATGCGCGTCAACAGAACATTTGCGACATCTGGGGATTCCTTGAAAGGGGAAAAAAAGATGTACTCTGTGCTCTTCATAAGTTTGTGTTTGAGCGAGATGTTGATAGATTAAACCGAACGCGGTTGCGCGGGTTCAAAGGGTTTGCTTACGACGTGGAGAGCGAATCGTTTGCACGGAAATGGCGCATATTAGTGCAAATTTAAATGAAGTCGACTTTGTCGCAATATGTAGCGCTTTGAAAATTAGCTACAATGTGGATAATGTGAAACTTCACATTTTTAGAAATTTGTGCAAAGGAAGTTTGCTGTGCGCAAATCGAAACGAGATGATGACGAAACATACGACGACACCGATGCAGCAAACGACGGTAATGATGATGAAAACGACGAAGCTTCAGCGCGTGGGTGTATAAGAGGCAGCAACAGTTTTGTTTCTATTAATAACGACGACAGTGAAAATGAAAATAACGCTAGACGCAGAACAGTGGTGGCGGAAAAAGCTATACCATTGCAAATACCACGATTTAACAAAACAACAAAAGATACCACGAAATAACAATGTTAAACAAAAAGTGGTTTGCTTTCTTTGATACCGGTATTAAATTCAACGCAGTGACGTATAGTGTTTATGAACTTTTAAACAAGCCTAAACTCTCTGAATCAAACTTCTATCTTGTCGGTTTTGGCCAAAAGAACAGTGGCAACAAAATTAAACCAATCGGTAACTTTAAGCATGAAGTGGAAATTAATGGTGGCAAATTTTATTTGGATTTTCATGTTATCCCACAACACTGTATGGATGTCGAAATAGTTATTGGTAAAGAAATTTGTTTACAAGCGGAAATCAAAATTAATTCGGACGATATTAAAATACAAAAAAAAAAATGAAATAGTTCAACCTGATGATGTTTACAACGATTATGAGCATTGATGTGGTATACGTGGATGAAGATGTCAACGTAGGAGTCACGGCAAGTGATATTGCGAAGCAAAAAGTTCGAGACTTAGTGCAGAGATACCATCCAGAAAAAAAAAACAAATCAACGAATATCGAAATGAACAAATTTTAAAAGACGAAGCACCAATAATTTTTAGACCACGTAGACTTCCGTTTAATGAGAGGCATTTGGTCGAGGAACAAATCGAGCAGTGGCTGGAAAGTGGAATCATCGAACCATTGGAATCCGAATTTAGCAGTCCAGTCATACTAAACAAAAAACGCGATTTAACTCCAAGGTTTTGTATCGATTTCAGAAGAATCAATAAGGTAATTGTTAGAGACAGATTTCCTTTACCCATTATTGAACACCAACTTGATCGCTTACAAGAGGCCAATGTTTTTTGTACCCTCGACTTGAAAATGGATTTTTCCATGAGGACGTTAACGAAAGCAGTCGAAAATACACTTATTTCGTCACACACATTGAACAGTATCAATTTTGCAAAGTTCCTTTCGGATTGTCAAACTCTCCTGGTGTTTTCCAGAGGTTTGTCAACTTCATATTTCGTGACTTAACAAGAAAGGATATTGCGTTGCCATACATTGACGATATCATCATTCTGGAACAGACTGGAACAGGTTTTCGATTTATGCCGAGACTATTGACTAGAAATAAATCGCAAAAGCTGTCATTTCTTACAAAGGCGCGTCGAGTTTTTAGGACACGTAATTGAAAACCATAAAGTGTCTCCCTCAGCTGTGAAAGTTGAAGCCATGATAAAATATCCTTTGCCCACTAATTTAAAGGAACCCGACAGTTTTCTTGGTCTCGCAAGATATTTTCGAAAATTTATGCCTAATTTCGCCTTGGTGGCAAAACCGCTTTCTGATTTAAAAAAACAAAACCGTAAATTTGAAATGAAAAACGAACACGTGAATGCATTAAACACACTTACGACGATGATAACTAACAAACCGGTTTTGAACATTTATAACCAACTCTACGAAACCTAAGTACACACTGACGCTTCCATGGACGGGTACCATGCAGTGCTGTTGCAAAAGTCACCTGAAGATGGTCAGTGGCACCCAGTATATTTTATGAGTAAGAAAACAACCGATCAAGAGCGTAAATTTACTAGTTACGAACTTTAAATATTAGCCTTGAAAAAATTTAGAATATATTTACTTGGTTTACATTTTAAAATCTTGACTGATTGCAACGCCTTCGCTTAAACTTTAGATAAAAAAGACCTTTGTACCAGATGAGCACGATAGATACTATTTTTACAAGAATACGACTATGTCGTGGAGCACCGATCTGGCTCAAGCATGCGCCACTTAGACGCTCTTAGCAGATATGCAATACTGTTTATCAACGACGATAATACGCATGTTAATATACAATCTGAGGACGAAACCATCAAAGAAATTTTACAAACAAAGCAAAAAGTAACGTGCTGTATAAACTAGTAAAAGACAACGAACTGTTAGTCATACCTAAGGGAATGCAAGCTGAAATAATTCGACTAGCACATGATAAGGGACATTTTGCTATCGAAAATACGAAAAAACTTATAACTAAAGTTAGAGGAAAAATACGAAAACACATCACTAATTGTATTCCATGTATAATCACGAATCGGAAACGAGGTAAGCAGGAAGGTGAACTCCATTCTCTTCACAAAGCAGATACGCCGTTACATACATGCCACATAGATTACCTTGGTCCACTCGAGTCAACAAGCAAAATGTATAACCATATTTTTGCCGTTATAGACGCTTTCACCAAGTTTTCTTGGGTTTACCCAACGAAGTCCACATCAGCAAAATAAGTAATAGCAAAGTTCCGCACTCAGAGCTCAGTTTTCAGAAACCCGATCCAAATCACCTTTGATCGTGGATCAGCTTTTACCTCGGATGATTTCAGAGAATATTGTGAATCTGAAAACATCAAGCACATCAAGATAACAACTAGATTACCGCGTGTCAACGGGCAGATTGAAAGACGTAATAGTACCATCATCTCCGTACTGTCGAAGCTGAGAATCGAAGATCCAACGAAGTGTACAAACACAACTCCGTTCGAAATGTTAGTGGAAACCAGAATGAACACCAAAGACGTTCTTCACATCAAAGACCTGATCGAACAAGAAATGATTCAGAACTTCAATCAAGCCAGGGATGAAACAGGCAGAGATGCCAAACAACAAATTCTTAAAGTTCAAAGTTAAAACAGGAAAACATATAATCTTCGACGTAAACTAGCCAGACGATATCAAGTGGGTGACACCGTTGCAATAAAAAGAACGCAATTAGGAGGTGGCCTTAAGTTACGAACAAAGTTTCTCGGGCCTTATCAAGTAACCAAAATTTAGCACAACGATACATACGATGTCACTAAAATTGACATCAGCGAATGACCTAAACATACGAGTACATGCGCCGAGTACATGAAGCCATGGTCGTCATATAATGATGATGACGATGATGAGCTGTTCGAGTCGAACGCCTAGAAGGATGGCCGAGATGTGGGATTTATTTTAGTAGTATCCTTTCTATTGTTTAAAAGGCAACACTGACAAACAAGAACAAATTTTCAAACCTATCTGAACGAACAGAAGCAAAAGACGGCCTCGGTAGTCGAGTTGGTAGCGTGCTTGACTGCCACCCCGGAGGTCCCGGGTTCGATTCCCGGCCAGGCCATGGTCCTTCGCTTTAAACCTTTATTAATTTTCTTTCCTCATTTTTAATCAACTGAAATTAAAAATTCATCAATATTTACGACATGAAGTTGTAGTTGATGGTAGAGAAGTTTGTGGATGAGATTGCCTTATAACTTGAATTGACTGAGGTAAAGGCATAACACTTGCCTCTGATTCAAATTCACATGTTTCTTCGGCTTTCCACCACGCTTAGAACATCCTACACCTGTTTCAATTGATTGACCTTTCCTTCCCACTAATCTATCACCCCATTTCGAACCAAGGCAGACTTGACTGAAAAGGTATTCCACCTGAAATCCTTGGTTCAAAGCTAAAAAAAAAAAAAAGAAATAAAGAAAACATCAAAACAAAACAGTTTATAAGTTTTCTCTATTATAAAACTCCTATACTATTGTAAAAGAAGCATTGCTCTGCCCCAAGTGCTCCAACTATCTGAAGAGTGACGGTTATGGACTCGGACGTTTTTGACCGTATCTCCATAAATATTCAATACTTCGCTTTTTTTCTTTTGACAGTATATTTTTAATAGTTACACATTCGAAATTTTTAATTTTTCCGAAATTATAATGGTATCTCCCCCCTTACGAAAAAATAATTTTTTTTTTGTGCTCACGCGACATTTTGACATAATCTATTGCATTTTACCTTATCCCGTACACAAACAACTAACTAAAAATAAAACTTTACTCAACTCAACGGGTAATTGACTTACTCTATAATCAACTTGCTGTAGGTTTTGATGTTGTTTTCCCATACAAATTTTTAAATAAGCGACATTAATTAGGCTGGTGAATCCAACGTAGCTATTAATTAATTAATAAACATGAAACACTCGTGTTATGAAATTTTAATTTTTAAAACTAAAAATAATTTCAAGATTCAAAAACAAAACTACTGTTATTTCATGGCTTTAAGTTTTCACTTCGGGCGGCAGTTCTTATGCATAATTGAATATTGAGTAACAGAGATACATCATTCATACTTCGGCCGCAATGTTGAAAAATTATGGAATAATCTCACTGGAGGGTATTCTCTGAAAAATTCGAACTGTGTGAGTTGAAAGCAAATCTTCACCGATCTCATCTAGTCTTTTCACCCTCCATTTTAACTATCACCGGATTTCCGAACTTTTACAATGCTTACGCATTTGTAAGGATCATCCCCAAAGCATAGGCTTATTTTAAAAAAGTCAAACCTGTATTACCAGTCATAAAGTCTTAGCTTCATAACTTCTCCGCCTCGAATTTGTGTAATGGTGACTTAAAACATTTTAATAGAGTCAACTTATATTACTAATTATAGTAATAAAAGAATAATTCTTTTAAATCAGAATTTTTACTTAAAATAAGTAAGTATAATTAATAAAACAAATGACATAAACTAAAAATGAGGTGGTATATGTAGACTTTTTTCTCCGCTGTATGTGATGCAAGTTCAATATTTCAAAACTATTTAATACTTATTATCTTAATTTTGCATTTTATCAATAAATTTAACTAAAGCTTTTAATTTTTTTTATGTTAGATGCACCATTCAATGGATCAACTTGACATGTTAGATCCAACAGGGGCGATGGCTTCATTAGCTCCAATGTCTGATTCTGCCATAACTCCCACACATCAGCACTTACACACTTCATATCATAGTATGAATCATATGATGAGTCATCATCATCATCCGGGTCCATTAAGTGGACACACTCCCGGTGAGTATTTCTATGGCAGTTAATTTCCTATAAGTATAATCCTATAATTAAAATATTATGAATTAATTAATACAATTTTTATAAAAATCAAAGATGTTGATTTTTACTCGCTAGTCCAATCTCTTTATTTCCCCATTAACTTTATCATTCCGTGTGTAACAATAGAGACAGGAAAAGTATCTATATTGTAATGTGCATAATAATAATAATAGTAATAATTATCAAATAACAATAAACAGGCCATTTCGGCCCTTGAAAGGACTTTGACCGAACTTCTTATGATCAAATTGTATTGGTCGTGTTATTAAATGATTATACACAATTGATCGAGAACTGGACCTACTAGCTTTATGCCATCAGAACGGCTAATGTGCATGTTCTCAAGAAGCTTTACATGGCATTTTTTTCTCTCTGAGGTTTGCCATTGTCTGCAGAGAGGTGACGACCAAAAAGAAAAATTAATTCAATTGAAAAAACTTTTAACCCGCAACCATCGGAAATTTCTAGAAACGAAAAGTACGTTGTGCATCAATTTGATGCAGATACAAAAAGACAATATAATTCATTGGAATATTTTCATTTTATTAACTTTATTTTATTGATTACACTGTGCGACAGTCCAAAATACCTGGGAGATAATGCTATTTTTCTTGTGGGTCTTGTTGAGTTAAAGAATGTTCTATACTTGAAATTTGCCGGACACCCCCAAAATCTGGACTTATGGTCAAAAAACCGATTTTACCTACCTTTGTCCACTTATTGGCGTATAACTTACCTGCTTGCCAACCGATTTTAAAAATTTAACCGGATCCTGAAAGACGATACTTGAACCTTTCTAACGATATATATACTGTTTGGGATAACTTCAGAAAACTGTGTGAATTTACTCTGCATATACAATTTTTTTTCAATTTTTTTGACTTTTTTCAACTTTGACGATTTTTCTATACACTAAATTATATTGAGAGCACACTAGTCCTGTACGGATTCATAAAAAATATTTATTAGAAATTTTAACACAATTTAGTTTTTAAAAATTGGTCAGTAATTGACGAAGTTATTTAACTTTTAATGAAAAGAGATTTTTTTCCAAAAATACATTTTCGGTATGACAACTCAAAAATGTTTGCTTGATTTTTTTTTTTTTTAAGTCAGCATCATTAGTTTCGCGTTGTAATGATCAGCAATACTCCGAAATCATTTTAACATTATTTTTTCCTTCAAAAAGTTTTTCTATTGTTGCCATTTCTTGGTGAAAATGTTCTCCTTGCTCATCGCTTAACTGGCCTAAGTTCTCTGGGAATAAGTCCAAATGCGAATGGAGAAAATGAATTTTTATAGACATGTTGCATCCCATTGCACCATATGCACATACAAATTCATTCACAATTGCGACATAGTCTCGCTTCTATGGTTTCCGAGGAAATTAGTGCACAGCGAAACAAAACTCTTCCACGCACGTTTTTCCATGAAATTAAACTTCCTTACAAAATTTGTATCTCTCATGACTTTTCGGATTTGAGGTCCAATGAAAATACCTTAAGTTCATAACGATAAAAAAGATTAAAAAGTAATAGATATGAAAAATATACATTTTTACCTCCTTTTATATTCGCTTCAATTAATTTTGGAAACACCCCTTTAAGAGAAACATTTTGAAGGAAAAAAGAAAATTAAAATGATTATGAAGTATTGCTGTCAATTCAACGCGAAACTAATGATAGCGAAAAAAAAGATCAAGCAAACATTTTTGAGTTGTCATACCGAAAATGTATTTTTGGAAAAAAATCTCTTTTCATGAAAAGTTAAATAACTTCGTCAATTACTGACCAATTTTTAAAAACTAAATTGTGTTAAAATTTCTAATAAATGTTTTTTATGAATCCGTACAGGACTAGTGTGGTCTCAATATAATTTAGTGTATAGAAAAATCGTCAAAGTTGAAAAAATTAAAAAAAATTGAAAAAAAATTGTATTTTCAGAGTAAATTCACACAGTTTTCTGAAGTTATCCCAAACAGTATACATATCGTTAGAAAGGTTCAAGTATCGTCTTTCAGGATCCGGTTAAATTTTTAAAATCGGTTGGGAATCAGGAAGGTTATACGCCAATAAGTGGACAAAGGTAGGTAAAATCGGTTTTTTGACCATAAGTCCAGATTTTGGGGGTGTCCGGCAAATTTCAAGTATAGAACATTCTTTAACTCAACAAGGTCTACCAGAAAAATAGCATTATCTCCCAGGTATTTCAACTTCGTTCCATTTTGTCGCACTGTGTTATCAACATTTATTAATTTTATAATAAAATAGCAGAAAATCCAAATTATGTAGTGATGATTAGGACACACATATTTTTGGCAGTTGTTACATCGATTACTCTAGGAATTTAGATTATTTTTTTGATGTGGAAATATGAAAACGCGATCTATTTTTTTTTTTTATTTATTTTTGGTTTGAGTGAGCTTTGAAACCTTGTAGCTGTTTTACAAGAGCATTTGCGTTGCCCGCCTTCGGTAAGCACTTTCGCGATTCAATGTATGGTATCACCAATGATTAAGAACATCAATAATAAAAAGGCGACGACGATATTTTTGCTTTTTTTTTCTTCCATAAAGGATCCAATTCAGTAAAAGCAACAAAAGAATTGATCGCGGAAACATCGACTATGTTAGAAAAAATAGCCATTGGCCATCGATCCACTTTCCGTTTACAGCGATAAGTGCCGATTCTTTCGTCTAAAACATCCACTCCTTTTTTTGTTTCATTATAGTAATGAATTATTTCGGGTTTTTTTCAGGAGTATCCCGAATTTGTTTTTTAGTATGTATTGTACTAAGAAGAGTAACGAATCTATTTTTTTTGGAACATATGAAACCATTGAAAGACGCAATGAATGGTCAAACACAAATTCTGTATAGAAATTTGGTTTTTTTTTCATATCTAAAAGAATTGGTGGTATTTCTTTTTGATTTCTTCTAATCGTTCCAACAATCGTAATTTTTCGCTGTTTCAGCTGTGCTGCCAATTCATAAGATGTGAAAAAATTGTCACATGTCACATTCCGGTAACATAAGCCTTGTATTGGCTCCAAGACCACGCGTTGGCCTTGATTGGTCTCTGCAGCGCAGGTCACTATAAAGGTCACACGCAGTCACTAAGAACATACATCATCTTTAGATTTTGATTCCATTTATCGAAAACATTTCGAATAGCAGCCAGCTTATCTCTATGTCGTCGTTCGGCGTGATAATTTTTATCATCAAATCTAATGCATGAGTTCAAAAGTCGAAATTTGTCCAATGACATTGTTGCTCTGAATATAGATCGTCCCTGTTTATCATCCCATAATTCACTCAAACATTCACCTTTCGAACGGTAAACGCCAGAAAATAGAAGTAAACCAATATATGCTCGTAATGTTTGCATATCATTGTTTATCCATTTTTCCTTGTGCATACGAATGCCTTGTAGATTTGTCATATCAAGAAGAATTTTCTCGATCGGGTGCAAGAATAATAAAAACGCATATACTGGATCCGTAACATGTGAAGTGGCAAAAGCAGTTGGGCCTATATGACCTGAGCATTTGTATTTATATATACAAAGAATAATGTGCAATAAATAATATAAAATAAATAAAAATAATTATATACACCTTTGTGACTGGAAATAGGTGCACTTCGTCTTACATTTTGAGGAAAGTCATCAGTCGTATACTGGATTTTCTTATGTTTTGATAAAAGCCATGAATCAGGTTGAAGAATTAATTCTTCCCTTGCCGCTTGGTCAACAAAAATATCATTATCGCTAAACTCACTTTCACATTCAATTATGTCGTTTTCATTTGGAACATAATCTTTATCATTGTCACTTGTTCCATATATGTATAAAAAAAAAAAATAAATAACTGGCCATTTCAGCCCTTGAAAGGACTTTGGCCTAGCTTCTTATGATCAATTGTGTTGTGCGTGTTATTAAGTTTGTACACAATTGACCGAGAACCGGACCTACATGTTTAACGCCGACTCCGAACGGCGATGAACGGAAAGTTCTCGTTCTCAAGAAGCTTAAAGGCATTTTGATTACTCTCTGAGGTTTGCCATTGTCTGCAGAGAGGTGGCGGCCGTACAGAAAAATTATTTTAATTCAAATAATTTTCTGTCGCTGCTGGGGTTCGAACCTGGGTTTCCAAAGTTCTTTGACATAGCGGCCACGCACTTTAACCAACTACGCCACGGACGCCACCATATATGTATATCATTTTCAATATCTGAGGACGAATCAAGATTTTCCATAGCCCGCAAACTGCTAATCATTCTGTACACCATTGCTTTTTCAAAAAAAATTGAACCCAATATAATAAAATAACTGACTGTAAGCAATGACAAACAAAATTCGACTACAAGCATGAGCAAAAATAGCAGAAATAATAAGTCTGCCTCAATACGATGCATAACGGTACTTGTGTGATCAATTTTCTAGCGCGATAAGTATTTATAAGACTATTTCTAACTGTAGAACTGCTCACTTGTTTCTTTTGCTATTTTAGGAAGGTAGCCAAGAATCTGAATTGACATATGCATATTTGTTTTTAATATATGAATCTGTTTCAAGAATTCGCATCAATTTGATGCAAACGATGGATGCGGGTTGAATTCAGTCACGGCCGCCACAGTAATGTGGGCTCCCGGAATTTACGCCCGATGAACTTGCGCCCGAAAAAAAAAAATGGTAAAAAAGCCCGAAATTCTCCATACGAAATCGGGCATTAATTAATAGCAAAAATGCCCCAAATTTCGGGTGATTTTGTCATGTTTTTGGGTGTTTGTGCCAAAAAATGTCGGGTTTTTTCCAAATATTTGAAATGGAAGAAAGACCCGAAAAAAAATTGGAACTTAGACCCGAAAAAAAAATCAGGAATTTTTACCAAATTAAAATAAGGCAAAAACGCCCGAATTTTCGTTTAACAAAAAGTTGCGAAATTTTAATTAGTTTTTATTACTGTTATGTAGATCACATGCACATTAGCCGTTCGGAGTCGGCATCAGAAATTTCAAACTCCTTGTGATGAAATGGTTTGCCCTTGTACGGAAGGTAAAAACAGAACATTCCGTTTAAGGGCCGGAAGAACAGAACTTCCGTGTAGGAAGTTCGTTAAATTTAAAAATTTAATTCATTTTAATTTTATATAATCTCATACTTAAAAATCTATAAAAACATTACGTACAAGGGAAAAATACTGATTCTTTTTCAAAACAACAAGTTTCTTTGGTTATCAAAAAATTTCAAAAAGAAAAAATGACGGCGGAGGTGGTGGGGGGAGCAGGGCGCGGGCCGGAGGGTGGCGCGTGCGATCCGTCGCACTACGCGTAATCCGCCGCGCCGCGATACGTGCGTTCCGCCGCGTCGCGATGCGCGGGCGCGGTACTAAATATTTCCTTTGACTTGACCAAGCAAACTCAAGCAAATGATGCAAATACAAAAGAAAAACAAAAGAAGAACCGCTGCTTTTACTTTAAATACCGTTATCTTTAAGAACTGATTGACGTTTCTAATTTAATATTGAAAACGAAAGATCACCCAAAAAAAACCAAAAATCACCCAAAAACGAAAAGTGAAATTTCGCCCAAGAGCAAAAAACGAAATTTTACCCAACAAAAATCGCCCAAATTCGTATGGAAAAAAATTGGGTGATTTTTCATTATTTTTTTTTTTTTTTGAGATTTTCCTCTTTTTCCGCGATTGCGGAGAGCCTTAATTTGCTACTCAAATTAAGTTGTTTAATATTTTGATAGTCGTACATTGAATCTTGATCACGGAAATTGCGCCCGAAGAATTTGGAAATAAAGCCCGAAACACTGCTGAAAATTTAGGACATAATTTCCATTTTTTTTTCAGGCTTAATTTCCAAACCATTCGGGAGTAATTTCCTTCTTTCGAGCTCAATTGCCATTTCAAATTCGGGCGTTTTTTCCAAAATTCGATGCTATCGAAATCGGGCTTTTTTTCCATTTCTTCTTTCGGGCGTAAGTTCATCGGGCGTAAATTCCGGGAGCCGTAATGTGCAAACGTGAGCTTAAAACACACAGTGTTCGCTACAATAATAACTTTACGAAAACATTCCATTTTTATGAAATGGGATAACGACACCACACACAGCGATGGCACAAATTTGTAAGTTCCCAGTTAGTCATTTATAAATAGTTATTACATTAAGCTTACAGTGGCTCACAGCCAAAGTGATGCAACAATCATATATGACAATATTAAGTTAAAAACCTTATAAATATATTTTTTCAAAGAAATTTATTTTGGTAAGTTTATATAAATTTCATTTATTTATTATTTTGGAATAAAAAAAATTAGATTGTGCATGTGTTACAAACGCAAGCACTAAGAACGCACACTTATACGATCACAGCCAAAATTATGCACTGTTATAAAAATGAGAGCATTTACAATTAATTATGACAACGCGGCAAACTTTAAATGCAGATCAGAAAACGGCTTCGGGTGATTGCAAAAACGTTCATACGTAATCAACCCCCTAAAAAGCATGCCTTTGCTATGAATGCACATAAGGGTGATTAAAAAAAAATTGTCGAAAATCAACCGAGCCCGTTCAAAAATGGGATGATTATATCAAAATATGAAAACCAAAATTAAAAAAAAAATGTTTTTAATTTTTAGATAGTGCTACCAGCGGTTTTCTGTTTTAGTTGAAGAAAATCATGGAAAAAGCCTTAAAGTTGAAATATTCATATCTCTCACATTTTTAATCATATTATTGTGAAACTTTCATGACATACCTATGATAGATCATCATTTATAAAAATGAGTTAAAATTTTGGATTGTAGATCAAAAAACATTTTTTAGGTCCTTTAGGGTTAAAAAAAGAATCGCTTGTAACTATATTTCGCATGGGAAAACAATACTTTTTTTAATAAAAACCCAATCCTCGACAACCATTCATTCCATTCCTCAACATTATTTTGTAGACGTCGAATTAACTTGGATATTACAGCTATGGGGAACTAATGCAGTGGGGAACTTTTAACAAAAAACACTTTAAAACAACTAAGATAAATTTTATTCTGCCTTTTTAGTCCAAATTGCAAGTAATAATCAGTGGCGGATCTACATACGGGCTGAAAGGGCTATAGCCCCCATCCCCCGCCCCAACATTTTTTGTATGGGGAAAAAAAGCCCTAAAAGCCATTTCAGCTCCCCCTCGGGCTACAAATCTGTAGTTTCAGACCCCTCTTCCCCTCGGGAAAATCCCAGATCAGCCACTTGTAATAAACCCCCAAAAATTGGGTTCAGCTTCCTACAATTAGCATTAGAGTGAGTTTGTGTTTCAAGTCTTTTTGCCTTTTTTCAACTTTAAACGCTCATACCCATATGCTTGGGTGTGCATATTAGATAGGAGTAATTTTTTTCCATACTAGTAATATCCAGTTTCAAATTCTACATGAAATTCTAATTGACAAACTCCTTGTGACCATATATTTTCGATGAAATTTACCCATAGAAAAATCGTTTAAAGATTCGTATATAATAATTTCATAGAGCGTTGTTTTCTTACTGTGTGACTCGTTCACTGATCGTTTTTTTTTTCATTTTTCATTCATTATCCACCTCATTCTTTATATTTGGATAAATCAGGGCTTATTATATAAATATCGCGTACCTAACATAACATAACAGCATATTGTTTGTCCAGATATGAGCTGAAAAACGACTGTTTTTTTATATATTGTATACGATAAGAAAGATTTTCTACTGCGTATTTCTTATGATGAGTGAAACACTCAGGGTCTGTTTCTTAACTGGATGCTAAGTCAAGAATGTATTCTCACCGCTATTTAGAATAGATGCTCGCAATATTTCGTTTTCTTCAATCCATGCTAACGGCGAGAATGTCAAACTTTAAATTCTCGCGGGATACATACATTTTTAGACACATTTCTATATACAGAGCAGATATTAGGGTGGCACATTAGGATGGTAGGAACTGAGATCTGGAGGGTAAGTACTAGAACGGTACACCTGAGGTCAATGACTTCTATAGAGGTCATATTGGTCTCTTTGAGACAAAAACATTGAGACAAGAGATATGAAGAAATATGCCAATGCGCGACCCCTACGTTCGGTGAAAAAAAATTTTTGTTTCGTAATTGTCTTGCAAAAATGCGTCATATTCACTGGTATACGGCGCACTTTTTTTTGAGGTACGGTCTAAAGTACACCACTGCTGCCACCACGATGAATACCACTTATGCCAGCCCTTTTTTCCATCACTACTGCCACTGATGTATCCACCACAGCTGCTACCGATGTTTCCACCACTGCCGCCATCGCTGTTCCACCACCGCTGCCACTGCTGCTACTGCTGTTCCTACTCCAGTTGCCATCAATCCTTCTGTCAATGCTGCAATGGATCTTCCCTCGAGTTCAGCTAGTGTTTGCTTGGTGGAGGAATCTCTAGAGCAAGAGTTTGCTCGTTTAAGCAAGCAAAAGGAAATTTTACTTTTGCACCGTGAGGTGGAGGTATTCCAAAAGCAATTAAAATCAGATGTACCGGTGGATATCTTAACAATCGATGCGATGGTGAATCGATTTAGTGTTGATGATGCATACGAGATGTCCAAGTGGATTTTGGATTTAGAAGATGCCTTTGAACTTGCGCAAAGTAATGACCGGACGAAGTTGATAAGTGTACGTCGTTTACTGGATGGCACTGCCAAGAAGTTTGCTCGGACGATTGCTGCACCTACGTACGAAGCACTCAAGCAAGCCTTAATGGACGAGTTTGCTCAATCATTTTCTTTATTCGAAGTATATGAACAGATGAGAAATCGCAAACTTAAAAAAAAAAATAAATAACTGGCCATTTCAGCCCTTGAAAAGACTTTGACCTAGCTTCTTATGATCACAAGTGTTGTGCGTGTTATTAAGTTTGTACACAATTGGCTGAGAATCGAACCTACATGTTTAACGCCTTCTTCGAATGGCGATGAACGGAATGTTCTTGTTCTCAAAAAGCTTTACATGGCATTTTGAATAGTCTCTGAGGTTTGCCATTGTCTGCAGAGAGGTGGCGGCCGTACAGAAAAATTATTTTAATTCAAATAATTTTCTGTCGCTGCTGGGGTTCGAACATGGGTCTCCAGGTTCGTTGATATAGCGGCCACGCACTTTAACCAACTACGCCACGGTCGCCACGAAATCGCAAACTTATGCCAAATAAAACCATCCAAAGGTACTTGGTGGAAACGAGGATGATCGCGGAAAAAGCGGACATTCCCGAGAGGGAGTTAGTGGATGCCATCATCGCGGGGTTGAGTGATGAATTCCCGTTGACCACCATGCTGTACCAGGCGACAGCGTTAAAGGAATTGAAAATGCAATTGGAACGTTATGAGAACTTCAGAATAAGACAAACAGTGGTGAGGCATGGAGCGCATTTGGAGAATACAGTTTCAAGAGGACAGCTGTATGCAAATTCCATGGCTGCCACCATGACCCATAAACTGTTAGTGAAGAACCTCGCTGCTACAATTGCTCTCAATTCGGGCATTTTCAGTCACAATGTCAAAAGCCGAAGCGAGCGCCGGGATCATGCTTCAAGTGTGGTGAAGTTGGCCACTATCATCAAATGTATCCAAAGAAGCGGGTGATGATAGCTGCAGTTAACGGAGAGTCATCGATGGAAAATGGGGCGCAGATTTCTGAGGATGAAGCCAAGTTGATGAATTCGGTCAATGCTATGCAAATGGTGAGTGTTGCTTTCCCTGGTCAATGTGAAATAGTTTTTAAAAGATTATCTTCTCTTCTCGATTCTGGTAGCACGAGGAGTTTTATTAGGATTTGAGCCGTGCCGAAGTTTAATTGTAGCAAATTGAGTTCAACTAATTTAAGGTAATTATTTTTTGAAAATGTATGGCCAAGTTTGGAGCCAAGTTAAGATTGGTAATAATATGGTATCTTATATCTTTTTAGTAATCCCAGATGAATACATTTCTATTCCTCTATTGGTGGGACGAGATTTACTTTTTGAGTTTAATGAATAATAAAAAAAGTGACGAACTGTCTTTTAAGTTTAAAAATATGGTAGTTGATTCATTTGGTTTAAGAAAAGATGGATGTCAGAACTTATTGAAGTATGAAGAAAGTGTTTGTGTAGTCCTCCATCCGCATCTCACTTGGATTTCAAGATTGGTCTAAATTAGCAGTGAAAGTCAGAGAAATTTGTCAGAAATGATGATTAATGAATCGTATTGCTGCCCTGATCCCAAAGTCGAGGTAGAAATGTATGATGTAAGGATGAAGATAAATTTAACCGATGATACACCATTTCATAGTGGCCCTAGAAGACTCTCTTACACGGAAAAAATCGAGGTTCAGAAAATAGTTGAAAATTTGATGGAAAGGGATATAGTAAGGAATAGTAATTCACCTTATGCTTCAGCAATCCTTCTAATAAGAAAAAAAAAAACGGCGAAGGACGTCTTTGCATTGATTACAGGTATTTAAATAAAGAACCAATTAGGGACAACTTTCCGATGCCTCTAATAGAAGATTGTGTGGAATACTTGGATGGGAAGAAATATTTTACTGCTTTAGATCTAAGAAATGGTTTTTATCAAGTTGAAGTGCATTAAGATTCAATTAAGTACACCTCTTTTGTGATGCCGGCGGGCCAATATGAATACGTAAAGATGCAAAAAAACGCCCCGGCATTCTTTCAGAGATTCATTTACGATATTTTTAGGGATTTAATATATTCGAGGAAAATATATTCATGGATGTTTAAAATTGTTTTTAATTGGGCTTTGGCCGTCGACTCTCGATAAAAAGACAGATTTTATCTTTTTAAAGAATATTCTTTTTTATTTTTGCGATATTTCGACTCTCGCTGAGAGTCATCATCAGGCTGGAAAAGATACGGATTTCTTTCACTTCTTTACACATACAAATAAAAATAACATTGCATTACCCTAAAAACAATAGGTTTACGATACAAACATCGATAACATGAACAACATTTTTTTTTTTTTTTTTTAAACTTTAAACATTTAAAAATTATTTAGTATTAAATCCGCGCGTCCATCATCGTCGGTTGCTTTTTCGTATTTATCAAGTACTTGTAAATGTGGGCACAGTTATCAGTGTCAGTTTTATAGTTTAGGCGTATATTTGAAGGCGTGTTGATAATGTGCAGCATCTCTATCGTGTATCTTTTCGCGTAGTTTTTCTCTTGTTGCAATATTTCCGTGCTTTCAAAGTCAGGAGAATGACCGCTTTGAAGACAGTGGGCCGCAAGTGCTGTTTTGTGTTCGTGGTACCAACATATACTTTTTTGCATATGTTGGACCCGTCACCCTTGCATTGTATTTTGTAGAATAAATCACTTTTGTCCTTGTCATCAATTTTGCTTTTTATTCTACTGTGGAGGCTTTTTAATGTGTTGTTTGTTTTAGGTGCAAGAACGTAGTTGTTATTGTTGTAGATGTCAGATTTTTTAACTTTTTCCGTGAAACCAGGTACATATGTTATTCCCTTAAAGATTTTGGGTTCTGAACCTTGTTCTTTGCCACAATGTTTTGTGTTGTTGTTTTTACATATTTTTAACAATCATGTTATAGTGTGTTGTGGAAAGTCGTTAGACATAAGTATTTGCTTTATTCGTTTTTTGTTGCTGTTATGGAAGATTTCGTCGCTAATCTTTAAGACCCTTAGAATAAAGTTCTTGGCCGTATTGATTTTCTTGGGATGTTTAGAATAATAATTTATTAATCTTCCCGAAGCTGTGGGTTTTTGATACCAGTCCGTTTTGATGATGTTGCTGTTTCTGACGACCAGAGCGTCCAAGTATGGTAATTTTCCGTCTCGTTCCTCCTCTTTCGTGAATTTTATGTGACCGTTGCACTTGTTCAATGCGTTTAATGTGTTGTCTATTTCGTTTGCTTTGACTATAGCGAATATGTCGTCTACATACTTGGTAATTAGTCTAGGTTTGTGATTTATGTAGGCCATGAATTTGTTCAAAATTTCTTCCATTACGATGTCAGCAATTATTGGTGAGATCGGCGAACCCATTGGCATACCTTTTAGTTGACAGTAAATTTTATTGTCGTAAGTAAAATAGTTGTTTTCTTTAATGCAAAAAGTAAGAATTTCCATAAATAACTTTTGACGTAGAATACGTCATTCTCGGAGGTAAGTAGGGTGGTTGATAGTGATCAGGTGTCGGTATTTATATAACTTTTTGAGCCTTTGGTGGGCCTAAAGTATTGATCGTACAATGTTAATATTAGCACTTGTTGGTCTGCTTGATCCTCAATGCGACAAAAATTCATGTTAGAACTCTCTAACTTATATAAATTTTACACAATTACATGAAATATAAAGCCAACATTTGATGTTTTTGTTTGCTTAAACTTGCTACCTATTTATCGACAGTTTCCGGTTTTATCGACAAAACCATAATATTTGTATGCGAGCCCCCCTAAGGAGTGGTCGGAAGGAATAGGTGTCAAAGGCAAAAATGCTCCTTTTGCAAAAGTAATGGGGGTCAGTCATACCAATGAACCCTTTCCGGCACTCTCTTAAAGGTCATATGCTCAGGTGTATGGAATAAATATACAAAAACCATAATATTTGTAAGGGAGCCCCCCTAAGGAGTGGTCGTAGGGAATAGGTGTTGAGGGCAAAAATGTTCCTTTTGCAAAAGTAATGGGGGTAGGTCATACATATTAACCCTCTCCGGCACTCTTTTAAAGGTCATATGCTCAGGTGTATGGAATAAATATTTTGCTAAATAGTTTTTAAAAAAGATGTCATCAAAAGCGAATTGACTAATGCTACGTCTTGTGTTACGACATAGTCGAAACTACTGTATCATTTTTTAGCACATTCGTATGCTTTTCTAACTTGTCCTACTGTCGTTCAATTGTTTTGATTGCCAGCTCCAACGGTATGCTGGGAAAGAGTGACGTCACATCGAATGAAACCATCTCTTCGTCTTCATATATGTATGTGTTGTTGATTTTGTTTTTGAATTCCACCGCGTCTTTTATATTGTATTCGAAGCCAACAGTCAAAGTTTTCAAAACGTCTACCATGTACTTTGAAAGTGCGTAAGAGGGAGAATTGATCGACGAGCAAATGGGCCGCAGCGGTGTATTGTTTTTGTGTATCTTCGGTAGTCCGTAAAACCTCGGCATTGTTGCAGCATGTGTCGTCATTTTAAGCTTTTCGTACTTGCTGATAATTCCTCGCTTAAATAATGTTTCAACGAAGTAGTTGTTTTTTTGTTGTAAAGTTGACGTAGGGTCTCTTCTTATTGTTTTGTACGTCCACCCGTCTCCCAACATTGTTCTCATCTTTTCTTCGTACTCGTTCTTGTATATCATTACTGTTTTTTCTCCTTTGTCTGCTTCTACAACAATTATGTCTTTGTTTTGCTTTAAAAATGTTGATGTTTTTTTGACTATGTTTATCACGCAGGCGTCTCTTTCTGATGGTTTTGTTTCTCTTAAGTATCGTTCTATTAGTGTTGTGAACTTAATTCGTGCCTTGTCTTGATCTTCTTGTTCGGTGAGCGTTTGGATGCAATCCTCTCCTTCTGCGATGATGCTGAACAAGAGGAATTGTTTTTTTGTCAGTGGCAGCGCGAACTTTGGACCGTGCGCTAACAGCCATTGCACCTCCATCGGAATTGTTATGTCTGTTCTGTTTACAAACCATGAGTTGTTGTTGTGTATGTTTAATTGTTTGATCTGCTCTTCTCTAAGCTTCTGAAACTTTTGCACTTGTCGCTTTGTTGCCAGCTGTCTGTCATGTAAAGCTAGTTTATCATTCCTTGTTATTATGATTCTAGCTTCTGTTTTTGTAATTGTTGTGCCTAACATGGTTTCTAATTCTTTTTTGTTTTGTATGTTATCACGCAGAGATTCGTGTTTGTGTGAAATCATTAAGTTTAAAATTCTTCGATGAAAGTTTAGAATGTGCTTCTCTATTGATCTTGTTAATTTTGGCGTTGGCTTCTCGTTGAAGTGGTTGTGTGTTGAAAATAATCTGTGTACGTTAGTTGTTGTATTTTTGAGAAAATTTGGTATAATCTGGTGTTTTCTGCATTGTACTAAAAAGTCTATGGAGCATTTTAAATTTTCGTTGATTTTGCTTATGTTTCGATGCTTGTTGATGGTTGTATTAATGTTGTTCCCGTATTTTTCTTTTGACTGACTGTGTGTAACATCTGGCGTGCCCTCCATGTCTATAGAATGTGAAATTAATCGGCCTTCTATGTGGTGTTTAAAATTGTTTTTAATTGGGCTTTGGCCGTCGACTTTCGATAAAAAGACAAATTTTATCTTTTTAAAGAATATTCTTTTTTATTTTTGCGATATTTCGACTCTCGCTGAGAGTCATCATCAGGCTGGAAAAGATACGGATTTCTTTCACTTCTTTACATATACAAATAAAAATAACATTAAATTACCATAAAAACAATAGTTAACGATACAAACATCGATAACATGAACAAAAAAAATTTTTTTTTTTTTTAAACTTTAAACATTTAAAAATTATTTAGTATTAAATCCGCGCGTCCATCATCGTCGGTTGCTTTTTCGTATTTATTAAGTACTTGTAAATGTAGGCACAGTTATCAGTGTCAGTTTTGTAGTTTAGGCGTATATTTGAAGGCGTGTTGATAACACAGTGCGTCACGAAAAAATAACTTCAAATATCTCAATGGTTTCTAATAGTGGATGGTCTAAATATTATGCCCTCATACTCAGTTTTATCGGATTAGGTCAAATAAGAGAGAAATTCAAGGTCAAACTTCATCTTTAAGTCACAAATTTTTTCTTGTAACTCTTAAACTAAATTCAAATTCTATGTAGTACCTGCATCTAAATATTTGCAATGGATGGTTCTTTACATTTTGAGACCATTTTTTGCTCAAAAAGTTACGTAAGGGGTTTAATATTTTCTTTGAAAACAGGGCTTTTTTTAAAAAAAATAAAATTTTCAATAGTTCAGTTACTATGTATTTGTCTTCAAAAACAATCAGATTTTGCTGAATTTTTGCATACACCTTAAGTAAAATAAAATAACCCACCTGTGAAAAGATCACAACAATTACATGTGTGCATCCAAAGATATTCGGATTCAAGGATTACCAACGGTGGTAACTTCGTTAATGTAAGCCCTAGCGTAAAATCATTCAAATGAAACTGTAGACCCAACAATTTTCTTCAAAACTGTCTTTAATATTTTAACCGAAAAAGTTACCGTTTTAAAGATATGCGCGTAAATGTGTAATTACAACATATATGAAAAATTTTCGTGACGCACTGTGTTATCAACACGCCTTCAAATATACGCCTAAACTACAAAACTGACACTGATAACTGTGCCCACATTTACAAGTACTTAATAAATACGAAAAAGCAACCGACGATGATGGACGCGCGGATTTAATACTAAATAATTTTTAAATGTTTAAAGTTTAAAAAAAAAAAAAATTTTTGTTCATGTTATCGATGTTTGTATCGTTAACTATTGTTTTTATGGTAATTTAATGTTATTTTTATTTGTATATGTAAAGAAGTGAAAGAAATCCGTATCTTTTCCAACCTGATGATGACTCTCGGCGAGAGTCGAAATATCGCAAAAATAAAAAAGAATATTCTTTAAAAAGATAAAATTTGTCTTTTTATCGAAAGTCGACGGCCAAAGCCCAATTAAAAACAATTTTAAACACCACATAGAAGGCCGATTAATTTCACATTTTATAGACATGGAGGGCACGCCAGATGTTACACACAGTCAGTCAAAAGAAAAATACGGGAACAACATTAATACAACCATCAACAAGCATCGAAACATAAGCAAAATCAACGAAAATTTAAAATGCTCCATAGACTTTTTAGTACAATGCAGAAAACACCAGATTATACCAAATTTTCTCAAAAATACAACAACTAACGTACACAGATTATTTTCAACACACAACCACTTCAACGAGAAGCCAACGCCAAAATTAACAAGATCAATAGAGAAGCACATTCTAAACTTTCATCGAAGAATTTTAAACTTAATGATTTCACACAAACACGAATCTCTGCGTGATAACATACAAAACAAAAAAGAATTAGAAACCATGTTAGGCACAACAATTACAAAAACAGAAGCTAGAATCATAATAACAAGGAATGATAAACTAGCTTTACATGACAGACAGCTGGCAACAAAGCGACAAGTGCAAAAGTTTCAGAAGCTTAGAGAAGAGCAGATCAAACAATTAAACATACACAACAACAACTCATGGTTTGTAAACAGAACAGACATAACAATTCCGATGGAGGTGCAATGGCTGTTAGCGCACGGTCCAAAGTTCGTGCTGCCACTGACGAAAAAACAATTCCCCTTGTACAGCATCATCGCAGAAGGAGAGGATTGCATTCAAACGCTCACCGAACAAAAATATCAAGACCATGGTAGAATTATAAGGTAGGGCCGACTCGGAGAAGAATGGAGTGGAAAGCAGCGAAAAAGGGGGCTAGTTGTCAAAATCAGCTGTTCATATCGAGTTTCTTTATGTTCATGTTTTGCAGTTTATTTATTTATTTATTTATTTATTTATTGGCCAAACAAGGCAATTTACTTATTCTAACATTATGTTTCTTTTTTTTATTGTTTTTTTCTCTCTCCTTTCCTTGTTTTTGTGTTTGAAGATATGCAATTCTATGTGGGCGTAATCCGCCCACCTGAATGACATGATTTCAAAAACACGCCAAAAAGGTAGGAAGTAGGGAAAAGGAACTTATATACGAACATATTTTATTACTACTATGTTAGCTTATGATTAATTTAGATTTATTAACCAAAACAAAACAAGCAAGGCTTACACAAATATGTACATACATGTATATATATATATATATATATAAAGCATCTGCAGCTTGGGTTAATTTTGATTGTTGAGGGATTTAAATAGAGCAAGCTTGAAAGAGGATTTGGACATGGAAGGTGAGTAGAATACTGAAATGTTATTAAATTCTCTACAGCATCGATTGATGGGTTCGTTATTGGCATATGTTGTATGGTGCTGATATTCAGTCAACAGTCTAGTATGCCTAGAACGTCTTATTGGATTGTTGAAGGAAATCAAACTAGAAATAAATTCGCTGTCTATAGCACCGTTTATAACATCAAACGTAAAGCATGAACCTAGTAATGATCTCCTTGATGATAACGGTATCAAATTTAGTAGGATGAGTCTATATTCATATGGTGGAAGGTTACAATAATCACGGCGATTATAAATGTCTCTCAGCGCATATAGTAAGAATTGTCTTTGAATAGATTCAATCCTTTCACTATGAGATCCAAAAGATGGATTCCAAATTATGCAGGCATATTCAAGTATTGGGCGCACTAATGCACAGTATAGTGATGTAGTGACCCAAATATTCTTGAATTCATTTGCTCGTCTTTTTATAAAACCGAGCTGTTTACTGGCCCTGGCCAAAATTTTATCATAGTGTAGATTAAAACGCATCTTACAATCCAAAACAACTCCGAGGTCCACAATATGATTGACTCTTTTAAGCGCAGTACTATTGAGATGGTAGGTATGTGTTGTTACGTTGTTCTTACGAGAAAAGCTTATAACATTGCATTTATTGACATTAAGATGTAGCTGATTTTGGATACACCATTGCTCCAGGGACAACAGTTTTAACTGTAAAAAATTTACATCTGCCTCTGATTTAATTGCATAGTACATTTTTAAATCGTCTGCATACATAAGATGTGGGATGTCGTTCAACACTTCGGACAGATCGGATATGAATATATTGAAAAGAAGAGGACCAAGGTGGCTACCTTGTGGAACTCCTGAGGAGACTACAATTTTTTTCGACAGAATTCCTTGGAATTTAACATACTGAGATCTGCCGTCGAGATATGATTTTAGCCAACTTAGTATGGACCCTTTGATACCAAATTTTTCTAATTTATATATTAGAATTCTGTGATCAACTCGATCGAAAGCTTTACTGAAATCAGTATAAACAGCATCTATTTGGTACTACCCTTTTTCCATTTTGACCAAAACATCTGATACCATGACCATGAGATTAGTGGTGGTAGATCGTCCTTTTCGGAACCCGTGTTGCTGCTCATTTAAAAGTGGGTTGATCAAACGTGTAAGCTTATCACAAATCATTTTTTCGAAAAGTTTTGGAATCGCTGATAAAATTGCTATCCCTCTATAATTTTCAATCGATCTTCTATCACCATGCTTGTATATTGGTGTGAGATGGGATGTTTTCCAATATGAAGGAAATATTCCCCAAGACAGTGATTTATTAAAGATTATGTACAATGGCAAAAGTAGTTGGTCTAAACATCGCACCAAGAAGCATGTAGGTATTAGGTCTGGTCCTGGCCCCTTTAACAAATCTAGGTCTTTTATTGCATTAGATATTTCTTCCTGCGTTAAATTTAAACTATCAGCCATATTAGTTGAGCTGGGAGAAGCAACTTCAAATTGGTTAGATGGTGGACAAAATACCTCCTGAAAATGATCCGCATATAAGTTGCTGATATCATGAGGATTGGACGAACTGACATTACCTTTAAACATAAACGATGGATAGCCACTAGATTTACGCTTCATGTTAACGAAGTCAAAGAATTTTCTGGGCTCTTGAACAATTTTCTCTCCAATAAGGTTCGCGTACAACTTGTACGCTTCTTCAGACTTGATGGAGAACTCTTTTGATAGCTCGTCATATCTTAGCTTCAGTTCATTGCTTATATTATTCGAATTTTTGAGAAGTTTGTATATTTTATTTCTCTGATTCCTCAAAAATCTAAGATTTTTGTCTAGCCATGGCTCTGAAAGCTTGTTCTTTTTCTAAATTTTTGGCACATAACTTTCGATAGCAGTAAACAAATGCTGATAAAATCTAGAGACAGCGCTGTCTAGGTCTAAGTTGTATAGAACATAATTCCAGTTCAGAACATTTAGATAACATTTTATACTTTCGTAATCGGCGTTAAGGTAATCGTACGTAATGGAATTATTATAAGACTGGGTAAAAGTAATGTCATTAGCAGAGAAAACAACTTCTAAGGCTGTATGGTGAACAGTGTTGGTTAACAAATTTTCTGCTTCAATACATGGACTAACCTTCACTTCATCATACGAATTAGTAAATATTAGGTCCAACCATCTGCCATTTTGATTTTGTACAGAAGAAACTTGTTGCAGGTCGCTGCCATAAAAGGTACTAAGTAATGTGAAGTCTATGGCATTTGAAAGGTTTACAGGAAGAAGATAGTTGTCATTTTCGTCGGTGACAAAAGCTATATTTGGGCGGTTGAAATCACCTAGAATAACAACCTTATCTTCCTCTTTTAGGGTGGAGGTAAAAGAGACCAGTGTTTCACATAACTCGTTGTATGTTGATTCACTTGAGCCGGGAGGAATGTAAAAGACACCAATATACATACAAAGACTATGTCCTGAACAAACTCTTATTATTCGGTGATTGAAGAGTTTATGGGTAGGCGTATCTATAAGCTCACTTGAGAGAGAATTGTGAGATGCTATTAGAACTCCACCTCCTCGAGAAAGACCTGTAGACGAGTAGTCCCGATCATTTCTGAAGACAGTCCAATTGCTGTCAAGAATTTCCTCATTGTTAAAGGTATCATTTAACCATGTCTCAGTAAAAACTAATATATTGAAGTGACATGATTTGGCGTCAACATAAAGCGTATTTAATTTGCTTCTCATGCCGCCGCAATTATGATAAAATATTTTTAAAAAATTGGAGTTAGGGACGATAATATTGTTGTTGCTCTTTACGTGATTTTTGAAGAAGGGAGACATGTTTAGACCTCACGTGAGCGCCATAGGTGTCAAGATCTGTCTTGACTTGATCAATCGACAGGCCGAGATTTCCGTGAAAGCGGATAAATAAATTGCGCAAGTTATCAACATCGGTAGGCAGACCTTCTTGCTGAATTCATACCCTTAGATTAGTTTTGGTCTTACCCTCAATTCATGTTGAATCCGGCGCTTTATACATGTAAGCGAGATACAGACGAACGTTGTTGTATACACTGTTCTCCCTAAGGCGAGAAAGGGCATATCTGCTCTCAGTGTCTTCACAAGAGTTGAATGTCAATTTCACTTTTGGCGGAAGTAAAGGGTCTAGAAATGACGTAGGGCTACCAGATTGATTAAGAGGTGCATTTAGAACTAAATTAGGTTTTAGCAAGACACTTCCAGATGAGGGTGATGGATTCAATGTATGAGAATGGATGAAATTAGGATATTTATCATTGTTGGTTTCATTGTTATTAAGATTAAATGAAACGCGGTTGCGTCTTTGATATGTAGGGGATTTTGTCGATACCAGATTGCTAACCGTAGAGACAGTATTCTGCTTGACTACTGAAGAAAATTAAGGGAAAATGTTAGTATTCAGATTCCAATTAGTATCTGACTTATGATGGGACTTGGGTTGGATAATCTTGTTTGATGAATTCGGGTTGGGGTCAGGAACAGGTATGTTTAAGCTACTTTCATAGAGAGGATTCTTAGAATAGAATTTAGGTGTAGAATTAAAATTAGAATTAGAATTTAACTTAGAGTTAGGGTTAGAGAGGTTATTAATTTTCAAATTGCCGTTAGAACTATAGTTACTATTAGATTATTGATAATTATTATTAGAGTAGGATTTAGTTGTAGAATTAAAATTTAAATTAGAATTAAACTTAGAATTAGGGTTTGAGCGGCTATTTATTTTTAAATTACCGTTAGAACTATAATTACTATTAGAATAGTGATTATCGTTAGTGCTAGGATTAATTTTATTAGATTTAATAGTACTGCTGGAACTTGATGTCTTCGATTTTTTTCCAGGCTTATCCGTCCACTTCGTAAATAACCATTTACCGTGCCGCTCACTATCACTAGAAGTGTTCAGGAACATCCATACGAATTCAGTTGGGATATTTAGTTTGAAGCTACAGAATTTTTTACCCTTATTGGATATCTTTGAGCAGTTTGTAACAGATATACCAAATTTTTTGCGAAAGTAGTTGCACATCCAGGATACCCTTGTTTTAACTGATGGGCCCTTAATAAACAGAGTGGTCTTCTGATTTTCGTTGATATTGTGCAGTTTTTTTATTCTGTTTTCCCATTGTGCTGAAGTCCATGACGTTCCAAACTTATGGATTAAGTTTGTTCGAGGAGCTGCAGTAGGTGGTGTGTTCTCAGGGGAAGTAGCAGAGCAAGAGCCAGGATGTTGATCCTTAGAATTTTTGTTCTTTTTCGGTGAGGGTGAAGGTCGCCGTGAGGGAGAATTCAAGGTAGCATTCATAATTTCCTCGTAAATGGACGAAGTATTTTGCTGCGATACGGGTTCTGTGTTTTCCGGTACGCTGAGAATCCTGTTCGGTGCTGAACTAATAACATCCGTTATTTCTGCTAAAGTAGCACGGAACTTGCCCATATCACCACTGATTCCGTTTACTTTGTGGTATAGTACTTCAATTAGTGGATCCTGCTGCTGATATGGTGGAGGCGATTTTTTTGATTTTGATTGGATCAAGATATCAAGATCATTTTGAAGATGAGTGATTTTGTCGTTCATACTTCGTATGGCTTCAGCTGTTTTGCTTTTTTCAAAATTAATTTTAAATGAGTCTTTAATACCAATTATCGCGGTTTCGAAAGAGTTCACAGTATTTATTAAGCCGGCCGTAGAGTCTGAAACTTTAGCTATTTTTTTTAAGATTTTATCGAGCTTCAAGTTCATGTCAATTTTACTACTTTCTACTACACTGTTAAGCTCTTCAATTGTTTTAATGACCATATCGAGTTTCGAGGTGTGATCAAGATTTTTTTTAAAATAGAGTTTGTTGTCCGATCTAATTGAGTTTGTAGTTTCACTTACACACTGTACCGCGAGGAGGACATGTGAAAGGGAGATTTCTTTGCATTCATCACAGTAGAATACAAAGTTTGTTAGATAGTCAATAATATAAGTTTGGCTTCTCTTGGACAGGCCTATGCACAAAGTGTGGTATGAGTTACCACAAATACCTTTACATGCCACCAAGGGTGCATTGCGGTCATCGATGGAGCAAGAAGATGAAACGCAAATTTTCTCTATTATTTCACTTTTAGTTATATATTTTATTAACTTTTTTTCAATTGCAGCGATAACTAGGTCAGCGGGTCGGTAAACGAAATTACAGGCAAGCGGTCGAGTTAAGCGAACAACAGATTAAAAATGCGTATATAGCACTTTTGACGGTCGCGATTGCTTTTAAGTTAAAGGCTAAATTGTTTTTTTTTTTTTTTTTGTTTTTTTTTTTTTTTGTATTGATTAGCACTTTTGACTGTCGCTATTATTTAACACAGTGAACGATTAAACTCTAGATTTAGCACTTTCAATGTAATATGTTGTGGAAGAGTTTTGCGTTAAGACAACAGTTAATAGGTCACTGGTTGAGCAAAACTACGAAATTTGCACTTTTGAAATGTTTAAGGTATTTGAGTGGAGTTAAGTGCAAGAAGTCAGAATTCACTGAAAAAATACGAAAAAAAGATTGCGGAGCTCTTGAAAACACGTTCAAACTCGTTGACAGCTTGAGAATTATTATGTTGATTTTAGGTTAAACTTTTATAAGGAGTTGATTTTAGGTTAGGAGTTGATTTTAGGAGTTGATTTTAGGTTAAACTTTTTACAATCTTTTTTTGCAAATTTAACACTTCCGCGGCATTTTATAGATTTATTTACAATGTTTTTACAATATTTCCACTCAAATTAACACAAACTTAACACACGCGTCCGCACTATTTACAAATTGAAAACATGATATTTCTTTTTTCATTTGACATTTCCACCAACTTCGTCATTTTGACAACTACCCAACCTTTTCACTATCCACTCTTCGTTGACGCGTGAGGGCACTGAGCGATTCGGCCCTACCTTATAATTCTACCATGATCAAGACAAGGCACGAATTAAGCTCACAACACTAATAGAACGATACTTAAGAGAAACAAAACCATCAGAAAGAGACGCCTGCGTGATAAACATAGTCAAAAAAACATCAACATTTTTAAAGCAAAACAAAGACATAATTGTTGTAGAAGCAGACAAAGGAGAGAAAACAGTAATGATATACAAGAACGAGTACGAAGAAAAGATGAGAACAATATTGGAAGACGGGTGGACGTACAAAACAATACGAAGAGACCCTACGTTAACTTTACAACAACAAAAACAACTACTTCGTTGAAACATTATTTAAGCGAGGAATTATCAGCAAGTACGAAAAGCTTAAAATGACGACACATACTGCAACAATGCCGAGGTTTTACGGACTACCGAAGATACACAAAAACAATGCACCGCTGCGGCTCATTTGCTCGTCGATCAATTCTCCCTCTTACGCACTTTCAAAGTACATGGTAGACGTTTTGAAAACTTTGACTGTTGGCTCCGAATACAATATAAAAGACGTGGTGGAATTCAAAAACAAAATCAACAACACATACATATGTGAAGACGAAGAGATGGTTTCATTCGATGTGACGTCACTCTTTCCCAGCATACCGTTGGAGCTGGCAATCAAAACAATTGAACGACAGTAGGACAAGTTAGAAAAGCATACGAATATGCCAAAAAAGTTATTTATGGAAATTCTTACTTTTTGCATTAAAGAAAACAACTATTTTACTTACGACAATAAAATTTACTGTCAACTAAAAGGTATGCCAATGGGTTCGCCGATCTCACCAATAATTGCGGACATCGTAATGGAAGAAATTTTGAACAAATTCATGGCCAACATAAATCACAAACCTAGACTACTTACCAAGTATGTAGACGACATATTCGCTATAGTCAAAGCAAACGAAATAGACAACACATTAAACGCATTGAACAAGTGCAACGGTCACATAAAATTCACGAAAGAGGAGGAACGAGACGGAAAATTACCCTACTTGGACGCTCTGGTCGTCAGAAACAGCAACATCATCAAAACGGACTGGTATCAAAAACCCACAGCTTCGGGAAGATTAATAAATTATTATTCTAAACATCCCAAGAAAATCAATACGGCCAAGAACTTTATTCTAAGGGTCTTAAAGATTAGCGACGAAATCTTCCATAACAGCAACAAAAAACGCATAAAGCAAATACTTATGTCTAACGACTTTCCACAACACACTATAACACGATTGTTAAAAATATGTAAAAACAACAACACAAAACATTCTGGCAAAGAATAAGGTTCATAACCCAAAATCTTTAAGGGAATAACATATGTACTTGGTTTCACGGAAAAAGTTAAAAAATCTGACACCTACAACAATAACAACTACGTTCTTGCACCTAAAACAAACAACACATTAAAAAGCCTCCACAGTAGAATAAAAAGCAAAATTGATGACAAGGACAAAAGTGATTTAATCTACAAAATACAATGCAAGGGTGACGGGTCCAACATATGCAAAAAAGTATATGTTGGTACAACAAAATCCAAATTAAAAACGAGACTTTCAGCACACAAATCGGACTTAAAATCAAACCACGAACACAAAACAGCACTTGCGGCCCACTGTCTTCAAAGCGGTCATTCTCCTGACTTTGAAAGCACGGAAATATTGCAACAAGAGAAAAACTACGCGAAAAGATACACGATAGAGATGCTGCACATTATCAACACGCCTTCAAATATACGCCTAAACTATAAAACTGACACTGATAACTGTGCCCACATTTACAAGTACTTGATAAATACGAAAAAACAACCGACGATGATGGACGCGCGGATTTAATACTAAATAATTTTTAAATGTTTAAAGTTTAAAAAAAAAAAAAATTTTTTGTTCATTTTATCGATGTTTGTATCGTGAACCTATTGTTTTTATGGTAATTTAATGTTATTTTTATTTGTATATGTAAAGAAGTGAAAGAAATCCGTATCTTTTCCAGCCTGATGATGACTCTCAGCGAGAGTCGAAATATCGCAAAAATAAAAAAGAATATTCTTTAAAAAGATAAAATCTGTCTTTTTATCGAAAGTCGACGGCCAAAGCCCAATTAAAAACAATTTTAAACACCACATAGAAGGCCGATTAATTTCACATTTTATATTCATGGATGATATTACTATTCATGGGTGAATACTAAACTATAGCTACAGCAGATTTCAAGAGCCATTTGGAAATTGTAAGCGAAGTATTATGCCGCCGCTTGCACAAAAAGGGTTTGAAGCTTAAGCTGAGCAAGTGTAAATTTGCATATTTCAAAATAAACTTTTTAGATTACACTGTAAGCTCTGAGGGGATTGGACAAAATGAAATGCACCTTAGCAAGTCCAACAGTGTTTAGGACTTTTTTCTTATTTCCGGAAGTTTGTATCATCCTTTTAAACTATTCTTTATAGAATCTTTAAAAAAAAACATGTAGGCTTTAACTTTGATTCAAAATGTATTGAAGCATTCGAAGTGCTTAAGGATAAATTACTTTCTGCGCCAATCGTGTCCATATACAACCCTCTGAGGGAAACTGAGTTGCATACATACATGCTAGTAGTGTGGGGCTTAAAGCAGTTTTGGTGCAGAAGCAAGATGATGGTAGGTTCCATCCTGTAGCCTTCTTTTCTAAGACAGCTTCAAAAAATTAGTCGAAGTTACACAGTTTTGAACTGGAAACGCTCGCTATTGTCTATGCTCTTGAACGATTTAAAACGCAGTTGCAAGGTATTCTCTTTACTATAGTAACCGATTGTAACTCCTTAGCTCAAGCTATGGGTAAGAAACAAATAAAACAGGGGGAATCCATGGGTCACATGGATGCTCTGAGCCGATGTAATTTCATTGACGTTGGGTGCATTCAAAAATAAATCTAAACATTCAAATTACCCAAAATCGAGATACGTCATAAAATCATTAAGGTCTAAGCTAGAAGAAGGGGTAGTGCAACATTTTGAACTTAGGGATGGATGGGTTAGTATTTAAGGTAGGGTGTGAGAATAATTACCAGTTATATGTTCCAGTTGAAATGTAATCTAATATTATTCGACTATTACATGAGAAAATTGGTCATTTGGGGGTGGAAAAGACGGCGGGAAAAGTACAAAAGAAGTATGTGCGTCTTTAAAAAAGTATTTTGATAACTACAGCAGACCAAGACGAATCGTTAGTGATAGGGGAACCTGCTTTACTTCTGGTGAATTTAAAACCTTTGTTCAGAGAAACATCGATAATGTTAAAGTTACCGTAGCTTCTCCACATGTGAATGGTCAGGTTGAACGAGTCAACCGTATACTAAAAGCCATGCTGGCAAAATTGTCTGAGCCATTAGAACATTCAGATTGGGTGAACAAGTTGATTGAGGTCGCATATGCTATTAATAATACTACCCATAGTTCAACTCGTAATAGTCCTAGTATATTATTGTTTGTATCCAACAACGAGGGAGAATAGTGGAGAATTAGTAAAGATTAGAGAATAGTAAAGATGCTGGCTGCGATTTAAATCAATCACGTCTAGGTGCCTTGGAATCCATTGAGAGGTCGCAGGAGTATAAAGCAAGGTATTTTTCAAAGTATAACGTGCCTGTAATGGCTGAATTGCAATACTGCGTTAGGTCGGTCGGCTAGACTAGAAACAATGGGTTCTTATGAAGCAACACAAAATATGACTTCATGCATTGCGTCGACCTCATCCCGTAAAAATGAATTTGAGGGGGTGACGTACGATCAACGCTATGAGTAGAGACATTTTCTACTAGCTCGTGCTTTTGACATTCCATATTAACACAGGGTTGCATTTGCATTGAGAAATGCTAATATGTGGGTATTCTTGGAACCCGATGGAAAACTAAGATTTTCACAGGATTATCGTGGGAATTTATATTTTGATGCGAGTTTTTTTTAAATTAATAAAATTTATATTGAAAACAAGTCCGTATAGTTAGTGGCGTAGTTGGTAAAAGTGCGTGGCCGCTATGTCAACGAACCTGGAGACCCAGGTTCGAGACCCAGCAGCGACAGAAAATTATTTGAATTAAAACAATTTTTCTGTACAGCCGCCACCTCTCTGCAGATAATGGTAAACCTCAGAGAGTAATCAAAATGCCATGTAAAGCTTCTTGAGAACGAGAACATTCAGTTCATCGCCGTTCGGAGTCGGCGTTAAACATGTAGGTCTATTTCTCGTGCAATTGTGCACAAACTTAATAACACGCACAACAAAATTGATCATAAGAAGCTAGGTCAAAGTCCTTTCAGGTGCTGAAATGGCCAGTTATTTATTTTTATTTATTATATATTGAAAACAAATTTTTGAGCTCTAGGCTAATCATGTTGACGATAAGACAACATGAAGAACAAAGAAGGCAACAATCAACAACA